>CAXKVI010000001.1:57973472-58120972 GCA_964058755.1 Campiglossa producta | reverse complement strand
AAGGATAGAAATACGTATGAAGACGAACTAAGAAGAATAAATAATTATCAACATTGAAACTATATTATTGAATGGTGTAAAGAGTGAGGAAAAGGCAAAATTAATAGGAATGTATAGAAACCAAAAATATAAAAATATGGAAAAGAAAGGAAAATTTAAGAAATATCAAAGAGGTAGGAAAATAAAATAAGGTTTTGTGGTTGAATTTCAACCACTGGGCGAACTCTAGTATAAAAAAAATTTATTATAATATGATTTGAAGTCACACCACTACAAGTGCTAAACACGCATTCACTTTATAAAGCCGCTGTTATGTGTGTATGTAGGTTCACTTGCATTGTTGTGCAGTTGCAGTTGGGGAGAGTCCGAGTGTGAGTTGTTTTGTTGGCAGCAATAATAAACATGAAATCTGTGCGTGGGTATTCGGAGAAGCAAATGGTTGCTCAGACATGATGTGAAGAAAAAGCACAAATAAGCTAGATCATGCACAAGGCCCTTCGTGGCTAGACTTAGTGAAATAAAATAAAATGTAAAATTTTTAAAATTGAAAAAAAAGTAAAATAAGAATTAGAAAAGTGATTGAAAGTAAAAAAAGAAATTTGTTGGAAATGAAAGGAAAGGAAATAATATAAAACTAGTATGTAACCCCCGATAATCGGGTGTGTTTGCTTATTACCCCTGCATTGCTTTTGTAGTCAAAGTAGCGCAAAATCATATGTACTTACATACATACACACATACATATTTAAATTTTTTTTCAATGTTTGTCTATTTCGACTGAAATCCATGCGAGCATTGTATGTATGTATATACATATGTACATTTACAAAGCATGCTAATAGTGCCATATAAAGTGCTTGGGACAAACTTTAAACGCTAATTTCTCATGAACAAATTAACCTATTGGAATTGTTATAATTTTTTGCAAACATGCTCATGATAAGCTTTCATCTGATATACATTTCGTTTATATACGTATTGTAGTTTAGTCTAGCTAAGCGCCGTGTTTTAGAATAATAATATAGATAAATAAAAATAAAACAAAATGAAATAAATAAAAGTATAAAATAAAGGAAAGAATGGGAAAGGAAAGGGATGGATTAAAGGAAAATAAAGGTAAGTTAAGGTAAGGAACGGAAAATATAAGAGAAAAATCAAATAAAGGTAGGGAAAGGAAAGGAATGGAAAAGGAAAAAAGAAGGGAAGAAAGTAAATGTTATGTAGGTAAAGGAGTGGAAAAGAGAAGCAAATAGAGAAAGACAATGAAAGGAAAGCAGAGAAAAAGAAAGGATAGAAAAGGCAGCGAGGAAGAAGGTATGGAAAATAAATGAAAATAAAAAGAAAGAAAAATAAAGGAAAGAAAGGTAATGAAAAGCTGAAAAAATAAGTAAAGGAAATTAATTTAAAAGAAAAAAACTAAAGGAGTTACGGAAGGGAAAAAAAGAAAATAAGGAAACGGTAGGAAAGCAAAGGTAACGAAACGAAATGACAGGAAAAGAAATCTAAGGAAAAAAAGTTAAAGAAAATAAAGGTAAGAAAAAAATAAAAGAAATGAAATGAAATGAAAAAAAAAAATGAATAAAATGAAAGGAAACTAAGGGAAACCAAACGAAACTAAAGCAAAGGAAACGAAAGGAAAGGAAAGAAAATAAAAGGAAAAAGGAATGTAATGGAAATAGAAAGAAAGGTCAGGTAAGAAAATAAAAGAAAGGAAAATAAAAGAAAAGAACAGAAAAGAAAGAAAGAAAGAAAGAAGGTTAATAAAATGAAATGGAAGAAGAGAAAAGGATTGAGATGAAAGGAGAGGAAAGGAATGTAAATAAAAGCAAATGATAGTAAAGGAAAGGAAAGGATAGAAATACGTATGAAGACGAACTAAGAAGAATAAATAATTATCAACATTGAAACTATATTATTCAATGTTGTAAAGAGTGAGGAAAAGGCAAAATGAATAAGAATGTATAGAAACCAAAAATATAAAAATATGGAAAAGAAAGGAAAATTTAAGAAATATCAAAAAGGTAGGAAAATAAAATAAGGTTTTGTGGTTGAATTTCAACCACTGGGCGAACTCTAGTATATGGAACTCTATATCTATCTCGATTATTTTGTGCCGTTACAAACTACCGTTATGTGAACAAAATTAATATACCCTTGCACTAGTAGTAGTACGCTGGGTATAATGAAATAAATAAAAGTATAAAATAAAGGAAAGAATGGGAAGGAAAGGAATGGATAAAAGGAAAATAAAGGTAAGATAAGGTAAGGAACGGAAAATATAAGAGAAAAATCAAAGGCAAGTAAAGGTAGGGAAAGGAAAGGAATGGAAAAGAAAAAAGGAAGGGAAGAAAGGAAATGTAACGTAGGTGAAGGAGTGGAAAAGGGATGTAAATAGAGAAAGACAAAGAAAGGAAAGAAGAGAAAAAGAAAAGAAAGAAAAGGTAACGAGGAGGAAGGTACGGAATATAAAAGAAAATTAAAAGATTGAAAAATAAAGGAAAGAAAGGTAATGAAAAGCTAAAAAAATAAGTAAAGTAAATGAATGAAAAATAAAGAAAACTAAAGGAGTTACCGAAAGGAAAAAAAGAAAGTAAGGAAACGGTAGGAAAGGAAAGGTAGGAAAAGGAAAGGTAAGGAAAAAAAGTGAATGAAAAAAAAAAAAAAAAAAAAAAAAAAAAAAAAACTAATGGCGGCGATATACCTACAGGTTATCATCATAACCTCTAACGAGATTTTTAGCCGAGCTTCTCTTTCCATCTTGTGGTGTGTTGCTTTTTGAGTTTTTCCTACAAGTTGGCGGGACCTACAGTTTTTTGCCGACTCCGAACGGCACTTGCAAAGCAAATGAATTTTTTGCTGAGAAGCTTCTCATGGCAGAAATACACCCGGAGAGTTTGCGAAACTACTGCCGAGGGGCGACCCCGTTTTAGAAAAATTCTTTTTCTAAATAATTTTTGATGTTACTTTTGCCGGGCATCGAACCGCCACGACTTGGTGTAGAAGGCCGAACACTTAACCGCTACACCACGGTAAGAAAAAAATAAAAGAAAAGAAATGAAATGAAAAAAAAATGTATAAAATGAGAGGAAACTAAGGGAAACGAAACTAAAGCAAAGGAAACGAAAGGTAATTAAAAAAAAGAAAATAAAAGGAAAAAAGAAATGTAATGGAAATGGAAAGAAAGGTCAGGTAAGAGAATAAAAGAAACGAAAAGAAAGGAAAATAAAAGAAAAGAACAGGAAAGAGAGAAAGAAAGAAGGGAAATAAAATGAAATGAAAGAAGAGAAAAGGAAAAGAAAATAGAGGGAAGAAAAGGAAAGGAAAGAAAAGCAAAAGAAATAAAATGAGATGGAAGGAGAGGAAAGGAAAGGAAAGAAATACGTATGAAGACTACCTAAGAAGAATAAATAATTATCAACATTGAAACTATATTACAGAAAGTTGTAAAAAGGGAGGAAAAGGCAAAATGAACAGGAATGTATAGAAACCAAAAATATAAAAAATATGCAAAGAATGGCAAATTTAAGAAACAGCAAGAAGGTAGGATAATAAATTAAGCTTTTGTGGTTGAATTTCAACCACTGGGCGAACTCTAGTATATAAAAAAAACACAAACACAAGTATGTTAACAAATTTAAAATTTCAGACCTACTTTCTCTTTCCTAGAAGCGCTCACATCCATAATGAGTTTTCTATGAAAATGGTCATTCATAATAGAGCTCTCAGTCCTATGCATAAAAGTCTTTTCTGAATGTTTTTTTTTAAAACCTTTATATTAAGTCGCTTTCTTGTTTGCACCACCATTTTCATACAAAATTTCGGAATCTTGCATAGTCTTTTTAGGTAGCTTCCCGTTGAGCTAGACACTTGAAACTTGGAACATAGTTCGGCGCTCCGTGACAATGCAATGTGAACGAAAAAAGTATCCGGTAGGTGGCGCACGGATCAAGAAATACGGTAAATTCATTTAAAAATTGAAATTTTGGGACGCATATTTGAGGAACTTCCCGGTAAGCTAGTTTATTGAAAATTTGCATACATATGAACAATTGAAGACAATACTATACAGTATCATCGAAACATATGTCGGCTTGTCTGGTTCCTGCAGCGCGTGGAAAATTTTTTTCAAAATAAACATTTTCAGACAATACAAACTGTTGTACAAGAAATCCCGCTAGATGTCACACTGGTCGAGATAATTACAAAAAATATTAAAACACTCCTGGAATTTTGCGATCGATTTTAAGTAACTTCCAGATTAGTTAGAGACTTGAAACTTTACACATTTGTCACAACCCGATAACAATGCAATCCCTCATCGAAACAATTCCGGTAGGTGGCGCACGGATCGAGATATTTCGAAAACTAATTTGAAGTTGAGAATTTTGTGATCGACTTTTGACCAACTTCCAGGTAACCTAGGAACTTGAAACTTGGCATTAAATTGAAGCAACAGTGACACTACAAATACTAAAAATCAAAAATTCCGATAGGCATAATATATAATTGCAAATCTTAAAAAAAAATTAAAACACTGCTGGAATTTTGTGATCGATTTTTAGTAACTTCCAGATTAGTTAGAGACTTGAAACTTTACACATTTGTCACAACCCGATAACAATGCAATCCCTCGTCAAAACAATTCCGGTAGGTGGCGCACGGATCGAGATATTTCGAAAACTAATTTGAAGTTGGCAATTTTGCCATCGACTTTTGACTAACTTCCAGGTAACCTAGGAACTTGAAACTTGGCATTAAATTGAGGCAACAGTGACACTACAAATAACTAAAAATCAAAATTCCGATAGATGGCACGCTGGTCTATATAATTGCATATCTTAAAAAAAACTAAAACACTGCTGGAATTTTGTGATCGATTTTTAGTAACTTCCAGATTAGTTAGAGACTTGAAACTTTACACATTTATCACAACCCGATAACAATGCAATCCCTCATCAAAACAATTCCGGTAGTTGGCGCACATATGTATCAAGATATTTCCAAAACTATTTTGAAGTTGGGAACTTTGCGATCGACTTTTGACTAACTTTCTTCAAACTTAACATTTAGTTAAAGGAACCGTGACAGTGCCATATTTAAAAATCAAATTTCCGAAAGGAATCACCAAAACTAAAAATAAAATAATAAAAAGATGATAAAAAAATTTTAAAAACAACGTTTATAGGAATGCTGTCAAAAGGCCTCAGCAAATTTGTCGTTCAACAAAGACATGGTTTCGGTCATCATGAAATAAGAAAGGTGACGGCAGGTGAACAGCTGTTTAATTTTTTTTCTGATTTTTATTGACTTTCTGGTGTCAAATTGGTGTCAAAGCCAACAGCCATTATGTTTTTTTCAAACACTCAAATTCACCAGATACTTCACTAATTTTTGGTTCCCAAATTTTGACCTTACGATCCTTGCTAGCCGAAGCAACCAGATTAGACAGCTCCTGAATGTGCACTAAGGGAAGCTTAACAAGGCTGCAACTTCAGTGTCCACTTAGTTTGCGTTTGGGATGCAAAGCCTGCAACTTCAAAGTGGTGTTCACTTATATTATCAAGAATGGCCTAGCAAATACGCGGCCCAACTTCTTTGCGTTCAATGCATGGATATATTACATATTATTCAACAAAAAAGAATAATATAATATAATTTTATCAATTTTTTTCCAGCAGCAATCAGTTAGTAAAATTATTCTGTTTTGCTTCTGTTTATTTGTAAACAAACCAATGCGTTTTCACACTCATTTGACAGCGGAAGAAAATGTCAACAAAAACAGCAAACACACAAAAAACACGACGACTCAACTTTATTTATAAATCTTGGTTTCGGTGTTTTTGGTTTTGAAATTTTAGTCATACCAATTGTAATCAATTTTTGAGATTTGAAAATATAAAGGTGGAGTGCAATTAATAGGCCTTAATAAAATAAAAATAAAATCGAATTTCGTTTTTGCGAAGGGCATACAGAAATTCTAATTCCTGATATAGTATAATGACCAAATATGAGATTTTTATGTTAATGGGAAAGTGTGCCTCATCGCCGTTTTTTTATTTTCGTAAAAAGCTTCTATGTAAATGAATATATCTTTTCACCCAAAAGTCGTACTTGTAGGGAATTGAACGCCCTAAAAAAAGGTCGTTAATGCTTTTTTCATTAAGGTGGCCATTACAAAGTTTCTCGAGATCAAAAATTTACTAGTTTCTAAAACCCGTATGGCTTTGTGAAAAGTTGTGTAGCTCAGAAAGAGTGCGATTTTATTAAATGAACTTAGGTTATTTTGAGAGCAATTTTAACGCTCGATATGCAGTTTTATTTGCATTATTCCTCCCTTACATCGGAGAAGTTAAGGAAACTAAAAAAAAATTTTATAGTTTCATATAAAATGTCTTCCAAATTCAAAAAAACAATCCTTCAGCACACATACCCGACCACCGCGAATTGAAAGCCCTGTAAAAGCCAATCAGAAAAAGCGAGATAGCTATCATGCGCCTTGAAACATTTTTAAGTCGCTTATCGATCCAAATATTCAGCGACAGGTGATACGATGTTAAGAAAGCAAATGTAAACGCTTAAATATAAAATTGTTAACATTCATTTTCATAACATATTGTAGCTCACAGAGCATTACCTAGGCAACCGGGTGGACTGCACGCCCCTGGTTTTGACTTTTTGTTGCCAACAGGGTTTATTAATAACTTAAAAAATCGATAAATTTTGTAATTCAGATTGCGACGTATTCTAATCTGCCATATACATATAGCTATGGGGAAACATGTAGAAGTAAAAGTGCAGCAGCTGATGTAGAAAATTACTAATTTTCCTGCTTCCCGTAAACTTTCGTTTTGCGGTTTCATATATGTTTTTCTCGTTACCCTTTGACTGCTACAATATCGTGATAGTATAGGTATATTTTCAGAGATATTCAAGTGTAAGTATGTTTATAGAGTTTACTTCCGCATCAGCGTCACAATATTTACGCAACTTTTGAAAGTTTTCACCTGGAATAAACGCGCGCATGAGAATGGAAATACGACTGATGAAAAATAAATGATTTATTCTTAACAAATTCGAATGTTTCGAATTGTCGACAAAATTTTATAGGCAAACTATAATAGATTAAATTGAAATAAAGTAAATTCACTCATATTTAAATAATTTCATTACTACTAGGGACATTCCATTGTGACTCCTGGGACATTTGACTCGAGAGCTTAGTCAACTTTGGCTTAATAAACTTCAAGTGCTATGAAATATATTTATGGACATGGATAAGTATCCAATACAATAAATGCATTAAAAGAATTGGCGAAATAACTACTCAGTAAGTGAGTGTGACTCCTGAGACACCGAAAAATCCCTTTGTTGCACCTTTGTGAGCACGAAAACATATTTTAGCTTTACAGTTCAACTTTGAACCACCAATGGTATATGATCGAAAGTACATACTGGGACAAAATATTTCAAATCAGCACAAAAAAATTTTTTGTCATATATTTAGATGATTTGTACTTCAATCGGTAGCTATACGTGAAACATTTTAGTCCTGAAAGTATCTTTGCAAAATTTAAGTTTTTGCAAAAGTTATTCGCAAAACAAAATTTCAAAAATTACAAAAAGCACTTTTTTTAAAAAATCGTTATAATTCAATGGTTCAACTAAATTTAATGTAATGAAGGCCATATGAAAGGGAATTGTGTATATTTTGATATACTTTTTAAAAAATAAAAAAAAAACGATTTTTTACATTTTTTTTGTGTATCCTTTTCAAGGATAATTTTCTTTATCAATAATCTACGCCTTAGAAAAATTTGAAAAAAAAACATTATAGGAGCTCTGGAGCCTTGCCAACTCAATTCCGAAAACAAAACGATGGACTCTCTTACCGTTAGGGTCAAATAATGAAAACAGCGCAGCCATATAATTATATGAATACCTAAATCTTAGTAAACAAGCGTTATCAAATACTACACTGCTGTTGCGTTGTGTTCTCTTTGTTATGTTTGTTTTGTTTATTCTATATTTCCCTTTGGTTTATATTTCTTTGTAAAGAGAAAAAATAAGACAATTTTCAGTAAGTCATAAGTTATTTCGATTAACACCTAATAATTGAAAACCTTCGCAATAATGCCGTCGCCAAATCGTTGTTGCAACCCTTTATTAAAAGAAAAGCACAGCCGTGTTTTTCATGGGTTGAGATTAGTGAGTGTTAGTTGGGGTGATGAATTTAAAAGTGTAATCGGGAAATATTTGTGTAACACGTGTCGACTTGATATAAAGAGAAGAAAATCTGCTGAAAACAGCGCGGAGGTACCAAAATCAACCGAAATTTGTGATTCCGAAGATGACGTGTCAGACTCAAATAGTGACTCAGAAGGTATTTACTCTACTATCAAACGATTATGGAAATTATGCACCTCTATGTATTTACATTCATGTATATTTCTCATATAATAGAGGAATATTTCTTCGTATCTGAAATGGAAAGGAAGGAGTCAGGACTTGAAAATACAATTTCAGACCAAAAGGCAACTGATGAAATGAAAACCGCTCTGTCCAAACTTATTAACAGACAGGATAAAATCCGGCTACTTACTTGCGCTCCGGTTGAGTGGTCAGCTTTCAAGATAAGTAGGAAACTGGAAGTAACACGATATATGGCAGAAGTTGCTTTAAGATTACGAAAATCGGTTGGGTTTTGCTCCATTCCAAATAAAAAACAAGGTCATTCCTTAGACAGCAGTGTGGTGGACAAAGTGACGCAGTTTTATTTGCAGGACGAGTGTAGCAGAGTAATGCCTGGTAAAAAAGATTGCATTACCATACAACAAAATGGATTGAAGCAGCGAGTACAAAAAAGACTATTATTGGGTGATATTAAAGAGCTACACAATAAATTTTTAGCCAAATACACTAATTTAAAAATAAGCCTCTCGTCGTTTACAAAGCTGCGGCCCCAGTATTGCGTTGTTGTGGGATGTAGTGGGAGCCACAATGTATGCGTGTGCACAATACATCAAAATATGAAATTAAAAATTCAGGGTTTAAACGACGCAATTAAAGTAGCAGGATGCGGCGAAAGTGTTTTGCTCGGTGATATGGTGAGAAATATAGTTTGCTCAACAGAAAATGAACTATGTACCCTACAAAAATGCAGAGGCTGTCCAGGACTAGACGATTATACTTTCAACGAGCTAGAAAGCAAACTTGCAAATACAAATATCTACTATAAACAATGGACTTGCACGGACAGGTAATGAACTTTTATAATCTTTCAGGGCCTTGGAATCAAATTTCGATATAAAAATTCTCATTTATTCAGATGTGAACTAATTGAAAAGGAACAATCCATCACGTCATTCTTAGATGAGCTGAAAAAAGGCACTCGTTCATATATAAAACATGATTTTATTGCCAAAACTCAGCACGAGTTCTTTTCGAAGACAAAGGAAAATTTGAAGAATGGGGAGTTTGTAATAACTTTAGACTTCGCAGAAAATTATAGTTTTAAAGTTCAGGATGCAGTTCAGTCATTTCACTGGTCAAATAACCAGGCAACGTTGCACCCTTACGTCATATACTATAAGCTTGGAGACGAAACTCTAAATGAATGTTATGTCATCATATCAGAGTACTGCAAACACGACGCAACGGCAGTGCATCTTTTCAACAAAAAAATGATCACATACTTAAAGCAACAATTCGGCAGTGAGAATGTCAAAAAGCTCATATTTTTTTCCGATGGGTGTGCGGCGCAGTATAAAAACAAGAAAAATTTTATTAACCTACTTTATCACAGGACTGACTTCGGCATAATGAGCGAGTGGCATTTGTTCGCCACGTCACATGGCAAAGGCGCATGTGATGGCGTGGGAGGAACGGTGAAACGGTTAGCATCACGAGCCAGCTTGCAACGCCCATTATATGACCAGATAACAACCTCTCGCAAGTTATACGAATGGGCGCGCGTATATTTCGATAATATCGCTTTTGATTTTTGCTCAATAGAGGAGCATAAAGCTGAAGACGACGTCTTAGTAAATCGTTTTCAACAAGCCACTAAAATAACTGGTACCCGATCGTACCATTCCATTGTACCAATCGATGCTACCACTTTTGAATGCAGAGAAATTTCTGTATCTTCTGGATACGATGTGCATAAAATGATATAAGCAAAGTAAGTTCGGATTAATCCGAATATCTGCGTACTTTACACATATCTCATTCTGCAAAAAAAAACTAGCTTATTATTAATCTCAACTTACCTACTCCATTTTTTTTTCATATAACTTCCTCTTTACTTTATGCTGTTACTGTTACTGTTACACTATGTTAGCATTTGAAATAAAATTTAGTATAATGGTTAAATAAAGCCGCAGTAAAGTCGCATTTTTTATACGAAAGGATTTTTTCATTGAAACATTCATGTGATGAATTTTCGATTGGTCAAATTATTTTTGAGTCTTGACCGCTTGTAAAATAAGGCCTGATGGACTTACAACCACCAATTAGTATTTGCCTTGACTTTGGAGTGTTTGAAAACAATTGTTTGCTAAGATTTAGGTATTCATATAATTATATGGCTGCGCTGTTTTCATTATTTGACCCTAACGGTAAGAGAGTCCATCGTTTTGTCTTCGGAATTGAGTTGGCAAGGCTCCAGAGCTCCTATAATGTTTTTTTTCAAATTTTTCTAAGGCGTAGATTATTGATAAAGAAAATTATCCTTGAAAAGGATACACAAAAAAAAATTTAAGAAATCGTTTTTTTTTAATTTTTAAAAAGTATATCAAAATATACACAATTCCCTTTCATATGGCCTTCATTACATTAAATTTAGTTGAACCATTGAATTATAACGATTTTTTAAAAAAAGTGCTTTTTGTAATTTTTGAAATTTTGTTTTGCGAATAACTTTTGCAAAAACTTAAATTTTGCAAAGATACTTTCAGGACTAAAATGTTTCACGTATAGCTACCGATTGAAGTACAAATCATCAAAATATATGACAAAAAATTTTTTTGTGCTGATTTGAAATATTTTGTCCCTACTACGTAGTACCATATTCTTTAAAAATAAGATCAGTATTAGCTTTTAGGAACTTTTCACAAAGGTTAGAGAGTGACTCCTGGGACATTTTCCTGTTTTTCCGTGATACAATTTTTAAGTTTTAGCTATGCAACTAGTTACCCCTAACCTATGATAATACACTGATAAAAATGATTTCCTAAAAGTAAGGAAACCTCCATACAAATTCAAGTAAATGAAGGGAACAATATTGCACCAAGGCCGCACTAACTTAAAAGAAAGAAGTTGTTATACTTAAATTAACTTTTAAGTAGGGCTTGTACTTAAATGGTAGTTAAGTAATTTTAAACTTAAAAAAAAAAAATTATTTTACACAGTTCTTATATTGCCTTCAACGAGAATCGAACTCACAACTTTTCGAATGGTAAACTCAGATGTCTACCATAAAGCTATTGAATACTTACGCTTGACAGCGTCTAATTACACCTTTGTTCTGTTTATGGAATTTCACCACTCTTACTCACGTTGCCTCCCAACATAAGGAAATATTGACTTATTTTTAATTTTTAGGATAGTTGTATACTTAATATGTAATAAAATTCCTTAAAAATTACGCGGACAGAACTTTTTTTGCGGCGACAGCGAAAATAAGTAAATATGGTCCTAAATTAAGTTAAACACTGCCTTGATATCACTGGAAAAAATGTCTTCAGCATAAGGAAATGTTTACTTATTTTGAACTTAAGGACAGTTTTATACTTAATAAACTTGTAAATTGATTGAAACTAGTAAAAATGTCTTTAATACTGAAATGAGTACATTGATTTACTTATGGCAAGTAGAAATGTTCTTTTAAACTAAGTAGATTTGTCCCTAAAACAGAGTTTTTTCCTTAAAAATAGGAAAAATATTTTTTTTTTAAGCCAAGTAGTACGTTTCCTCAATTTTAGGACAATTATTTTTATCAGTGTAAAAATACCTTTATTGTAAAGTTCTGTCAGAGTAGTGGGCGTTTCTGGCATTTTAAAAATTTGGTACTTTTCCTCTTTCGGTTGGAATGTCCCACTACTAAGTTAGTATTCACCAAGTACACTCAGAGAAAAAATCACAGTTATATCAACAGTCCTCTACTGTTAATACCAAAAACTGTTGAATTGACGGAAATCTGGTCAAGTAATGTAGATTTACAGTGAATCCAACAGATTTAACAATCATTTAACACTCTCACAACAGACTTCTGCAGTTAATCCAACAGATTTAACACTCTCACAACAGTTCTGCAGTTAATCCAACAGATTTAAGTTAATCCAAGAGATTTAACACTCTCACAACAGACTTCTGCAGTTAATCCAACAGATTTAACAGTTATTCAACAGCGAAGATACTCCCATTACTGCCATAGAACAAAGCCGTAATTCGAAGCCATCAAACATAAGTACGCGATGGCCTGATGGTTAGCATCTCCATTCAGCAGTCAAAGCAGCGTGAGCTCGATTCTCGATGGAGGCAACAAAGCAACGTGGGAAAGTGTCATTTAGAACAAAGCTGTAATTAAACGCTGGGAAGCATAAGTAAGCGATGGGTTAATGGTTATACAGTAGACACTTGGGTTGAGTGTTCAAGAGCCCTGAGTTCCGATTCTCGGTGAATTCAAAACATAAGAACTCTGAAAAAAAAAAAATTTTGTTTTTGTTTTAAAAAAAGAATTATATTGTCTTCACCTAGAATCGAACTCGGAATACCTAAAACAACAAAATTTTCTGTTAAAACAACAGCTAAAACTGTTCACGAACGAACAGCATCTGTTCTTTCAACAGATATATATTTTGGATGGTTTTTGAATGTGAAATCTGTTGTTTCAACCTTTAATCCAGTTCTTTCTACTGTATTTTTTCTCTGGGTATAGTAATAATAATTCGGCAACTTACACTCAGAGAAAAAATCACAGTTATATCAACAGTCCTCTACTGTTAATACCAAAAACTGTTGAATTGACGGAAATCTGGTCAAGTAATGTAGATTTACAGTGAATCCAACAGATTTAACAATCATTTAACACTCTCACAACAGACTTCTGCAGTTAATCCAACAGATTTAACACTCTCACAACAGTTCTGCAGTTAATCCAACAGATTTAAGTTAATCCAAGAGATTTAACACTCTCACAACAGACTTCTGCAGTTAATCCAACAGATTTAACAGTTATTCAACAGCGAAGATACTCCCATTACTGCCATAGAACAAAGCCGTAATTCGAAGCCATCAAACATAAGTACGCGATGGCCTGATGGTTAGCATCTCCATTCAGCAGTCAAAGCAGCGTGAGCTCGATTCTCGATGGAGGCAACAAAGCAACGTGGGAAAGTGTCATTTAGAACAAAGCTGTAATTAAACGCTGGGAAGCATAAGTAAGCGATGGGTTAATGGTTATACAGTAGACACTTGGGTTGAGTGTTCAAGAGCCCTGAGTTCCGATTCTCGGTGAATTCAAAACATAAGAACTCTGAAAAAAAAAAATTTTGTTTTTGTTTTAAAAAAAAAATTATATTGTCTTCACCTAGAATCGAACTCGGAATACCTAAAACAACAAAATTTTCTGTTAAAACAACAGCTAAAACTGTTCACGAACGAACAGCATCTGTTCTTTCAACAGATTTATATTTTGGATGGTTTTTGAATGTGAAATCTGTTGTTTCAACCTTTAATCCAGTTCTTTCTACTGTATTTTTTCTCTGGGTATAGTAATAATAATTCGGCAACTTACACTCAGAGAAAAAATCACAGTTATATCAACAGTCCTCTACTGTTAATACCAAAAACTGTTGAATTGACGGAAATCTGGTCAAGTAATGTAGATTTACAGTGAATCCAACAGATTTAACAATCATTTAACACTCTCACAACAGACTTCTGCAGTTAATCCAACAGATTTAACACTCTCACAACAGTTCTGCAGTTAATCCAACAGATTTAAGTTAATCCAAGAGATTTAACACTCTCACAACAGACTTCTGCAGTTAATCCAACAGATTTAACAGTTATTCAACAGCGAAGATACTCCCATTACTGCCATAGAACAAAGCCGTAATTCGAAGCCATCAAACATAAGTACGCGATGGCCTGATGGTTAGCATCTCCATTCAGCAGTCAAAGCAGCGTGAGCTCGATTCTCGATGGAGGCAACAAAGCAACGTGGGAAAGTGTCATTTAGAACAAAGCTGTAATTAAACGCTGGGAAGCATAAGTAAGCGATGGGTTAATGGTTATACAGTAGACACTTGGGTTGAGTGTTCAAGAGCCCTGAGTTCCGATTCTCGGTGAATTCAAAACATAAGAACTCTGAAAAAAAAAAATTTTGTTTTTGTTTTAAAAAAAAAATTATATTGTCTTCACCTAGAATCGAACTCGGAATACCTAAAACAACAAAATTTTCTGTTAAAACAACAGCTAAAACTGTTCACGAACGAACAGCATCTGTTCTTTCAACAGATATATATTTTGGATGGTTTTTGAATGTGAAATCTGTTGTTTCAACCTTTAATCCAGTTCTTTCTACTGTATTTTTTCTCTGGGTATAGTAATAATAATTCGGCAACTTACACTCAGAGAAAAAATCACAGTTATATCAACAGTCCTCTACTGTTAATACCAAAAACTGTTGAATTGACGGAAATCTGGTCAAGTAATGTAGATTTACAGTGAATCCAACAGATTTAACAATCATTTAACACTCTCACAACAGACTTCTGCAGTTAATCCAACAGATTTAACACTCTCACAACAGTTCTGCAGTTAATCCAACAGATTTAAGTTAATCCAAGAGATTTAACACTCTCACAACAGACTTCTGCAGTTAATCCAACAGATTTAACAGTTATTCAACAGCGAAGATACTCCCATTACTGCCATAGAACAAAGCCGTAATTCGAAGCCATCAAACATAAGTACGCGATGGCCTGATGGTTAGCATCTCCATTCAGCAGTCAAAGCAGCGTGAGCTCGATTCTCGATGGAGGCAACAAAGCAACGTGGGAAAGTGTCATTTAGAACAAAGCTGTAATTAAACGCTGGGAAGCATAAGTAAGCGATGGGTTAATGGTTATACAGTAGACACTTGGGTTGAGTGTTCAAGAGCCCTGAGTTCCGATTCTCGGTGAATTCAAAACATAAGAACTCTGAAAAAAAAAAATTTTGTTTTTGTTTTAAAAAAAAAATTATATTGTCTTCACCTAGAATCGAACTCGGAATACCTAAAACAACAAAATTTTCTGTTAAAACAACAGCTAAAACTGTTCACGAACGAACAGCATCTGTTCTTTCAACAGATATATATTTTGGATGGTTTTTGAATGTGAAATCTGTTGTTTCAACCTTTAATCCAGTTCGTTCTACTGTATTTTTTCTCTGGGTGTATCAGATAAAAGATGAATATTTACAAATAGTTTAGTTCGTTTTATAACTTAAAAATTTTTGAATCAGTCTAATGTGACAGTATGTGAAAACCCAGCCAGCAAGGTACCTTGCAATTAATTAATTTACGAACATGGGGTTTTACGGGCTATTCTCGAATCAGTAATAAAAAAAATGTTCAAAAAAGAGACGCATAAAGATTTATATACGATTGCTTCCCTGCAGTCAACTTAACTAGTTTTATACTAATCAAATACCAGTCAGCCAGGCGCCTCAACTAGTTCGAGTTCTGTTATTTTTCCATATTACCAACTGGTATTTTTAACACGGCGATGTCCTACGAGATGGCAATTGTCCTTCTCTGCATCAGCACCATACCAATTGGCTGACTAGTCAGCCTCTGCATCAGGAATATACCAGTTGATATACTTGTTATTATACACATCAGTATCATACCATTTAAGATACTAGTTCGTATATACGTCAGGATCGTACCAGTTGGCAGACTAGTTCATATATACATCAGAATAATACCAGTTGGCAGACTAGTTCATATATACATCAGAAGCATACTAGTTGAAATACTAGTTCATATATGCATCAGAATCATACCAGTTGACAGACTAGTTCATATATGCATCAGAATCATAACAGTTGGCAGACTAGTTCATATATGCATCAGAATCATACCTGTTGACAGACTACTTCTTATTTGCATCAGAATCATACCAGTTGACAGACTAGTTCATATATGCATCAGAATCATACCAATTAACAGACTAGTTAAAAAAATCATCGGAATCATACCAGTTGTCATACTAGTTCATATATGCGTCAGAATCATACCAGTTGATATAGTAGTTCATTTATGCCTCAGAATTATACCAGTTCACATACCAGTTTACTTATGCATCATAATCATATCAGTTGACAACTATTTCAAATTTGCATCAGAAATATACCATTTGACATACTAGTTCATATATGCCTCAGAATATTACCAGTTGATATACTAGTTCATATATACATCAGAATCATACCAGTTGACATACTGCTTAGTCTATGCGGCAGGACATACTAATCATTATGCCCATTCAGATCGTACCACTTGTCATACTAGTCCACGAATTTGACATTCATTCCAGTTGGTATACTAGTCGGTCTATGCACCAGTATCATAGTCAGCCTCTACATCAGCAATATACCAGTTTATTCTTTAGAAAGCAGCGACTATTTGTATTTACCCAAACACGAAAAAGCATCTGTGAATTACAAGGTAAAAAAGAAGCAGTTACAAGAGAAAAAGAAAAGCAATTGTCCTCTTCTGCATCAGCACCATACCAATTGGTATACTAGTCAGCCTCAGCATCAGCATTATACCAGTTTATATACTAGTTCATACACAGCCAAAAATGAGCTAAAGGCTCTGAGTTCGATTCTCGGTAAAGTTGACACAAGTTTTTTTTTCTATATTTTTTAAATTATGTTGATTATTGTATTTTTAATTTAATTATTCAATTCAACTTGCAATGGCTCCTTTCAAATTCCGCGTTCGTCAAGTTTGATTATATAGGTGAAGGCCCAATTGCATTCAACTTTGTAGGATCCACTTTCATTCAAAGTTTTTTAAACGTAAAGCGAAGCGAAATTTTTGCAAATGCTCAAAAACGAGGCGCGCATTTGTCAAAGTTTTATGTAATTGGGGCTTTGGAGTTGTATTTTTAGGTAAGGTAAATTAAGGTTACTCAAGGTTAAGTTTGTCGTCCACTGCGGAGTTCCGGTCCCACATATGTATATATAGATAAAAGTAAGTCTTATTTTTACATCAAACAGAGTCATAGTAAGACTGCTTTCATGCTGGGCCATACACTCGAGTTAAAGGAGCATTGTTAGAGTCAATTTATATTGTTGTTGTCAATATACTCAAGTTTATGCCGCAACGTAAAAAAATGGCGGTTATATACCAACAGGTTGCCATAACGAGACTTTTGCTGAACTTCTCTTCCAACTTATAGGTGCTGCTTTGATTTTTGTTGGGATTTTCCACATAGTAGTATCCCGGGACTGACACTCCTAAACCGACACCGTTACTCCTCCTCGAACCACTTAGATGACTTTATGAAGGCCATCAAGTCCTTTATGTCCAGTTCAGCGGTCTGGTTTAGGCTATCCAGGAAGGGAACTGCCAAAAAGCGCGTTCTCGCGCCGCTTAAGACCGGGCAGTTGCAGATGAGGTGCTTCACCGTTTCCTCTTCCTCATCATCTTTGCAGCTCCTACAGCATCGTCGGTAGGGCACACCTTCTGCGTGCCTAACAATAAGGCAGTGCCCAGTTAGAACACCTATTAATATGGAGATTTCTCTCCTTTTTAGGCCAGGTTTGTTTGGATGTCCGGCAGCTTGGGGATTGTTGCCACATTTCGTTGGCTTGGAGTACACACTCCGTCAAGCCAACGAAAGGTAGCAACAATCCCAAGGGTGCCGGACATCCAAACAAACCCGGCCAAAATGGGATTATAAAAGATCTAGAGGGATCATAAAAGATCTGAATACAGTTACTTCAACAAAAAATACCGTTCAAACAACCAAAATCAATATCAACTTCAGGATAACAGCAGGAGATTGTAGATTTTACCAGTGCCTTTTTTCTGTGTATATACACAAGAATTATAGCAGTTGACATACTACACCTTTTTCAGTTTATATTCAGAAAGTTACAATTTATATTCAGAAAGTTACACTTGATATTCAGAATTTACAATTGATATTCAGAAAATTCCAATTAATATTCAGAATTTCCATTTCATATTCAGAAAATTCCAATTAATATTCAGAAATTTCATTAGATATTCAGAAAATTACAATTGATATTCAGAAAGTTCCATTTGATATTCAGAAAATTAAAATTAATATTCAGAAAATTACAACTGATATTCAGAAATGTAATATTAATATTCAGAAATCCAAATTTATATGAAAAAATTTTAAATGCGGAGTACAGAGATTTTCGGAATATGAATTGTAACTTTTTGAATATCAATTGTAATTTTCTGATTATTAATTTTAATTTTCTGAGTATCAAATGGAACTTTCTGAATATTAATTGTATTTTTCTGAATATCAAATGGAAATTCTGAATATGAATTGTAATTTTCTGAATATGAAATGGAAATTCTGAATATTAATTGGAATTTTCTGAATATCAATTGTAAATTCTGAATATCATGTGTAACTTTCTGAATATAAACTGAAAAAGGTGTAGATCATATATACATCAGCATCATATTTGTATTTAGCCAAACACGAAAAAGCATCTGTGAATTACAAGAGAAAAAAAGAAGCAAACCAAAAATTTCAAATAATGTTTGCATAGTACCATGTACTACAATAGATCGTACTAATGGTTGCGGTGTAATAAGGCCTTATAATAATAATGTAGTATGAAATGGAATTTTTCTAAAATAGATTAGGCTTTTTCTGACTACACCTTTTTCAGTTTATATTCAGAAAGTAACAATTTATATTTAGAAGATTACAATTCATATTCAGGAATTCCATTTGATATTCAGAAAAATACAATTGACATTCAGAAAATTACAATTGATATTCAGAAAACTTTCTGAATATAAACTGAAAAAGATGTAGTATAATTTCAACCCGAGATTCATACATACTTGCATACTAGTACGAACCAGGATTTTTGTGACTAGTATGATTTCGCCCAGCAAATTATAGTTGTAGACTAGTATGTTTTCTGATTACATTGGCATTTATTGGTTTAAGGGTAATCAGCAAAGAACTACACCTTTTTCAGTTTATATTCAGAAAGTTACACATGATATTCAGAATTTACAATTGATATTCAGAAAATTCCAATTAATATTCAGAATTTCCATTTCATATTCAGAAAATTACAATTCATATTCAGAATTTCCATTTGATATTCAGAAAAATACAATTAATATTCAGAAAGTTCCATTTGATACTCAGAAAATTAAAATTAATAATCAGAAAATTACAATTGATATTCAAAAAGTTACAATTCATATTCCGAAAATCTCTGTACTCCGCATTTAAAATTTTTTCATATAAATTTGGATTTCTGAATATTAATATTACATTTCTGAATATCAGTTGTAATTTTCTGAATATTAATTTTAATTTTCTGAATATCAAATGGAACTTTCTGAATATCAATTGTAATTTTCTGAATATCTAATGAAATTTCTGAATATTAATTGGAATTTTCTGAATATGAAATGGAAATTCTGAATATTAATTGGAATTTTCTGAATATCAATTGTAAATTCTGAATATCAAGTGTAACTTTCTGAATATAAATTGTAACTTTCTGAATATAAACTGAAAAAGGTGTAGTATAAAAACATCCATAAAATGTATAGTAAACGAGCTAGGTGTCTGCTGAGTAGTTTGGAATTGATTAGTTTGAAGGTATTCAGAAATTAACTGGTATGAATACACCACAAAATGTTTAGGCGTAGAACTATAATGTTGCTGAGTAGTTTGGCATTGACTGGTTTAAAGGTGATCAGAAATGAACTAGTATGAATACACCACAAAATGTATGGTCAATGAACTATATTATTTGCTGAGTAGTTCGACATTGCCTGATTTAAAGGTGATCAGAAATGAACTAGTATGAATACACCACAAAATGTATAGTCAATGAACTATATTGTTTGCTGAGTAGTTTGGCCTTGACTGGTTTGAAGCTAATCAGCAATGAACTAGTATAAATACTCCACAAAATGTATAGTCAATGAACTATATTGTTTGCTGAGTAGTTCGACATTAACTGGTTTAAAGCTGATCAGAAATGAACTAGTATGAATACACCACAAAATGTATAGTCAGTGAACTATATTGTTTGCTGAGTAGATCGACATTGACTGGTTTAAAGGTGATCAGAAGTGAACTAGTATAAATACACCACAAAAAGTATAGTCAGTGAACTATATTGTTTGCTGAGTAGATCGACATTGACTGGTTTAAAGGTGATCAGAAGTGGACTAGTATGAATACACCACAAAATGTATGGTCAATGAACTATATTATTTGCTGAGTAGTTCGACATTGACTGGTTTAAAGGTGATCAGAAATGAACTAGTATGAATACACCACAAAATGTATAGTCAGTGAACTATATTGTTTGCTGAGTAGATCGACATTGACTGGTTTAAAGGTGATCAGAAGTGAACTAGTATGAATACACCACAAAATGTATGGTCAATGAACTATATTATTTGCTGAGTAGTTCGACATTGACTGGTTTAAAGGTGATCAGAAATGAACTAGTATGAATACACCACAAAATGTATAGTCAGTGAACTATATTGTTTGCTGAGTAGATCGACATTGACTGGTTTAAAGGTGATCAGAAGTGAACTAGTATGAATACACCACAAAATGTTTAGTCATTGAACTATATTGTTTGCTGAGTAGTTTGGCCTTGACTAGTTTAAAGGTGATCAGAAGTGAACTAGTATGATTACACCACAAAATGTATAGTCATTGAACTATATTGTTTGCTGAGTAGTTTGGCCGTGACTGGTTTGAAGCTAATCAGCAATGAACTAGTATAAATACACCACAAAATGTATAGTCAATGAACTAGAATTTTCGATGAGTAGTTTGGCATTGACTGGTTTTAAAACTAATCAACAATGAACTGGTATGCATATGCCACAAAATGGTTAGTCAATGAACTAGTATGTTTGCTGAGTAGTTCGGAATTTGACTGCAGGGTTTGTATCGAACATTTACGATACTTCGTAGGCACTGAACATTTTAAAGCGAAACAGTATTCGTAGGCGAATCGAAAAATATTTCGAAAACGATTTTTTTATCAGAGTTTTCGAATCGGAAAACTATTAAACATAATAAAAAATAGCATCGCATATGTTTAACGGGGTTAACAAATTTAAACAAGGTCGAATGTCATGAGGGTTTCTTCTTGAATCACTCGAAACATATCATATGCGATGTTAGGAATACTAATTCCGATTATCCAACCTTATTGCTTAGTCTTTGATATAATAAAGGAACTAAATACTTGCTCATATCCACAATTGAATTAATTGAATTGAAATCACTAATGCTATTTTTTCTTAACATCGTTTCGTGTACATGATTCACTGTGCAGTCAAGTACTGAACACCGCTGCCATATTGGTTTACACAATCAAGCTACATTGTTTTTTTTTTTTTGGGATATCCCAGCCAGCATTTAAAAGCAGCTGGAAAATGCGCAGACTACAAAACAGACAATAACATGCCAAAATAAGGTCATTCTGTTATTATTGGGAGAGTAGAAGGGAAGCGCTTTGAAAATGACGGATTGTTACGAAACAAAATTATAGCTGGGTTTCAGCATTGGCATCTTATTTCATGTGTGTTCGTTACAAATGTGTGTATGTATGTGTGTATATATGTGTCAGGAGTTTGGTATTTCTTAGTTTCCTGGTTTCGTTTGCCGCTTCTTCGAACGATTGCACGGAGACTTAAATTAATGCCATAAATTATTTACATTTACCTGTAATATTAAAAATCAACGTGAAACTTTTCCATTATAAAGAGGTACGCGCTTCAGCTACCTTTAATTTCTATGTGCAATGTGAAAGGGAGTATTAGAAATTGATATATTTTTCGCTGCAATAAATATGAATGTATGCGTATATAAAATATAATAAATAAGAACATATTAGTATTTGGCTTACAGCTCTCCCAAGTCATGAATAAAAACAAGATTTTGTATGATGAAAGCTTCACGAAATATTACATCAATTACTCGCGCAGTTCTCTTTCATGAGTTTGATTGAAATTTGCAAGTATTAAATAATTCCCAATTGTGCACAAAAGGAGTTTGTACCTATGTATATTATTCTCTTAAACTAATAATTACACTGTACAACCCTAGGTTTTCTCTCCAGGGAGTAGTTTGTTATGAGATCGGTACTAGTAAAAAAACATGTAAATTTGTATACCACATTTTTTTGACTAAGCAACATATGTACGCCGCCGATTATAAAAACCAAATTAATTTATGGTTCTTTGACCCCAGAAAAGTTGTTAAATTATTATTAAAAAAAATGTTTTTTACTACTACCGATCTCTTTACAAAGCACCCTCTGGGGAGAAAATCTAGGGGATCCGAAAAATCTGACTTCAGATTCGGATTCAGCACACCCAAATCTTCAGAAACCGCTGAGAAATCCGATGGGATTTTCAAAAACTGAAATTTTGTTGTAAAAATTTTTATGTTGTTTTATTGTAGGTCCTATATCTGCGTTAAAAGAAAAATAACATGTTACACGTTTTGAAAAAAAAAAAATTGGGTATAAGAGGTATAAAGGGGAACGTATCGGTCCCAAGAATCTGATTTCGCATTCCTGGTTTCAAATCCTCCAAGGAGGTTCATAGGAACCATACAAACAATTGTGAGTTTCTGATTCCGAAGTCTCCAAGTGTGGCCATAGGAGCCATACAGACAGTAGGGACTTCCTGGTACCAAAGCCTTCAAGTGACGACCGCAAGACCTACAGACCCTATACAGTCAGTAATTCTAAGGAGACTGTTTCACTTTCAATGACAAGTATATGCTAAAGTCTCCAGAAAATTGCATTGCTTGGGATATAGGTAATTGGTTAGTAGAGCTGCTTACTTGATCAGCGAAAATCTCTAGTGATTCGCAGTTGACATTTCCTGCACGGTTGCCTAGCTTCGGAAGTACCAAACAGGTAATTGTAAGCGTTGATAAATTATTACCAAAGCAGTCAAAATGCTTACGTATACGAGATAATGATAATGAACGAATGATATATATGTGTTGGCGGACACGACCGACCTTCTCAACACCACTCCTGACTAGTAGAATAAAAAAATCTAGTAAAAAGATCCCCAGCCATGAACTGAAATGAACGGTTACGCCGACCAACAGACGTTGAGACTAGTGCTCTAACCACCTCTCCTAACGGTAGTACCGGGGGGATCGGTACGTGATGGTTGGAGTTTTAGTGCTTAGGTTCAAGTCACACACTGACTTTAAGGCTTTCGATGCTTTCTCCACTGAAAAAAGAAAAAAAAAACACGGTTGTTATTGAAAGGACGTTTATTCTGCCATTTAGAAATATCTCGCAAAAGATAACTTTTATTCAATTTGATATTTACAGAAAAATTTATAAAGATTTATACAGCGATGGATTCCGTGACGTGTTTCGAATCCCAGTGTCCGAAAATCCATCTGAACGAGAAGCTTGAAAACTTCGAAACATTTCCTGGTATCCATCGCTGTAAACTCAGAGAAAAAATCACAGTTATATCAACAGTCTTCTACCTACTGTTAATTCCAAAAATGGTTGAATTGAAGGAAATCTGTTCAAGTAAACAGACTTATGGGTTGATTTTGACGAAAAATTCTTTTAGTTTAACAGATATCCGCTTCTTTTCATTCAACAGTACCGTCCTGTAAAATATTGCCAATAATTAAGTTGATATAATTGTTAATTTGCTCGATAACATCTGTTGTTGCAATTGTTGAATATATATGTATGTTGATCCAACACATCATGAAATAAGACAGGTGACAGCAAATGAGCAGCTGTTTAATTTTTTTCCTGCTTTTTATCGATATTGTATAGTCAAATTGTTGTCAAAAGCCACCATTTTGTTTACAAGCATTCAAAGTGAATCGTGCAACATTTTTTTTGGAACTTCAGCGCAGTGCCCACTTAAATTGCGTTTGGGAGATTACCAAAGCCCGCAACCTCCACACTCAAATTACCAAGAAACTTATTTAACGAAAAAGACTATAATTATATTCCAAAACACGCTGTATTCAATATTTTTTAGGGTGCAAACTTTCCAGTGTATAAATTTGTAAACAAACCAACGCAGTTTGACAAACATACTTTTAACAAAATTTTTTTTTATTTTTCTTTTCTTCTAAGGCCTCAACCTGTAATAAATAAACCTTGATCCAACAGACCCAATACTCTTGATTAATAACAAAAATGCCAGTTGCGTTGCCAACTATGTAGTTCTGTTGAATGAACCGATTTGGTTATTTTTAACAGATTTAACAGTTAATTCAACAGCGAAGGAACTGTCATTTGAAAAACAACAAACTTCTGCAGTGAATCCAACAGCGAAGATACTGTCATTACTGTCATACAACAAAGCTGCAACGACGCCATCAAGCATAAGTACGCTATGGCAGTCAAAGCAGTGTGAGCTCGATTCTCGGTGGAGGCAACAAAGCAACGTGGGAAAGTGTCATTTAGAACAAAGCTGTAATTAAACGCTGGCAACCATAAGTAAGCGATGGCATAATGGTTTTAGCCAATAGACACCTGGGCTAAGGGTTCAAGAGCCCTGAGTTCGATTCTCGGTGAAGTCACAATATAAGAACTCTCTAAAAAAAATTTTGTTTTTTTTTTACTTATTTTGGTGTTAAAATATCACTAATTTTAGTTATATATAAAAAAATTATATTGATTTCAAAGAGAATTGAATACCTAAGACAACAACATTTTCTGTTAAAACAACAGCATAACTGTTAACTTAACTTTTTAAGGTACGGGTTGAGGTCTTTTAACTTAAAACAAACATAAATTTTTAAGTTGTTTTCGGACCTATGTACTTCATAATAGTGACAAATATTTTTTTTCGCCAGGATTTGAATCGTGAAAATTATGGGAGGAGGTCAAAATATTTTTTAACTGTCTTTAAAGCCAGTATCTAGTCCCGAAATATGATAATTATATCATATGAAATAATTTTATCATATGAATATTATTACACTTCACCATTGAAAAGAAACGGGAAGTTATAACGCTGCCAAGTGACAGTTCTCAAGTCAACTGTAGTCTCTGCTAAATATCGGTAATGGCAGCTTTACTTTTGAAATTCTGTAAGAAAACTAAAAATTGAGGACTGAACAAACAAAACGCCTTATTTCCATTTTTCACTTTTTTAGTGTTTTGATGCAATCTGGTGGTTCAGACTACTAAAACGTCATATTCTCTATAAAAAAGATCCGTCAAAATCAAAATTTCGTACAAATCAGAAATATTTCCTTCTCATTTGTTTGTGCGTGGAAATTGGAAAATGGTAGATGTTGATAAGCCGAAAAAAAAATTGAAAGGTCAATATTTTATTTCCCAGCTAAAGTTTATTTTGTTAATTTTTTTTTGGGGTTTTCGGTCTATAAACATCTACGGCTCGATATAAGCCTCGCCCAGTTATTTTATCGCAAAAAACCTCATGGGATCCCGTATAAAATTGCCTGTTTCAAACAAAAGGGCATATTTCCAAATTATAAAGTTAAAAAACTACAACTACACAAACAAAAAATTAAAAAAAATGATGATCCCAGTTGGCCGTAGCTGTTTTATTTTAGTAACGCCAAATTCATCATTTATTGGCGCTTAACCGCCTAAGCGATTTTGGCCGTTTCGTATCAAAGCACGCCAGTCATTCCTTTTTAGCGATAACGGACGCCAATTGGAAACCCCAAGGGAATTCAAGTCATCCTCCACCTGTTGTTTCCATCTCAGTCGAGGCCTCCCCCTTCCTCTGCTGCCGAATTCAGGCGACGATAGGAAAACCTTCTGTGCTGGAGCTTCTTTGTCCATTCGCATAACATGGCCCAGCCAGCGGAGTCTTTGGGCTTTAATTCGCTGGACTATGGTCAGATCTGCGTAGAGCTCGTACAGCTCATCGTTAAATTTCCTTCGATACTCGCCGTTGGCATCACGGGAAGGACCATAAATCTTCCGGAGAACTTTTCTCTCAAATACTCCAAGGGCCATCTCATCTTCTCTTGACATTGTCCATGAATCTGAGCCATACATCAGGACAGGTATGATGAGAGACTTATAGAGCGTGATCTTTGTTCTTCGAGAGAGGACTTTACTTCTCAATTGCCTACTCAGTCCAAAGTAGCACTTGTTGGCAAGAGTGATTCTCCGCTGGATTTCTAGACTGATATTATTTTCGGTGTTGATACTGGTTCCCAAATAGACGAAGTCCCTCACAGTTTCAAATTTGTAACTATCAACAGTGACATGGCTGCCAAGGCGCAGGTGCGCCGATTCTTTCTTTGATGACAGCAAATACTTCGTCTTGTCCTCGTTCACGGCAAGACCCACTTTTTTCGCTTCCTTATCCAGTCCAGAGAAGGCAGCGCTTACGGCGCGGTTGTTAAGGCCAATGATATCAATATCATCGGCATACGCCAGCAATTGCACGCTCTTGTAAAAGATTGTACCATTGCGGTTTAGCTCTGCTGCTCGAATTATCTTCTCCAGCATCAGATTGAAGAAATCGCACGAAAGGGAGTCGCCCTGTCTGAAGCCTCGTTTGGTTTCAAATGGCTTAGAGAGGTCCTTCCCGATTCTGACGGAGCTGTTGGTATTGCTCAACGTCATTTGACAAAGCCGTATAAGCTTTGCAGGGAAGTCAAATTCAGACATGGCGGCATACAGGCAACTCCTTTTTACGCTGTCAAAAGCGGCTTTAAAATCGACAAAGAGATGGTGAGTGTCGATTCTCTTATCATGGGTCTTCTCCAGGATTTGGCGTATCGTGAAAACCTGGTCGATGGTAGACTTACCAGGTCTAAAGCCACACTGATAAGGTCCAATCAGTTTGTCTACGATGGGCTTCAGCCTTTCACACAACACGCTAGAAAGAACCTTATATGCGATATTAAGAAGACTTATTCCGCGGTAGTTGGTGCGGTTAGCGGGATCGCCTTTCTTGTGGATTGGGCAAAGCACACTTAAATTCCAATCCGGAGGCATGCATTCGTCTGACCATATTCTGCATAAGAGCTGATGCATGCTTTTTACCAGCTCTTCGCCTCCGCGTTTGAACAGCTCGGCGGGTAGTCCGTCTTTTCCAGGCGCTTTGTTGTTTTTGAGCCGGGATATAGCTATCCTCACTTCATCATAGTCAGGTGGTGGGACGACTTTTCCATCGTCAGGGATTGAGGTATCGGGTTCGACGTCTCCCTCGCAATTTAGCAGTGAGGAGAAGTGCTCCCTCCATAATTTAAGTACACTTTGTATGTCGGTTACCAGGTCGCCATTATAGTCCTTACAGGAGCTTGCCCCGGTCTTAAAACCTTCCGTCATCCGCCGGATCTTTTCATAGAATTTTCGGGCATCATTCCAGTAACGCCAAATTAAAACTTTAAATTTTGGCAATTTTAATCTGTCAAAGTTTTTTTCGGTTTCTGAAAAATTTTTGAAAGTGGAAATAAGGCGTTTTGTTTGTTCAGTCCTCAATTTGTGTCTGACGAAAACTAACACTTTTACTTTGTTCAGAGAAAAACTGAACTGAAACTGTTCGTCAGACACAAAATAAAAATGTAAATTTTCGTCAGACACAAAATAAAAGTGCTAGCTTTCGTCGGTGCAGTGTTATAAAGCCATAGGCAATAAAGCCATATGGCCTTATAACTCAATGGAGTGTGAAATAAGGCCATATGGTTTTATTTTCATGTAAGGAAAGAAATAAAGCCATTATGCTGTTATTTCACATACATTTTTTTTTTTTTTAATAATTCATATTTATTTGATTTCTTTTAATTGGAATTTATAAAGTTTAGTTAAGTTTTAATAATTAACAATATATAAATGTGGCATTCTTGATAATGGCACGACAAATTGGGCACAATGTATGCGTTCCTTTTTTCTCAGCACATTATTTTAGTTGTTGGTAACATGGTTGACAAAGTTTGAAATGTTTGCATGGATTAATCAGTATTTGCCTTTCCCTTTCACAACAAATAATACCAGAAAGGTAATGTAGCTCTTGTACTTGTGTGTGGGTGCTGTCTTCTTCACTGCTATTTGCATCTGATCCGTCGTCATTGCTGCCAATTGTATTAATGAAACTTTCCTCAATCATACAATTCTTCATTTTAGAGAACTGTCCGAGTAAAGTATTCAGTGTGACTTTCTTCTCCCTCAAAAATTGATACCGCTTCTATATAAATTTGTTTCGCTTTTCACTTTGAAAAAAAAAAGTCATTTTTCCCCATACAAAATGTATGGAAAAGGGCGAAAAAAATAGTCACCCCTAAGGGTTAAGTTAGAGCGTTAACTTTTTGCAAGGCATATTTTCTCACCAATACCTAAAGTTTCAGGGGCCAAGACGGAAAAAAAACAAATTTTTTTACATTTGAATCACCCTAGTGTATATGCTTATTCTGTTTTCTTGGACATCAGCACATACCCAGCCAGCAAAATCATCGTAAACGAGCTCGTAAACTGACGTTTTCTCGAAGAAAACTCTGATAAAATATCGTTTATGATATCCGTTTACGATTCGCCTACGAATCCGGTTTCGCTTTGAAATGTTTTTTGCCTACGATTGTCGTAAAAGTATCGAAAAAGCACTCGTATATGAATCTTTTTACGTCCGTTTTTTTATCGTAAATGTACTCGTAAACAATTAATTTTCGATAGAAAAACCGACTTTCTAGACTGCCTTACCGACTGATTTCAATGCGAAAAATAATACAAATAAACAAACCTAAATTTTAGGTATAAAGTTTTTTTATTAAATAATAAAATTGTGTACCTTTTTGCCAGCGTGTAAGTACATACTGATATTGGTTTACATGTTAGGCATCACAACTTATAAATAGTGGGTCATACAACCCAGAGGGCATCCCGAGATCCCAGAATAGCAGCTACTTTCTCTGTCCCTTTTTCTTTTTCCGCAAATCCACCTTCCAGCACGCTAGTAATAATTTAAAAGATATATTTTATGTTATTTGTGTTTTTAATTAGATATTTTACAAGCATACTTACTTTTAAAATATCAGTTTGAAAATTTTCGTTCAAAATTTTTTGTTTGAAATTTTTTATTTTAATTTTTTTGTTTGACGTGACAGAAAAGCTTCTTTTGTTATTGTTTTTTTATTCGAGAATAGCTCGTAAATCGCAATGTTCGTAAAATGTACGGTACCTTGCTGGCTGGGTATATAAATGGAAACGCCTAACAGGAAAAAAAAAAGTAATTTATTTCAATGATTTTGGATGGCGCGATTTTTTATTTCAAATTTTCAATTTATGTTTTGACGGGGAGCCTAAACTGCACTACTACCTAATTTACTTTATAACATAAATAGAAAATTTGGAATTAAAAATTTTAGGCTGCAGCGCCTTTTTAAATACATATTTTACGTATACGATTATAGTCAAACCATAAAAAATGCTAAATGCTAAATGCTAAGGAAATAAAAACGACACTCGTCGTATAACTTACATGTTTGCCGTGAATGAAATGAAAATGAAATGGCGATACGCGCCACGTCGCTCTTCTTTTTAACCTAGCGTACTAGTACTAGTACAAGGGTATATTAATTTTGTTCACATAACGGTTGTATGTAACGGCACAAAATAATCGAGATAGATATAGAGTTCCATATATGAAAGTTCTTAGGATTAAAAGAGGAGTTGATTAAGGCATGTCCATCCGTCTGTCCGTCCGTGTACACGATAACTTGAGTAAAAATTGAGATATTTGCATGAAATTTTTACTCAGGTTACTTTCTGGCCAAGGTAGGTTGGGCGAAATAGGATGATAACCACGCCCCCTTTTTCGATATCGAAAATTTCGAAAATCACACAAATTGACTTATCTTGGCAGCTGAAATGGCTAAAATGATATAATTTTATAGGTGAATCTCCCTAGTCATTCTCTTAGGATTTTTCCATAAGTTTTTTAGGGCGTGGCACCGCCCACTTTTAAGGGAGGCATTTTTGAAAATTTTACTGGTCGTAACTCTTAAACTGATTACGATAGAATGATGCAATTCGGCACAAAGCATACTAGTATCGTTGGGAGTATACCTGATGAAACTGGATAAAATCGCCCTTCAACCACGCCCACTTTCGATATCGAAAATTTCGAAAATCACACAAATTGACATATCTCGGCAGCTGAAATGGCTAAAATGATATAATTTTATAGGTGAATCCTCTCAGTCATTCTCTTAGGATTTTTCCATAAGTTTTTTATAGTGGGCGTGGCACCGCCCACTTTTAAGGGAGGCATTTTTGAAAATTTGACTGGTCGTAACTCTTAAACTGATTACGATACAATGATGGAATTCGGCACAAAGCATACTAGTATCGTTGGGAGTATACCTGATGAAACTGGATAAAATCGCCCTTCAACCACGCCCACTTTCGATATCGAAAATTTCGAAAATCACACAAATTGACATATCTCGGCAGCTGAAATGGATAAAATGATATAATTTTATAGGTGAATCCCCCTCTCTTAAGATTTTTTCATAAATTTTTTATAATGGGCGTAGCACCGCCCAATTTTAAGGGAGACATTTATGAAAACTTGAATGGTCGTAACTTTTAAACTGATTAGGATAGAACGATGGAAAAAATCGCTATCCAAACGCCCACTTTCGATATCGGAAATCACATAAATTGAAATAATTGCGTAACGGAAATTAAGTTCTAAAAATTACCGCTGGGTATTAAATGTTCGGTTCACCCGAACTTACTTGTTTATATGTGTATACGTAATGTGTAAAGGAGTTATTTCATGTTTTTTGGGAGTTATTGTTTAATTGTGAAATAAGTCCCAATTATTGGGACTTGTATCATTTCCTTCTTTTGGCAGTTTGTAACCGTGATATTACACTTGGGTGTATGGAAAAAAGCCATATGGTTTTATTTCTCGTTTCATTCATTGAGATATAAGGCCATATGGCTTTATAACACCGCACCGTTTTCGTCAGACGCAAAATTTCTGGTGTTAATTTTCGTCAGACACAAAATTTCTGGGGTTAGTTTTCGTATGGTATGTCGAATTAATACATGAAATGCTATGCAAAAAAACCGAACATAAAATCAAACTGGCCTAAGGCCTCGAAACGATTAATGATACAAAGGTAAAATTAATTTGTCGTGTCGTCTCAAAGGCGGGAACTAACTTAACACTAACCTAATTTATACCTTCTGAATATTTTCCGTACAAAAACTCTTTAAAATTTTCAGGCAACATTGCTGCTTATTTACTTACAAATCGTGCTCCCTTGACCACTTCAGCAATAGTGTTAACCGCCAACACACGATCTGCTCACTGAAGTATGGAGATAACTAGCAAGGCCAATGAATACAGTTTCTACCCGCACAGCATTTATTTTTGACCCATACACTGAGAGAAATGCCTTGAATGTTGTGACAATATCAATATTGATAGCGACGAGTTTGATGCAATATTCATTCAGAATGAGCGAGTTATCAAATATTATTTGCTTCCAATAAAAAGTAAAATGACATGTCAACCATTTCGATATGATGTACTGTTTTTTATATTTAAGGATAGAATACTAATACATTTGAATGGCATGTCAATATCTATGGTCGTAATATGAATTTCTACTGTTGATATATCCATATCTATATTTCTGCATATCGTTACCTTAATTCACAAAGGCCCTTAATTGAAACATTTTTCGAAAATGACTTTTTCACATATTTAACTATGATATAGTAAAATACACAATCACTAAAAATTTTAAGTAGTTACGAGCAGTAACAACGGAGATATTCCAAATTTACAAAGCTATCTTTGCATGCATTCAATGTAATTATACCTTTCATGAACATGAAATGGTATTATAACTTTGGTCCGATGTTTGTAAGTATGAGAAGAAGAAGAGATAGACCCATCAATAAGTATACCGAAATTATCAGGATAACGAGATGAGTTGATTTAGCCATGTCCGTCTGTCCGTCTGTCTGTCTGTCTGTTTGAACGCAAACTAGTCCCTCAGTTTTTGAGATATTTGGCTGAAATTTTGTATGCGGCCACCATTTTCCAATATAGGGATCATTTGTCGGAACCAGCAAGATCGGACCGATATTGCATATAGCTCCCATACAATCGATTGTTCCGATAAACGGATTTTGGGCTATAACTCCTGTAATTAAGCACCTAGGAACGTGAAATTTTGGAAGTATTGCTATTTTGATATGTGAAATATCCATGTTGAAAATTATCGAGATGGGATAAATATTTCACATAGCTCCCATACAATCGATTGTTCCGATAAACGGATTTTGGGCTATAACTCCTGTAATTAAACACGTAGGAACGTGAAATTTTGTAAGTGTTGCTATTTTTATATGTGAAATATCGATGTTGAAAATCATAGAGATGGGATATATATTTCACATAGCTCCCATACAATCGATTGTTCCGATAAACGGATTTTGGGCTATAACTCCTGTAATTAAACACCTAGGAACGTGAAATTTTGGAAGTATTGCTATTTTGATATGTGAAATATCCATGTTGAAAATTATCGAGATGGGATAAATATTTCACATAGCTCCCATACAATCGATTGTTCCGATAAACGGATTTTGGGCTATAACTCCTGTAATTAAACACGTAGGAACGTGAAATTTTGGAAGTATTGCTATTTTGATATGTGAAATATCCATGTGGAAAATTATCGAGATGGGATAAATATTTCATATAGCTCCCATACAATCGATTGTTCCGATAAACGGATTTTGAGCTATAACTCCTGTAATTAAACACGTAGGAACGTGAAATTTTGTAAGTGTTGCTATTTTTATATCTGAAATATCGATGTTGAAAATCATCGAGATGGGATAAATATTTCACATAGCCCCCATACAATCGATTGTTCCAATAAACGGATTTTGGTAGATAACTCCTGTAGTTATATAGGTAGGAACGTGAAATTTCGTAACTATTTCTATTTTAGAATGTGGAATGTCGATGTTAAAAATCAATGAGATTGGACCAATATAACGCATCGCCCCCATATAATCGATAGTTCCGATAATTTCGGTATGAGCTTAAGTTAAATTCACACAGGCTTTTTTATGTCAGTTAGGGCCTTTGTGAATTAAGGTGACGATATGTAGTAATAATGATAGAGACAGCGTATTAATATATATGGACGAAAAGTTAAAATTTTCTGGAACGCATAAGCATAATAGTTCAACAATTTTTACTATGGATTTGCCAAGGCGAATTCAATACAGGTGGCATCTTCCCACCATATGGTTTCTTCTTCTTCCTTGAAAATCGAATCGAAGCTGTAAAATTTCTTATGTTGTTGCTTTGTCTGACATTTTTAGCCACAAGGAGTGTGTGCGTGCGTGTAGATCTTAATTCGCTCAAACACACCTGTATGAATTCGCCTTGAGATTTGCTAACAATATTACAACTTGTTGCAAGGTTTTTTTGGATAAACATTTTTTTTAATTTCTTATGATGGGAAATTTTTCTAAAAATTTTATAATATGCCGTAGCCGAATGGTAGAACACTGGGCTAACGTAACAGAGGCAGTGTTCGAGTCCCACTGAAACCAGATGCCATGTTGTATGAAATTTTGTTTTTTTAACCAAGTATTTAGAATTTATCAATGGTTTATATGGATACCACTTCAATAGTGATTTATCAGAAATGTATTGATGGAACATCCATATTTATTGATGGGACAGGATTATCAATTTTTATTTAATGTGGTATCAATAATTATGGATGTTCCATCCATAGATTTCCCTCCGTGTACCATAACTTCACTGGCAAAGTGCTAAGGCTATGGCTTTTGGCAACTAAATGAATGAAAATCTGAGGGCGTCATTCTAGATGCGTTGATGTTGCTTCACAATAATCCTTAGAAAAACCTTCTTCCTACACATTTACTGATCTAAACTGTTGCTGAATGCTGGAACACGAAATAATTTTTGCATTGTTTTATTTGAAATACTTTTAGCCGTGAGAAAAACTCAAAATGATTTTATATTTATTACATTATTTGAATGTGTTAGGGACTCATTATTGTTTCCCACCAAACCAAGACTTCCGAAATGGTCGGATATCAGACTTTTCTGAAGAAAATTGAAAGAATTTCGACTTTACTTAAATAATATAATAAAATAAAAGTGTAACAAAAATTGGGGTTTCTGTAAAAAATCGACAAAATTCTCGGTTGTAATGTCGTCACACTCGACTCGATTCAAAATTGAAACAAGAAAAACTGTTGTCACTACCGCAAGTGAGAAGATAAATCGACAAAATATTTTTTTTTTTACAGAAACAAAAAAAATTAGTGTGACGTCAATATGACGTCAAATCGAATATTTCAGTCGAGACGATCGATCGTGCTGATTTACAGAAACGCAGTACAGATAAAAAAAAGTTATGAAATGAAAGCTATTGACTATTGCCCAAAGAAATTCATTGTACTCTGTACACACAGAAAAATTTCTCACATTTTTAGTTAACATGAATCATGTTGAATCAACATGAGCCACTTATGTACGTAAAGCAAAAACAATTTCGGAAAATCAACATGAACATTTTAACATGAAGCTTATGGTTAAAATAACATGAAATATTTCTGCATTAGAATTACATTAGTGTGTATCCCTCACCATAAATTCGGTTTGATTTAACATGAACAAGTGTTGTTTTCGAGCATCATCTGTTCTCCATCAAAGCTTTTGAACAGAATTGTTCGCAAAAGAACAGAATTTAAGTCAGTGTGTAGATACCGTCTTGATGAAAAGTTGTAGATATTATAAATAATTAACATATTGTGAAATTTATAATTTCTTAACTTGCGAATAAGTTGTGACGTTTTGCAAAAAGTTTTGGGTAAGTAATTTGTGTTGTTTTTCATATTTTGTAAACGCTTCCTGCTAAAACACGTCCAAAAATGTCGGGGTAGGTTAAAAACAACGCGCACTATACATAAATACCATGGAAGCGCTTTAGGATTATGGATACCGGGTAGAAAAGGCGTCGTTTGATACTTATCCCTACATTAATTGGACGAGTGCTACCAGTTTTACAATCGCTTGGATAATTTAAAGAGCTTTCAATGAAACAATTTTTATTTAATTTTCAGATTGGGGCTTGTTGTTGCTGTTTTCGATGCAGAAGTTGCCAATGATTGGATTAAAATAAGAATATGTATATGTATGTACATATGTGTACTTTTATTATTTAACATGCTGATCGTGTTAATTTAACATGATGATCGTGTTAATTTAACATGATTGATCGTGTTAATTTAACATGATTGATCGTGTTAATTTAACATGATTGATCGTGTTAATTTAACATGATAGATCGTGTTGATTTAACAATAAAAACATGTTGAATTAACATGACAGATCGTGTTAATAAATTATACAAGCATTATATTCTTTCATACCTGAAAATATGTATGTTAAAGGTTTTCGATAAAGGTTAGGTTCAAGTGGCTGCCGCAGAGGCACACCTAGGCCAGTATTAAAAGGCCCGTTGCGATACCACCAACACTAGGAAAGTCAGTTCCGGGACCCTGCCATATGGAAAATCCCGGTATTAACGGAATTCTCCACATAGCAGAATCCCGGGACTGACCCTCCTATACCGACACCGTTACTCCTCCTCGAACCATTTAGATGACTTGATGAAGGCCATCAGGTCCTTTATGTCCAGCTCCGTGACCTGGCGTAGGCTGACCAGGAAGGGAACTCCCAAAAAGCGCATTCTCGCGCCACTTAAAGCCGGGCAGTTGCAGATGAGGTGCTCCACCGTTTCCTCCTCCTCATCATCCTTACAACTCCTACAGTATCGTCGGTAGGGCACACCAAGTCTTTCTGCGTGCCTACCAATGAGGCAGTGCCCAGTTAATACGCCTATTAATATGGAGATTTCTCTTCTCCTTAGGGCATAAATTTGTCTTGATCTTTTATGATCCCATTTCGGCCAGGTTTCTTTGAATATCCGGCATCCTGGAGCCATCTTTCGTTGGCTTGGCGGAGTGTGTATTCCTTCAGCATAAGCTTGCATGTGGCAAACGGCATACCTAAGCGCTCTTTATCGCGAAGAACCTGCTTGGTCGTGCCCTGCCTCGCAAGTTCGTCTGCCCTACAATTTCCCTCAATGTCCCTATGCCCCGGGACCCATGTGAGGTTAACGCGATTCTGTTGGGCCATCTCTTGTAGAGATCGACGACAGCTGAGCGTCAGTTCAGAGTTGAACGAGTAAGAGCCAAGGGATTTGATGGCCACCTGGCTGTCGCTGAATATAAAAATGTCCTGTCTGATAGTGTGTTGGCCTATCCAAGCCGCGGCGTCCATGATTGCTGAAACTTCAGCCTGGAAGACACTGCAGTGATCAGGTAGTCTGAAGGAGAGCTCAAGGTTCAGATCCTTTGAATAAACCCCTCCCCCAACTCTGCCGTCTAACTTCGAGCCATCAGTATAAATGGAAGTGCCGCCATGAGTGACGGGACTCCGATCCGTGCTCTCCCATTCTTCCCTGCTGGGAATGTTGATTTTAAAACCGCTATCTCCGACTGTTGTGGTCGCACAGCGATCTGTGCTCAGCGGAAGAAAGCTATAGGATCCCAAAATACAGGCGTGTCCAGTAGTGCTTGCGCCCCAGCCGGACGTTTCCCTTAGACGCAGAGCCGATGCTGCTGCTACTCGGTGCCCTTCCAGATCGAGTGGCAAAATGCCAAGAATGGCCTGGAGTGCTTCATTGGGCGTTGTTCTTAACGCACCGCTTATACAGATCATGCAAGATCTGTGTACTTTACCTAGCAGATTAAGGTTTGTTGCCTTGCTCAGCGCAGGCCACCATACCACAACTCCATAGAGCATGATTGGTCGAATGATTGCAGTGTAGATCCATTTGCATATTTTGGGGCTGAGCCCCCATTTCTTTCCAATGGCTCTTTTGCACGTGTAGAGTGCAATACACGCTTTCTTCTGGCGCTGAAGAACATTCTCCTTCCAGGTTAGTTTCCTATCCAGAACTGTGCCCAAGAACTTGGCTTTGTCAGCCAAGTTCAGGTGCACGTTATTCAGTTTTGGTAGTATAAGCGGTGGTATCTTATAGCGGTTAGTGGAAAGGACAAGTTCCACTTTTCCCGGGTTGATGCTCAGTCCGCAACGCGAGCACCATGAGGAAACCTCTCTCAGTGCTACTTGCATCAAGTCGCACAGGGTTTGTGGGAATTTGCCCCTGTATACTATAGCTAAGTCATCTGCATATGCCACTATCTCCCCCCCCCCCCCCCCCCCTAACTTGTGTCTCGCAGCATCGAGTTGACAGTGAGGTTCCATAGAAGCGGGGAGAGAACACCACCACGGAGGGAAATCTATGGATGGAACATCCATAATTATTGATATCACATTAAATAAAAATTGATAATCCTGTCCCATCAATGAATATGGATGTTTCATCAATGCTTTTTTGATAAATCACTATTGAAATGGTATCCATATAAACTATTGATAAATTCTAAATAGTTTAAAAAAACAAAATTTTTAATAATTTGACATCTGGTTTCAGTGAGACTCGAACCATGCTCCTCTGGCACGTTAGCCCAGTATTCTACCATTCGGCTACGGCATATTATACAATTTTTAGAAAAATGTTCAATCATAAGAAATTCAAAAAATTTTGAATTTAAAAAAACCGCTCCAACAAGTTGTAATATTGTTAAAAAATCCATAGTAAAAATTGTTGAACTATTATGATTATGCGTCCCAGAAAAATGTACATTTCGTCCATATATATTAATACGCTGTCTCTACCATTATTACTATGCAGTAAATATGGATATGGATATACCGACAATAGAAATTCATATCACGACCATAGATATTGACGTGCCGTTCAAATATATTAGCATTCTATCCATAAATATAGAAAATAGTACATCATATCGAAATGGTTGACATGTCATTTTACTTTTTATTGGGAGCAAATAATATTTGATAACTCGCTCATTCTGAATGAATATTGCATCAAACTCGTCGCTATCAATAGCGATATTGTCACAACATTCAATGCATTTCTCTAAGTGACCCTGAGGCGTTCCCCTTGTGACATAGCGTGATAAGTCAACCGAGCCCAGTGATGAAACTATTCGTCTACCTCTTAGCAGTTGATCAATAAGTCCAATAAGAGACCAGTCCAATATGCCCAGACTTGTTACAGCGATTTTTCAATAACATAAACTAGGCTGCGAAGCGCAGTTTCTGTAGATTTCCCTTTGGTGTATGCATGCTGATAGCTACAGATCAGGTTGCTATCAATAGTAGAGGAGAGGTAGTCATTTATTATCCTCTCGAAGGTCTTGAGCACAAAGGATGAGAGACTGATCGGCCTATAGTCCTTGGGCTCGTAATGAGACGCCTTCCCCGCCTTAGGAATAAACACTACCGTGGCACTTCTCCAGGAGCACGGAAAGTAGCTAAGAGCCAGGCAGGCTGTATAGAGAAATACCAGCCATTTGGCTGATGTCTCCACCGTGTTTATGAGTTGTGCGGGAATAATCCCGTCTGGCCCGGCAGCCTTGAACGGTTCGAAGCTTTTAACCGCCCACCTAACCTTTTCCTCCGTGATGGGTATGTGTACAGTCAGGTTTGTTGTAGGTGCTAGGGGTTCCTCATGCAAGTTCCCTGGGAAGTGCGTATTCAAGAACAGCTCTAGGGTTGCAAATAGCTTGTGGCTGTTTGAGTTTTTGAGAGCACTCGCCTAAGTCTCGCTGTATCCTCGACATTTTCGACCCCAGTGCAGACATTTCTCCACGATACTCTCTTCGCCTGCCTCAGAGCTTTTTTGTAGGCCCTGAGTTTAACTTTATATTCGAGCCATTGATTCTCCGTGCCAAGGCTCTTGGCCTTATTAAATTGTGTCCTACATGATTTACGGAGCGAGTCCAGGTCGTAGAACCACCAATGCGGCCTATGTTTACCGCGTGGTTTTGGCACTGGGCCTGCTCTAGGGCATTCGAGAGAGCCGTTGTAAAGGTCTTTACCAGATCCTCCAACTCCCCTAGTGATGAGGGGACTTGTGGGGGCAGTGCTGGCAAGTCCCTAGATAGTATTTCATTGTGTAGCTGCCAGTTAGTGTTACGTGGGTTGCGTTTCATAACCGGCTGCTCAACAGAAAAGTCTAGAACTAATTCTTCGTACCGGTGGTCGGAGAATGAGTGTTCATCGAGAACGCGCCATTTTCTGACCCACTCATAAGCGCCTTCGCTGCAAATAGTGAGATCTATTACCTCCCTACGGGTTTTAGTAATAAACGTAGGTTCGTTACCCACGTTGCATACTACCAGGTTAGTTGTTAACAAATAATCAAACAACGACTCTCCTCTAGCATTGATATCGGAACTTCCCCACTGGACGTGATGAGCATTGGCGTCAGTTCCGATAATAAGATGACCCATGGAAAAATTTGCCACCAGGTCTTTTACCTCCCTCTGTGGCGGAGGACCACATCTATGTCGGCTTTAGAGAGACGACTGATTAAAGCAGCCGAGGCTGCTTTAGATTTGTGCAGTTTTATCTGAATCACCACCAACATGAGAGCGCTCAGACTTCCCTGCCACCGCCGTATCGTCGAGTTCCACCTCGTCTGGAGGCTTATCTTTCATCGACGATTTGTTCAGACCACGATTTGGCGTAGCCGAGATGCTACTAACTGTGGCAGTATTGACATTGGTGCGCTCAGGACTAGCTGCTATCACTGTGACGTTGAGGTCTTCCCCGTCCAGCAGGCTGTCTCCCATCTCCGAGCTGTTCACTGCTCCTTCGCCATTTGACGTGGCAGATACCATACTTTCCGAGTCGGACTTCTCCGACTCCTCTACCGGCACTGCGATGTCCGAGCCCTCCGGTGCAGCCGAAATAGCAGCGCGCTGTGCATCGCCGCGGTATACGTGGATCACGATCTGACCCATGCCGTAGTGCACTCGTCCATTGCACCGTTTAAGGGGCTCGAGTGCTTCCTTAGTCAAGGTGAAGACCACTTGCCTGTCAGGCCCTACCGCATCCTCGACCAGATTGACACCCCAGTCCTGCGTCGGGAGAGACGGGTTCATGATCCTCAGCATCCTGAGAATTCTCTCAGGTTCAGCAGGGATAGCAGGAATCCACGCTCTTGCCCTTGGCCGAGCCGGGATGTCCTTCCAGTCGACAACCTCGATTCTTGCCCCTTGGTAGATCTCACCCAGTCTTGCAGCTGCTGCCTTGTACAGTGCAACAGTTTTTGCATCCTCGCAAGCGAATACCTTGATTCGGCCCTGGTGCCATCCCGCATCAGAACCCATCGGCGTGGCACCCGGAGACTCATCCGTAATGTCGAGAAGGGTATTACCGATAGCGTTCCGGACGTACCGCCACTGGTCCCTAGGGATGGCCCGTTTTCGTTACCTCGGTCAATGACGCCTATGAGGATCCTGTCCTTCGTCACTTCAGCAAAGCTGAGTTTACTCACTACGGGGGCGTGTTGCTGCCGCTTCGGGTGAGGTTTTAAATCCACGTCCGATCTCTGGCGTTTGAAGGGATTTCCATTAACCTTCTTTGGCGCGTAATCGCTTTGGAAGTTCGGTAAGATAGCTTCAGCCATCTCCACCGTCTTTCTAGCATTCGGCGATAGCGTCTCTTGTGAAATACCCTCGTATTTCTTCAGGATCCTTGCGGCCGCTCTTTTGTCCAAGTACTCAGAGCGACTGGGAGATGTCTTTTGGTGTAAATTTCGACCCGTAGTTGCCATCGCGGTCGTTCCTTTATTTGGATCTCTGGGGCCAGGTCGTGAGACCACTGCCACAGACGTTAAAGACTTGGTTTCGGTACCGGCACTTACTACGACTTTAGCATCAGCCGTTGTTGGCTTCACTGTGTTTGTACCGGTACTTACTTTGGGGATTGCCCCCTTGTTATCCAGAGCTAATCGACCCGTAGTTGCCATCGCTGTCGATCTCTCGGCTGATAAGGAAATGGAGTTTGTCCTCCGACGTTGCGTTCTCGCTTGCTATAGCATTTTCCTCCTCTGCTGTGCAGTATACATTGTTGTATCTTTAGTTTTAGGGTTTTTGTTATTATTTATCATCTTGTTGGTACGACCCCTCGCCGGGCAAGGCCAGTTTAGGGGCAAGGGAAGAGTAAGGGGAATGTGTTGATAAATGAATTAACTAAATAAAAATTATTAAAAAAAATCAAAAACATGGTGTTTTATTTTAAAGGTTAATTTAACAATAAAAACCTGTTAAATTAACATGATAGACCGTGTTAATTTAACAATAAAATCCTGTTAAATTAACATGATAGATCGTGTAAATTTAACAGGACGAAAGTGTTATTTCAACATAGTATAGTGTTAATTTAACATGTCTGATCGTGTTGATTTAACAAGAAAAGTAATGTTGTATCAACAGGAAATCATGTTGATTCAAACCTTTGTGATCATGTTAAATTCACACTGTTCCTTCATGTTGATTTAACATGTAGGAACAGTGAAAAAGTAGCTTCATGTTAGAACAACATGAGCGATAGTGTTGAAAAATAATAATAAAAGAAAAAGTGTTAAAAAAGTGTTGATTCAACATGAAAGTTATTCTGCGTGTAGCTGAGTGAATAGCACATGAGTTCAAGTATGCAGGCGCGTCGGTTCGATACCTGCTTAGTGGGTTATTTTTAAATTGCGTATTTTGTAATTAAATTATTGAACAAAGATCGTGATTTGAAAAATAGGTACAATCATTTCACTTAAATTTATGAGCTCAAGGAATCATAAAACAGAATGAAAGCACCAGACTTTCTCACAGCTTAGGAAATTAATGTTACCCAAGCTGAATATGAAGTGTTATGAAAACCGACAATTTAAAAACAGCAAGGCTCTGGAAATTCGTTGTTGTCAAATGATGCCTTTCTTTTCTCATAATCAGTCTGCTCCATATTTCCTTTGGTAGGGTAAATCTAATATCTTTAAACGAGTTAATCTTGTATATTTGTATATTTGTATGTTCGGACTATCTCGAGAACCGCTTGACCGATTGGGATGAAATTTGGCACAAAGATAGTATGATGGATTCTAAGACTACCCACTTTAGGGTTGCCACTTGGGGCGGTTTACAGGGTTGCCACCTATCCCTTTTTTTTTTAATTATGGAGCAAGATATGCCAATATGGGTATCATATGAAAGGTATTTTCGGCGAGATACCAACTAAGATATTTTCAAGTAGAGTTGCCACCTAGGGTTGCCACCTTACCACAATATATTTGTATATCCGGTACTATCTCGAGAATCGCTTGACCGAATTGGCTGAAATTTGGCATGGTGATAGTATGATCGATTTTAAGACTACCCACTTTAGGGTTGCCACTTGGGGCGGTTTACAGAGTTGCCACCTATCCCTTTTTTTTAATTATGGAGCAAGATATGCCAATATGGGTATCATATGAAAGGTATTTTCGGCGAGATACCAACTAAAATATTTTTAAGTAGGGTTGCCACCTAGGGTTGCCACCTTACCACAATATATTTGTATATCCGTTACTATCTCGAGAATCGCTTGACCGAATTGGCTGAAATTTGGAATGGTGATAGTATGATCGATTTTAAGACTATGCACTTTAGGGTTGCCACTTGAGGCGGTTTACAGGGTTGCCACCTATCCCATTTTTTTTAATTATGGGGCAAGATATGCCAATATGGGTATCATATGAAAGGTACTTTCGGCGAGATACCAACTTAAGTATTTTCAAGTAGGGTTGCGACCTAGGGTTTCCACCTTACCGCAGTACTATCTCGAGAACCGGTTGACCGATTTGGATGAAATTTGGTATGGTGACAGTATGAAGGATTCCAAGGCTATCTACTTTAGGGTTGACATTTCGAGTAGTTTACAGGGTTGCCACCTATCCCATTTTTTTTAATTATGGAGCAAGATATGACAATATGGGTATCATATGATAGGTATTTTCGGCGACATATCAACTAAAATACTTCCAAGTAGGTTTGTCACCTAGGGTTGCCCGCACTATATTTCTATATCCGGTACTATCTCGAGAACCGCTTGACCGATTTGGATGAAATTTGGCACAGTGATAGCATGCCTGATTCTAAGACTATCCACTTAGGTGTTGCCACTTGGAGGGCTTTTAATGGTCGCAACCTATCTCATTTTTTTTTTTTAATATTGAGTAAAATATGCGAATATCGGTATCAAATTAGAGGTATTTCCGGCGACATATCAACTAAAATATTTCTAAGTACAGTTGCCATCTAGGGTTGTCAGCTTATCGCAGTATATTTGTACTACAGGGTTGCCACCTATTTAATTTTTTTATTTATGGAGCTAGATATGCCAATATGGGTATCAAATGAAAGGTATTTTTGCTGACATACCAACTAAAATATTTTCAAGTAGGGTTGTCCGCAAAAAGTCCATTACGGCTACGAAAATTACAAAATTTTAATAATTTGCCCACATATAAAGGACAGTGTAACACATCCTCACAAGTTTGGTAAGTAAAGTTAGCACTAAATTGAAAGCACCGAGCAAGCTCGGTCACCCAGGTACTAAAGTCAGAAGCTCGTTATTTCAGTTAAAGTACATAGGGCAGTTTATCCCCGGAACAACAGTTCCATTGAATCTGACAGCAGTGATGCCACATTTTTCCCTCCAAAATCCCTACAAATGAAGTAAAACTCCATAGATTGCCCTACGCTTTAAAAAAAAATACCTACAAAAATCCCTTAATTTTTTCCTTGCGGCAATATTTAACACCGCATAGCTATACATGGAAATTTTTTAGAGGACAATGCTTATACAAAAACAAGTAAGGAAGTCTAAGTTCGGGTGAACCGAGCATTAAATACCCAGCAGTAATTTTCGGAACGGGATAACAATGATATAGGCCCGAAGTGTGTCAATTTAGGTGATTTTAGAAATTTTCGATATCGAAAGTGGGCGTGGTTGGAGGGTGATTTTATCAAATTTCTTCAGGTATACTCCCAACGATACTAGTATGCTTTGAGCCAAATTTCATCGTTCTATCGTAATCAGTTTTAAAGTTACGACCAGTCAAATTTTCAAAAATTAGAATGACCAGGGAGATTCACCTATAAAATTATATCATTTTAGTCATTTCAGCTACCGAGATATGTCAATTTATGGGATTTTCGAAATTTTCGATTTCAAAAAAATCATCCGATTTCGCCCATTTTCAATAGCAACCTACCTTGGCCAGACATGCGTCTGTCCGTCTGTGTACACGATAACTTGAGTAAAAATTGAGATATTTGCATGAAATTTTGTATACTCTATATCTATCTCGATTATTTTGAAATAGGGATAAAATCCACGTGTGGCAACACTGTCTTACAGTTGTATCGTCTATCAACTTATTCGGTTGTATTACTTACTGTGTGCTCCTAGTCGACTTCCAGTGAATCATTAAAACCCGCATTTGTATATTTGAGCAGTTTTAGCCCGACGATGAATTAATACTAATTGTGGGTCTCATTGGAGTACCCAGATTGTTCATTTTAGTTTAATCAGTGAAGAAAGATGACAATACTTAACGCGAAAGGTAAAGTTTGATGATTCAATGTAATTTCAAACAGGAAAATATGAAAAAATAATTCCAATATAAACAGAATTAATTTTTTGGCTTCTTGGTAGCACAATAATTTTTGGTTTTATTCTAAAAAAAGTTTAATAAATATTGGCATAAACCGTTATTTGAAAGACTAAAAAAATTCTTCTTAGGGTTAATAACTTTAAAATAATTAAATGAATGAACCTTTTCTATCTAAACTTTAGCTTAAAGCAAGCCTAACAACCAAAGTTTAAAATAATTATATTTGTAAAAAAATATTTTACAAAACTAAATTTTTTCACTAAGTCTTCATCCGACCATAAAAAGTTGTATTCCGACAAGTTGAGTTGTTTTGTTCCCACTTGAGAAAACTTTACTCAAAGAATAAAAATGAGCTATAAAATTAAATTTTCGGTTTGGCGATTTTTTTTTTTAATTTTGCACAAACTTTTTAAATTTAACTTTAATTTTATGGTATAGATTTCGATATATACATATTATAAGTGAAAATTAGTAATTACCAATGACACCACTTTTCATAGTGGCTTTATTTCTTCGATTTTTGAACTTCATATCCTATAGAACGAGAGTTAAAGAAACCACTTTCGTATCCAGTCGATTTTCTGTCTTCTTTGCCTGACTATTGAAATGTACAGACATCAGCCTGTACAGACAAGGTCCTGAACCCAAGTAAAATGCTTACTGGGTTATTGCAACACCTACTACTTGGTTAGGAATCAAAATAGCTATAATAATAAAAGGAAACAACCCATCGACACAAAACAAGAAATGAAAAAACGCTCACAACATGCCTTCACTAGACGATAACACGAACGATAAAAAGCACAGCAGGAAGCTTACATGCTGTAGAATCATAAATTGTGCAACAACGTGTAAAGTACTTTTTGACCGCTCTAAAACAAAAACCAAACGACAATCAACTGAGTTGCACTTCCCTTTGTGCAATGACTTTCGGTGCACGCAAATTCGATTTTTTTTTTCTCTTTCAGATGCTTTTCCACCACACTTTCACTTTGAAAAAGAAAAAATGCAGCTACACGTGTCGGCATAAAAATACGTTAGTATGTAACATTCTATGGTTTTCAGCATTGCGCCTTTAATTTTCATTCATTTGGGAAAATGATTGAACCAGAACCTAGTCATACTCATTAGCCAGTTATTAAAGTGCTAATCGATTGCTATTTGATATGACCTTTAATTTTCGAAATCCTGCATAAACAATGGACTCTTTGTTTGGCATTAATTTTTTCAATTAAATGGCTTAGCTCTTGTTTGCACACATCATTGGCTATATTCGAATTTCACTTTGACATGTGCTGTGTAAAAATCAAATAATATTAATGCGGTTTGATTGGTTAAATTAGTTTGGTTTTTAATCAGTCATGCATAGAGCCAATAATGTCAATAAGCTTTTATCTCTTAATTTTTGTTAAAATTGAATGCGCTTTTTTTGCTTGGAGTATTTTTTGTTTTTGTCCTGTGATTATCGCCTATTAAGTAAATGAGCCGTATCGTATATGTACAAATGGGTATTTCCATTGTCACTCGCGTTGAATCATAAACAATATTTCACTAGTTAAAGCCATTTAACGCTTTACATTTAGCATTTTCAAATAATATTGTGATATCTATCGTCACATCTAGCTAGAGAAGGTTTATTGAAACTGCCAAAAAAAATTTAATTTAATTAGTAATTAAAAGGTTAGGTTAGGTTAGGTTCAAGTGGCTGCCGCAGAGGCACACTTAGGCCAGTTTTGAAAGGCCCGTTGTGATACCACCAACACAAGGAAAGTCAGTCCCGGGACCCAGCCAGATGGAAAATCCCTGAGTTGTTGGGATTTTCGACATAGCAGAATCCCGGGACTGACACTCCTAAACCGACACCGTTACTCCTCCTCGAACCACTTAGATGACTTTATGAAGCCCATCAAGTCCTTTATGTCCAGTTCCGCGATCTGGCTTAGGCTATCCAGGAACGGAACTCCCAAAAAGCGCGTTCTCGCCCCGCTTAAAGCCGGACAGTTGCAGATGAGGTGATCCACTGTTTCCTCCTCCTCATCATCTTTGCAACTCCTGCAGCATCGTCGGTAGGGCACACCTAGCCTTTCTGCATGCCTACCAATGAGGCAGTGACCGGTTAATACCCCTATCAATATGCAGATTTCCCTCCTAGTTAGGGCATAAATGCGTCTAGACCTTTTAAGATCCCATTTTGGCCAGGTTTGTTTCGATATGCGACACCCTGGGGATTGCAGCCATCTTTCGTTGGCTTGACGGAGTGTGTGCTCCTTCAGCATTAGTTTGCATGTGGCAAACGGCATACCTAAGCGCTCTTTATCCTGAAGAACCTGCTTGGTCGTGCCCTGCCTGGCAAGCTCGTCTGCCTTACAGTTTCCCTCAATGTCCCTATGTCCCGGGACCCATATGAGGTTTACGCGGTTCTGTTGGGCCATCTCCTGAAGAGATCGACGACAGCTGAGCGTCAGTTCAGAGTTGAACGTGTATGAGCCAAGGGATTTGATGGCCGCTTGGCTATCGCTGAAAATAGCGATATCTTCTCCGATAACACGTTTGCTTAACCAGGCCGCGGCGTCCAGGATTGCCGAGACTTCCGCCTGGAAGACGCTACAATGATCAGGTAGTCTGAAGGAGAGCTCAAGGTCCAAATCCCTTGAATAAACGCCTCCTCCAACTCTGCCGTCCAACTTCGAGCCGTCGGTGTATATGGAAGTGCCACTATTTGTTTCGGGACACCAATCCGTCCTCCCCCAGTCTTCTCTGCTGGGAATGTTTATTTTGAAACAGCTATCCCCGACTGTAGTAGTCGCACAACGATCTGTGCTTAGAGGGAGAAAGCTGTAAGATTCCAGAATTCTGGAGTGTCCAATAGTACTCGCAGCCCAACTGGAGGTTTCTCTTAGGCGCAGAGCTGATGCCGCCGCTGACCGAAACCCTTCCAGATCAAGTGGCAAAATGCCCAGAATGACCTGGAGGGCTTCGTTGGGCGTTGTCCTTAGCGCACCGCTTATACAGATCATATTGGATCTATGGACTTTCCGCAACAGATTCAGGTATGTTGCCTTGCTCAACGCAGGCCACCATACGACGACTCCATAAAGCATGATTGGGCGAATGATGGCCGTGTAGATCCAACTGCATACTCTAGGGCTGAGCCCCCATTTTTTGCCAATGGCTCTTTTGCATGTGTAAAGAGCGACAAGCTTTCTTCTGGCGCTGAAGAACATTCTCCTTCCAATTCAGTTTCCTGTCCAGAACTATGCCTAGAAACTTGGCCTTATCCGACAAGCCCAGGCGCGTGCCATCTAGTTCTGGTAGGCTTAGTGGCGGTATTTTGTACCGGTTGGTGAAGAGGACAAGTTCCACCTTCCCTGGGTTGATACTAAGTCCGCAGCGAGAGGACCACGTCGAAACTTCTCGCAGTGCTACTTGCATCAGGTCACACAGAGTTTGTGGGAACTTGCCTCTGAATGCAATAGCTAAATCGTCTGCGTATGCCACTATCTTCCCGCCCCCCCAGCTTGTGTCACGTAGCAACGAGTTGACTGTGAGGTTCCATAAAAGCGGGGAAAGAACACCACCCTGGGGTGTTCCCCTTGTGACATAGCGTGATAACTCAACCGTACCAAGTGAAGAAGCTATTTTCCTTCCCATTAAAAGTTGGTCAATTAAACCAGTTAGAGGTCTATCTACGCCCAGATTAGTTAGAGCGGAGTTGATAGCCTCCGGGCTTATATTGTTAAAAGCCCCCTCAATGTCTAGGAGGGCCACGAGACAGTAGTCCTTTTCACACAGCGATTTCTCAATGACCGACACTAGGCTGTGCAGAGCGGTTTCTGTTGATTTACCCTTGGTGTATGCATGCTGATAGCTAGAGATAAGTTTGCTATCAATAGTCGTTAAGAGGTAGTCGCTTAGTATCCTCCCAAAGGTTTTTAGTACAAAGGACGAGAGACTGATCGGTCTGTAGTCTTTTGGCTCGTAGTGGGATGCCTTCCCAGCCTTAGGGATAAACACTACCGTGGCGCTTCTCCAGGAGCCCGGAATGTGGTTGAGAGCCAGGCAGGCAGCCATTTAGCTGATGTCTCCAACGTGTTTATAAGCTGCGCGGGGATAATCCCGTCCGGCCCGGCAGCCTTATACGGTTCAAAGCTCTTAACTGCCCACCTTACTCTTTCCTCAGTGATGGGTATATTTACTGCCAGGTTTGTTGCAGGTGCTAGTGGTGCATCATGCAGATTCCCCGGAAAATGTGTATTCAAGAGCAGCTCAAGGGTTTCCTCTTCCGTGCTGGTCCAGGATCCGTCAGGCTTTCGCAAATAGCTGATGGTTGTTTGACTTTTCGAGAGGACTCGTCTAAGTCTCGCTGTGTCGTCGACCTTTTCGACGCCAGTGCAGAAATTTCTCCACGAGGTTCTCTTCGCCTGTCTCAGAGCTTTTTTGTAGGCCCTTAGTTTAGCTTTATATTCATGCCAATGAGGGTCAGAGCCGAAGCTCTTGGCCTTGTTAAATTATTTCCGGCATGATATTCGGAGCGAGTCCAAATCGTAGGACCACCAATGTGGCCTGTGTTTACCGCGTGGTTTTGGCACTGGACAAGCCTGTCCTAGAGCATTTGAGAGCGCCGATGTAAATGTAGTAACAAGATCCTCCAGCTCCTCTACTGATGAGGGGGCTTGTGAGGGCAGTACTGGGAGGTCTCTGTCTAATATTTCATTGTGTAACTGCCAATTTGTGTTACGTGGATTGCGCTTCATGATTGGTTGTTCTACAATAAAGTCTAAAACCATTTCTATGTAACGGTGGTCGGAGAATGAATGTTCTTCCAGAACCCGCCATTTTCTGACCCACTCATAAGCGCCTTCACTACAGATAGTGAGGTCTATGACCTCCCTACGGGTCTTAGTGATAAAAGTAGGCTCATTACCCACGTTGCAAATTACCAGGTTGGTTGTTAAGAGGTAATCAAACAGAGACTCGCCCCTGGCATTGATATCGGAACTCCCCCATTGGACATGGTGAGCATTAGCGTCCGCTCCAATAATAAGATTACCCGTGCAGAAATTTGACACCAGGTCTTTCACCTCCGTTTGTGGTGGGGGTTCTTCGGCGTCGTAGGGCATATAGACCGACGCCACCGTCAGGCGGGTGCTGTCGACCGTTAGACTGATAGCGGTAATATCACCATTGGTGTAGTTAGGTAGGAGAAAGGAGTTCTACTCAGACTTGACCAAAATACACGTTCGGACTTTGCTCTCCTCGCTGGCTCGAATGAGCTTGAAGCCCTTAGTCCCCAATCCGCAGATTCTCGAGCTATTGACCCAGGGTTCTTGGATGAGGACCACATCCACGTCGCCTTTAGAAAGACGACTACTTAAAGCAGCCGAAGCTACTTTAGATTTGTGCAGATTAATCTGAAGCACCACCAACATGAGAGCGCACAGACTTCCCTGCCGTCCCCATATCGTCGAGGTTTGCCCCATCCCGGAGGTTGCCTATCAACGACGAGTTGTTCCGATTAACTGCCCGATATGGCGTTGCAGGAGTCTTGCTGTCTGTAGCGTTAGATGTTAATCGCTCAGCGTTGGCTGCTACCACCGTGACGTCGAGGGCTTCCTCGTCCTGTAGGCTGTCCTCCATCTCCGAGTTGTTCACAGCACTATCGCCAAGGGACGTGGCGGATAACATGCTTTCCGCATCGGAATCCTCCGCTTCCTCTTCTGGTAATTCGTTTTCCGGTTCCCCCGGAGCAGCCGAGAAGGCAGCGCGCTGAGCATCACCACGATATACGTGGATAACGATCTGGCCTACGCTGTAGTGTACTAGGCCATTGCACCTTTTGAGGGGCTCGATTGACTCTTTATTCATGGTGAACACCACCTGTCTGTCGGGCCCTACCGCATCCCCGACCAGATTGACACTCCAGTCATGCGTTGGCAGGGACGGATTCATTAGCCGTAGCATCCCGAGAATTCTCTCGGGTTCGTCAGGGATGGCCGGAATCCACGCCCTTGCCCTTGGACGAGCTGGAATGTCCTTCCAGTCGACGACCTCTATCTTTGCGCCCTTGTAGACTTCACCCAGCTTAGCAGCTGCTGCCTTGTACAGTGCTACGGTTTTTGCATCCTCGCATGCGAGTAATTTAATCTGACCCTGGTGCCAACCCGCATCCGTTACTCGCGCCGAACTACCCGGAAACTCTGGAGCAACATTGAGAAGAATGTTGCCGAGTTCATTTCGCACGTAACGCCACCGGTCCTTAGGGATGGCCAGACGGTCATTGCCTCGGTCAAGGACGCCTATAAGGATCCTGTCCTTGGTTACCTCAGCAAAGCTTAGTTTGCCCGCTCCAGGGGTATTCTGATGCCGCTTGGGAGGGGGATTTAACTCCAGGTCCGATCTCTGGCGCTTGAAAGGGTTAACTTTTAACCTCTTTGGCATGTAAGAATTTTGGAAATCCGGTATCACAGCTTTCGCTAGCTCTACCGATTTACTGGAATTCGGCGACAGCGATTCCTGCGGTACCCCTTCATACCTCTTCAGGATCTTTGCAGCCAATCTTTTCTCGTGGTATGTGAAGCGGCGGGGAGATGTCTCCTGGGAGTGCGGACCCGTAGTTGCCATCGCGGTCGCTCTCCTTGCCGAAATCTCAGTTGCAGCTTCCTTCTCCTTCGAAACTCCGAGGCCAGGTCGTGAGACCGCTGCCACAGACGTAAAGATACTGGTTTTCATATCAGCGGTTGATGGGAGTTTAGCATCTGCCGTTGTCCGCTTAGTTGCGTTGGCAACCGCACTGGTGCTAGCTCCCATCAAGTCAATCTTAGTCGATAGAGGGTTGGTTGACCGACTCGTAGTTGCCATCGCTGTCGATCCCCCCCTTGATTGTGGAACGGAGGTTGTCCTCCGGCGTTGTTGTTGCTTTCTCGCCTGTTCCTCCATAGCTCTCCTTTGCTGAGGAGTGAAATTTGGCGTTGTTTGTTTTTTTAGGTTTATCGATTTTATTTGGATTATTTGAGTTCATCTTGTTCGTACGACCCATCGCCGGACACGGCCAGCTTAGGGTCAAGGGAAGAGTAGGGGAAAATGTGTCGTCCGCCGCGGCAGAGCCCCGTACCGCGGTAAGGCCATGCTTACTCTCTGAGGCGACCCGGTATCAGAGAGGCTCCGTTCAAATACAGCCACGATTTGCCTCCCGGCTGCAAACGTCCAATGGGCACGGTTTCGCATAACACCCTGGATTGGGAGGGGGAAGATCTTTGTCGTCGCGCCAGAGAGGCTAGGCTGCTCTCGTGATGAAGTGCCGTACGGAGCTATGATCACAAGGGCAGCGTAGCCCTGTGGCTATCGACTTAAGCCCTCGTACCGCGGCAAGGTATCCACCCTTCACGAGGGTAGTAATTAAAAGAAAAAATTAAGAAAAACTGTCCGTCACTCGCGTTACAAATTTTAGCTCAGAGTTTTTGGAGCACTTTTTGAATCTTAAACTCTGGGAAATGGCTCCCTTGAACAAACTTGTGTTAATGAAACTTTGTTAAGAATTCATGTAAGCGTGACGTGCAAAAAAATTGTAAAGCGTCTAATTATCATACAATGAACTTTACCGATGAACTAAAAAAAAAAATAGTTTGCAGAAGCGCCGTTACCTTAAATATTGACCAAAAAGTGGTTTTTGACCTTCTGGTGCAAGTTAAGTGTTATGAAGGCCATATAACTATCAAATTTAGTAAATATTAGTGAAAATTTGGCATTTAACTCTTATTTTAAAAAACTTGATTGCAAATCGTCACTCGCGTTACACCAAAAGGTCGTTAATAAAAACGAACCCTTATGAGCTGGAGCAAAAAGGAAACATCGAAATGAAAAGGCAGACCCCTCAATTAGAACATATGGATTTTTATGTTATTCTTATTAAGATATCCGTTTTTATGAGTAAAATAATGTTTTTTGGGAACTCGCGTTACATAAAAAAAAATAGCCTTATATTTTTATGAATACCATGCAAAAGTCGTTGGATTATGTGTTCCAATTTTTCGATGTTGGAGTACTCCAATAGTAATCCTTTGTGTACCTCATCGGCCCACCTTCAGCTTTTTGAAGCCGATCATTGCTCGTGCCTTATCGACAAAAATCATGACACTATCGCTCTGGCAGTATATGCCCCAAGGAGTAACAACATTGGAGTACATTGCAAAGTACCCTGACTGTAGGTACTTCATGGAGTTGCAGAAACAAAGCGAAGGTTGGAGTAGGTGGTCCAGTCCTAGGACATCGCAATGTTAATTGGAGCACAATTTTTTTATGAAAAAGGATTACATTTGGAGTACTCTGATGCTCCAATTGGAGTACTCTTTGGATAGGAAATAGAGTACTCTCGATTTTTGCAGGGTAGCTTCAGAAGTAGGCTGTTGAGCAACAGTTGTCAAATTAATGGTCAAGATGTCATTAGTGAATACTACCTATAATCTATATCTATATATATGAAACTAAATTATGTATGTACCTATGGACGAACTTGGCTTCTAAACGAATAAGCAGATCGTAACCAAATTTTACAGATGCACTGGATATCTTCCAGGGATGGTCACAGGCTAAAAAATATTTTGATATGTATAGGGGCGTGGCACCTCCCATACAAATGGAATTTTTCATTGTCCGTATCTCTGGAATTATTTACGTTATACCACAAAAATTTGGTGAGGGGTTATATGTGATCGATTTCTACCATCTCCAAAGATACTGGTGACAACGAAATAAATTTGTGGCAGGACGGCAGACGTTGTCAGCTAGTAAGTTGATATAAGTCAAAATCAATGCCATTGAAATCTTTCCAAAAGAGCTATAAAATTAAACTTATTTAGTTTCAAATACATTCACTATTTTAAAGCTGTTTTCCTGTAGTAATGCTCTTTACTAAGCCAATATGACACAACTTTATGTAAATTGCATGTTTTTATAATAACCTGGATGCAATAGAAATCAAATCCAAGGCAAAAAATACCTGGATTTTTCCCTTCTGCGCTGCGGAAATGCCCATATACATATAATACGTTGTATGTATGTAAATTATGTGTTTGCTTAAGGTATGTAAATAAAGAATTAATCAATCCATATTTACTAACAACTGACATCTCGCAGAATATAGAATAAATCAGTTGGCTACGGTTCACAATGGGCTGGATTTTGAAAAAAGTGACCAAAAGTCGGTTTAGGCATTGGGACAAATGAAGTGCATTTTTGAAATCTAGAAACGTCAAAATAGGACTGAGTAAATTTTTTTTGATTTTGCTTAAGTATTTCGTTAGATAAAGGACAACTACTCAGGTATATCAATAATTTTTTCGCATGGTAGATACAGCTAGCAAATAGCGAAATAGAGTGTAAAAATAAATCAGCATTTTATGTTCAAGCCTTTAGTGGACATCGTACTGATTTAGTTTGCACCGATTCCGGCTTAAAAAAAGGTAGATATAAAAAAATCTCCCCATTATTTATAGAAATTTTTTAAATTTTTCCAATAAGGAGGCCACGTCGAGTGCCGGTCCCACCCGGCCCCGCTAGATATTTAAATATTTTTTTTCAAGTATTCTCTGGGGTATCTACTTTCTTCTGTTAATGCGCAAATATGCGCTTTTTTGTATGTGCTGAGATAACAGTCCACAAAGGTCAATCATTGAAATTTACTGTTCTAAATTCATTACAGCCTTTATTTTTCATCCGATTTGAACAAAAATGTTTTTAAACGATAGACTTTGAGATTTGCAAGAGTGTATTTAACCTGATTTTTTAATTTTGGTTTGTTTAAATTTTTTTTTAGTGGGCAAAGTGTGGGGGAAATTGCAAATTTTGAAAACGCGATATTATCCTGCTCCAGTTGGCACACTTTAAACGGAAAAATCTTCCTCAAAATATGTTAAGGAGTTATCTTAAATGAAAAAAATATCATTTGAAAATTTTGAAAAAGTTAAAACAAAAATTCAAAATGGTCCCCTATACGAGGATGTGAACGAAATAAATTATTAAAAATCAACCGTAATAGTTAGCTTTTTAAAATTTGCACTTTGCAATTATAAAAAAAGTCTTTTCAAAAATTTCTATATATAAAAGTGAGCGTGGTTATTGACCGATTTCGCCCATTTTCGGCAACAACATAGATTAGCTATATATAGAGCAAGGTGATTTTTTACCGCTTTTTTCAGATTTCGGTTTAATCGATTGCAAGTATAACGCATATGCTTCTCCATGCTTAGTCCGCAAGTTCAAACGGCTTTAATAGCTTTTCACAGATATAACCACCTTTAAGGCATACTTAAGGGTCAATTACATAAAACTTTATTTTGGCTTTACCTCGAACTTTGACTTTGACAGAAAAGACCTAAAAGTTCAAGCAAGGTTAAAATTTGGCAAACTCTCAAATTTTGCTTGCTTTGACAATCAGATGTTGATGACTTTGCTTTAATTTAAGAATAAAAAGTTGGAGGAAATAATAATTAATTCATTTTTTCTCTATTAAATTAATAAATTAACCGAAACACTCTGAATGCAAAGAGATAAATAACGAAAACAAATGTTTGAAAGAGAAGCGTCAAAGCGTTCATTGTAGCATACCTCCGAAGTTGAGCGCGAAGTTTTGAGGTTGCAAATGTCAGCCGAGGTTAACAAAGCTTTATGTATTTGACCCTTTAGTTATCGTTAACGCTAACGCCATGCCCATAACGCCATCGATAACGCTAGCCATCTCCAATGTGAACAATTAGTCATGCAGTAACCATAAACAGCTGATAACTGCGCCATTTGTATTTGTACTTATTTTTTTCAATTCAAAGTGTTTGGTTTTTACTTTTTAATTGCATTAAATTTGGTGATTTTACAATTTACCGCCTTCACAGAAGAATTAGACATACAACCTTATTTCGGTAATAGCGTCACAAACCAGACATTTCGAGAGCAAATCAGAATAACCTATATGCCAAGAACTTTGTTCTGCCCAGCTAATTTAGCTATGATCTGGCAATAATAATATTCTGGTTTGCTGTGAAAGCAAATAATTATCTTAATTATCGCAAACATTGAAAGCAAAAAATTAAATAAAATTGAATCAAATTAAATAAGTTAAAAAGTTTGGTTAGTGAATGCTGGCGAACGCTCAATTAATAATTACAAGCGCATCTGACTCCCAGATATTTAGATTTGATGTATGTACCCAAAAAACATTTCAATTTGAGGCGAAATAACCGTTGATAGCGTTCTCAACCTAAAAGGCTCATTTTTAATATGGGATTTTCCCTGATTTTCAAATTGAGAACGGCAGAATTTTCAAACGTTTCTCAAACTGAGCGGAGTGGATCGAAATGGAATCCACATGCTCTCATTGAAATACTTATTCAGAGATGCCAATCATGCAAAACAAATACCTATTTTAATAAAAAGCAATTCTCCTTAATACTTTTTTAATTAATATAGTTCAACAAATAATCCTGTTATATGAAAACCATTTGAGAAAAAAATTAGAATAGATGTTTTCTCAAACGTTTGAGTTTTTGGTGCTCGACGTTTGTTGGGTATAAGCTATTTTGAAGATGTGTCAGTAGCCAATACTTATCTCACAAAGAAAATACTAAAACTTTCTTGAGGAGGTAAACGTGCAGATTCACTACACATGTTTTATAAATTTGTATAATACACTAGTTATCATAATTATAGGACATCTCGTTCTGACATCTTCTAAGACCTTATGTAATTTTATTTTAATTTTAATTATTATTAATTATATTTAATTTGTATTAATTATTAATTAATACATTTTCCGCACATTATCTATTTTTTCTTTCAAAAGAAACAATTAATTTTATTTGAAATAAATATAGTTTAAAAAAACTAAAACTCACGCTTTTAGAGTGTAATGAACTAAAAAGTTGAAAATAATTTTAAAACCCCTACACAGTAGTCTTGTGGAAAAAGCGTGGTCCGCTTTGTTCCATAATCTTCGTTTTTTATTTAATTTATTTTTACCTTTTTAGTGCTATATTCTTTAAAAGCGTGTGTTTTCGCTTTTTAACCTATATTTATTTTTTACTTTTTAGTTAAATGTGTTATGAAGTAATCGATAAATATATCGAAGTATACCGCAGTGCAAACGAAACCTCTGGGCCTCCACTATCGTTTGATACCCACATTGTAGGCAATTTTCAATATTATTGTACAATCTTATTTTGACCGATAACTCAGTTATCGATAAATATGAATGTACATATGTACAAGTAAAGCTAATGAAAGCGTAGTAAAAAAACTAGCATTATGTGGGAAAAGCGTCTTGCGCTCGATATACCAAAATTATGGCACAAAGCGGGCCACGCTTTTTCCACAAGACTACTTTGTAGGGGTTTTAAAATTATTTTCAACTTTTTAGTTCATTACACTCTAAAAGCGTGAGTTTTAGTTTTTTTAAACTATATTTATTTTTTACTATTTCGTCAAATGTCCCTTTCGTTTGATACTCATATTGTAGGGAATTTTAAGTTATTTGGGCCTCACATTTTGAAGAAAACTCAGTTATCGATAAATTAATCGAAATATATCGAAGTCCAAATGAAACCTGGGACCTTCCCCTTTCGTTTGATACCCATATTGTAGGGAAATTTTAAGGTTTTCGGGCAACCACATTTTGACCGATAACTCAGTTATCGATAAATTTATCGAAATATATCGAGGTCCAAATGACACCTGGGGTCTTCCCCTTTCGTTTGATACCCATGTTGTAAGGAATTTTTTAGGTTTTTGGGCCACTGGGGCTTAGACCGAACGAGAGTTTACATACATACAAACAAGAAACATACAAGTGAACCTAATAAAAGAGTGGTAAAAAGAAAGCAAAGCCACGGCACACAAAAATCGAAAATGAAAAATGTAAACAAATGCTTCTTCTTCCTCTTTTCTAAGGCGACCAGCATTGTCATACGCTGAGCAGCATGTAGCTTTCATGCTTTGCCACTTTCGTGCAGCTGCCGATTCGTGTGCAGCTCTTCATGCAAATATACGTGTTCAGCAACAAAGCGTACAAAAATCGAATGTAGCTTCTAATACGCGTCTATGATGATTCGCTCCGTGTGGGGACACGCTAAAAGTTTCCGCTCTAAGCATTTAGAAGTTCAACATTTTTTTCAAATATTTTGAAACAAAAAGCCGAAAATGCCATTTTGTGTAGCCCATTCATTTTTAGTCTTACACTTTAAGTTTTAAGTATCTCAAAAATGTCCTTTAATTGTTAAACATTTTTTTAGATCATCAGACATTTTTTTTCCATAGAACTAAACACGTTGAGTTTGGGGTATACATATGGAGAAAAGTGCGCAGCATAGCATTCGGTCTTTTGATTCAAAAAACTTGAAAAAATTTTGAACCTTTACCAAACCGTTCTTAACTTTAAAAAATCAGAGTAAACGTTTAAAGCGGAGACTTTTACTGTTTTCAATTCAGAATTCTATTAGCAAAAAATTAAAATTAAAATAAAATTACATAAGGTCTTAGAAGATGTCAGAACGATGTGTCCTATAATTATAAGGAGTATAGTAATCTATATATGAGCGTTTCGGTTTACACGTAGGGACTATAAATTGATTTGACACGTATTTTTTGTTTTGCTATTTTTTCGATTTTCTTCTGAGATATGATCTGTCAAAGTTTGGAATTTTTCTTGAAGTAATGAAAACATGTACCTACTCAATCCATCATATCTCGGCGTGTACTAATGCTACAAGCTTCAACTTGAGCTCATTTGAAAGCTAATGAATCAGGCTTCGCGTTTCTTTATAATTTTTTTGCATCTGGCAATTTTATTAATTTTATTATAATAATTGCATTTTTAACATAGCAACTGCACAGTGTTACCCACAACATTTTTAGTTCTAAATAATAGCATTCGATTCCTTATTAAATTCTCTACAAGATCAATATATTTCAAAAATGGGGTCTACATACGGACTTTTACTAAAATACATATTTATAAGACTAACTCTATTTTTTTGGATGAAAAAAAAGTTAATCAAATTTTTTAACAAACATTTTTTTGTAGTATAACATTGAGAGGTAATGCTATCCAAGTGAGATTTATTAGAAAGGAGCGAGATCGAACGGCCTTGAAATCTAAACTAATGGTTGTTTCAAGCAGAAATTCTGTGACTTCATTCTCCCTACTTGGTTAAAGTGTTATGTTAACTAAAATACCGCTATCCTTCTTTTGGTAAACATATATATTGCATAGTAGACTAGGATGGAACTTTATTTTATGACTTTGACTTGACAAAATAAGAAACAGGAAGAAAATAGATTGACGCAGTTACATCCTTGTATATTAGTGAAACCTACGAATTACTCTAATAATTTCTAAAAAGCGCTCGCTTAATAAAAATTGGATAATGCCTAAAACATCAGAGAGAGAGGAGAGGCGATAGATGTTTCAATCCACATAGGCTAAATCCGCATCCAAGAACAAAGATTCAGTCGTATTTTTTTTTATTTTTTTAACAAACCCAAATGCAGGGCTGAAAATTAACGTTAAATTTATCAAAAAAAGAAAAAAACTTTTGATTTCGTTTCGTTTATCAATAAAATTAACGTTATTTGTTCAACGAAAAAATTTAACGTTATTTTTGAAAACAATAAAAAATTATCAGAACAAATTTCCTTTCGTTATTTATCAAAAAAAAAAAAAAAATAAAACAATTGAATATTTGAATAAATTCAATATTATTTCGGGTCGCAAAAGAGAGGGGAAATAGTGCGATAATGCTTTGCTGCTGATATAAGCATAAGGCACGTTCCCGCAGCGGTCACAATGCAATTCCTCATCAAAAGAACTCCGGTGGAGTTCGGATCGTGCTATTTCAAAAATTCGTTTGAATTCAGAAATCCACTAACTTTCTGGCAATCTAGGGCATGAAACGTAGCACATACATAGTTTAGGACACGATGACTATACATTTTGCAGAAATCAAAATTACCACAGCACTTCATGTACAATGACGCATTTATCGTCGAAGAACGTGCAAACCCACGTAAAGAATATCTTTTATGTTGCTTGTTTTTTTTCAGGGTCACCGACGATGTGAAGCGGAATCCTCACATAACCCATTTCCATTTCATGTAACGAATAACGAACATGGAACAGAGTTTCCGTAATGGCTTGCTACTCCTTCCTTTTTCAACTAGGTATCTAACCACTGGTAAAACTGACATATTCAATGATGATGCGAAAAAAAGACAGTTAAAATTTCTATGGAACTTTTAACTTAAACATAAATTTACCGGGCTTAAAGCGTCAGTCGCTTTATTCCACCTTTCGAATGTGACGACATCGAGAATTTTGTAGATTTTTTGCGGAAACGGGGTACAGCCCTGAGTGCCGACTTCCACTTCCACTTAGTACTTAGTAACTACCAAAACATTTTTTCAAATGAGCAAAATGAATTGAGGTTAACGAAAAAACAAATTTTTGTTATTTTTTGATAATTTTTGATTTGATCATCAACGAAAAAAATTTTTTTCTCATAATTATTGAAACGAAATATTTTTTTGATATTTTTTTTTTTGATAATTAACAAAACGAAATTATTTCGTTTATATCGTTTTGCAGCCCTGCCCAAATGGCGTTCCGCCATCTTTTTTACTTATGTCTCTTTACTTATGTCTCTTTAAGAAAGTGGATTTGATCTAATACCCAGCCGGCTGCTGTACAATGTAAAAATATTATTAACGTTATGTATGTATCATTCAGCTATAGCTAAATTTCCTCTTTCGGAATTTGATACTGAGGTCAAAACGTGTCTTTTGTAGCATTGCTCGACAATCTTCCATGAAAGCTTTTCAGGGCACCCTTTGGTAAAAGAAAATATGCTCCCACAAAAACAAACGGTTTCGGGTTCGTTCTTTTTCAGATCAAAATAACGGTTACGATTTCGGTTTCGGTTTTGAAAAATTAATCGATTTTAATCGGCTACAGTTACGGTTTCGGTTTCAGTCCCTGGTTAAAACAAAACACAGTTACTTATTACGATATCAAATTTAAATTAGTCTGGTGGCGGACGAGATTTATAATTGTTTCTTGTATTCAATGTTGGTTGTAATTTTTATACCTTTCACCTTTCATGAACAAGTATGAGAAGAAGAAGAGATAGACACACTAATAAGTATACCGTTATGATCAGAACGATGAGCTGATTCCATTTAGCCATGTCCGTCTCTTTGTACGCAAACTAACTACTCCCTCAATTTTAGAGATATCTCGATGAAATTTGGTATGGAGGCGTTATTTTATATGAGAATAGCCATTTGTCGGAATCAGAAAGATCGGACTAAAACTATTCATAGTTCCCATACAATTGATTGTTCCGATAAACGGATTTCGGGCTATAACTTCTGTAACTAATGAGCTAGTAAAGTGAAATTTTGTAACTTTTGTTATTTTTACATGGAAAATGTCGATATTGAAAATCAGTAAGATCGGACCAATGGGATTTTGGGCTTTAACTCCTGTTATTAAAAAGGTAGAAACGTAACTATTGCTCTTTTTGCGTGTGCAATGTCTACAGTAGGGTTGACCTAATTTGCCACATAGCCGCTATACAATTGATTGCATCCTTTATATCTGTGGTCATAAGCAATAACAGCCTAAGTCGACTTAAGAAATTAGACCAGTTGAATTTTTTGCTGGTGATTTCGAATAGCAACATCGAGACATTTTTCAAGACTTTCATTGGTCTTTTTTTACTTTCTTTACAAACAATTAAATCCAATATGTTTGCCTTAGTTATAAAACAGTTTTGTTGCAAAAATTCGCCAACAACTGGTCTAATTTCTTAAGTCGACTTAGGCTGTTATTGCTTATGACCACAGATATGTAATGTTCTTATAGTTAAGGTGTAATACTCATATCATAATGTTTATAGCTTATGTGTAATACTCATATTATGTCACCCTGCTTTTATTGTACAATGCATTGCTGACAGCTGTCACTTACGAGGAGAAACACAGCCAACTTCAGGTTGGATCTTTTTGGCTTTTTTCTTCTTCCGGTGACAGCGTAGTGACAGAAAGGTTGTATTGAAAATACAAAATCAAATAAAATAAAAGAAATCGTTTGAAAATAAACTAAGCCAATTACATAATCAGGTGTGGGGTGCTATAACCTTTTCGCAAAAACAATCATTCGAAGAAAAATTTTAATAAAAAGCGAAATAATTGAAAATGCCGCAAACACATCTTCATAAATCTGGTGCAACGGAGCAGAAACCAACAGGTGCACAAAAAAAAACTTAAAGCTTCCGAAAATAGCATTGTTGCACCTTCACCTGCTCTTAGCACTCTTACTGCCTCCGCCATTTCATCAACCGCTGTCATTGGTACTTTTGCCAATACATTACATGCCGTCACACTTACCTCTGCCACTATATTGCCTGCTGCCACCGTTCCTGCCGCTGCCACTATGCTTGCTACCTCCACTACTATGTCACCCGCTGTTACTGCTGCCGCCGCTACTATGTCACCTGCTGCTACTGCTGCCACCGCCATTTCATCAACCGCTGTCATTAGTACTTTTGCCAATACATTACCTGCCGTCACTGCTACCTCTGCCACTATATTGCCTGCTACTATATCGCCTGCTGTCGCCACCACTACGTTGCCGTTTGCAGCCACTGCCAATACATCGCCTGCTGTTACTACTGCTGCCGTACATAATTCACCCGCTGTTATGCTGCCTGATGCCTGGTATGCCAATCAGCCTCATACAACTGAATCCGCTGCTAATTATATCAAGCCACACCATCCAGTGAAGAAATTAACCAGCTTGAAGAACAGTTAAAATTATTGAAACTACGCAAAGAAGTGATGGAGCTCCAAGGTGTAGTCCAGCAATTGGAGTCCGGTCCAGTCGTGCGCATAGGAAAGTATATCCACTTTGACGAACTAGATGCAGCAGTGTCCAAATTTAGTGGCGACAACCACTATGATATAAACCGGTGGTTTCTACAGTTCGAGGACTACGCTGATGCCAACAACTATAATGAAAGACACAAATGTCTTGCACTGCGCCGCTGCATGACAGGGACAGCGAAAGAATTCGTTTTGAACCAAGGCCTAACAGATTACTCTACTTTGAAGCTCCTATTGTGCGCAATGTTTCGCCGTAATTGTTCTCGGCAAGAGGTATATCGCCAGCTACGTTTACGCAAACTAAAACCGTCTGAATCGTGCGTTAGTTATGTTGTGGCAATGCAGTCAATTGCTGCCCAAATAGAGATAATGGAGCAGGAGTTGCACGGCTAAAAAAATGGACCTAAATTTTAAACCCGTATAAAGTTTAATCAATTTCTCAAACTTGTTTGTACAATATTTCAAACCGTCCAAATACCTACAAAGATTTTCAATTTCTTTTGGTTTCGATTTAAAATCGAAATGAAAAAGCTGTCTAAATTTTTTATTTTTGGTTTGTTTTAATGTAATTGAATTTTGCCCACAAAATCTTCATGTGCGTCATAGCTCAGCGGTAGAGCAGTCGGCTGTGACTCTTGAGCGTTTTCGTTCGAGTTCTGTCAGCTGCCACATGTTTTTTAGTTTTATTTTATTCTTAAAACTTTTCGGTCTAAAATTTAAACTTTAGGGTTTGAAAATTCAAATTTATTTTTGAAAGCTTATTCAAGATTGAATTTTGCCAACAACATTTATGTGTGCGATGTAGCTCAGTGGTAGAGCAGACGGGCATGATGCGGGGAGTCTTGGTTCGAATTCCCACCAACGGACAAAATATTTATTTTATCTTTAAAAAATTGTTAAAACATTTCTTGTTTATAATTGAAACCCGATTCATTTAGCCAATTTTCATGAAAACTGGTCTAGATTTAATTTGAACCCAAATTTGGTTTGGTCATATATGTAGTCCAAAAAAGTTTAAAATTTAGGTTCAAATTTTTAGCCGTGTGGTAGACATTATAGTGGACGGAATTCCAGACAACAGCAACAATATAATCATTTTGTATGGCGCGAATACCATTAGCAAACTTATACGCCGAATGGAACGTTACGAGCAGCGGCGTCACAGCGTGGCTATGCGCAAACCATCAGGTGCAGAGGTACCAAATGCAGCAGTAAAGGCAGCTACAACAACAACCGCTGAAGATCTTTCTACTGTACGCTGCTTCAACTGCTCAAGATTCGGACATTACCAGAGTAGCTGCCCAAAGCCGCAACGCCCAGCTGGCTCATGTTTTATTTGCCACCAACTCGGACATATGCATCGCAATTGCCCAAAGAAAAAAAGCCAAACATCTCAAGTTGCAGCTGTATCTTCGGATGACTATGTTCCTTTAGAATCTCAGCAAGAGGTAAGTGTGGCCTTTTACCATAAAAATCGAAACAGATATACAGGTTTTACAAATATTATTTCTCTTTTTGATTCCGGTAGTTCTATTAGCCTTATGCAAAGATCAATTGCTGTTTATTCCCTGCAGTCAACTTAACTAGTTTTATACTAATCAAATACCAGTCAGCCAGACGGCCTCAACTAGTTCGAGTTCTGTAATTTTTCCATATTAGCAACTGGTATTTTTAACACGGCGATGTCCTACGAGATGGTAATTGTCCTTCTCTGCATCAGCACCATACCAATTAGCTGACTAGTCATCCTCTGCATCAGGAATATACCAGTTGATATACTTGTTATTATACACATCAGTATCATACCATTTAAGGTACTAGTTCGTATATACGTCAGGATCGTACCAGTTGAAAGACTAGTTCATATATACATACGAATCATACCAGTTGGCAGACTAGTTCATATATACATCAGAATCATACCAGTTGAAAGACTACTTCATATATGCATCAGAATCATACCAGTTGAAAGACTAGTTCATACATATATGCACAGAATCATACCAGTTGACAGACTAGTTCATATATGCATCAGAATCATACCAGTCGACAGACTAGTTCAAAAAGTCAAAAAGAGTCAAAGTAAGACTGCTTTCATGCTGGGCCATAAACTCGAGTGAAAGGAGCATTGTTAGAGTTAATTTATATTGTTGTTGTCAATAAACTCAAGTTTATACCGCAACGTAACAAAAGGGCGGTTATATATCAACCGGTTGTCATAACCTCTAACGAGATTTTTGCCGTGCTTCTCTTCCAACTTATAGTGTGCTGCTTTATTTTTTCCTACAAGTTCGCGGGACCCACAGTTTTTTTTAAAACTTGACAAATCTATGACTGTTTAAACAGTTGAATGCAGTTACTTCAACTAAAATTACCGTTCAAACAACCAAAATTTGGTCAACTTTAAGATAACAGTACGAGATTGTTGATTTTACCAGTGCCCATTTTCTATGTATATACACCAGAAATATAGCAGTTGACATACTAGATCATATATACATCACCATCATATTTGTATTTACCCAAACACGAAAAAGCATCTGTGAATTAAAAGAGAAAAAAATAAGCAAACCAAAAGTTTCCTAAAATGTTTGCATAGTACCATGTACAATAGATCGTACTAATGGTCGCGGTATAAAAAGGCCTTATAATAATAATGTAGTATGAAATGGAATTTTTCCTATAAGAATTTTTTCTAAATTAGATTAGACTTGTAGTCTGAACCTTTTGCAGTTTATATTCAGAAAGTAACAATTCATATTCAGAATTTCCATTTGATATTCAGAAAAATACAATTCACATTCAGAAAATTACAATTGATATTCAGAAAACTTTCTGAATATAAACTGAAAAAGTAAGTAGTATGATTTCAATCCGAGATTCATACATACTTGTATACTAGTATGAACCAGGATTTTTCTGACTAGTATGATTTCGCCCAGCAAATTATAGTTGCATACTAGTATGTTTTCTGATTAGATTGGCATTGATTGGTTTAACGGTATCCAGTAATGAACTAGTATAAAAACACCAATAAAATGTGTAGTAAACGAGCTAGGTGTCTGCTGAGTAGTTTGGAACAGATTAGTTTGAAGGTAGTCAGAAATTAACTAGTATGAATACACCACTAAATGTATAGTCCAAGAACTATAATGTTGATGAGTAGTTTGGCATTGACTGGTTTAAAGCTAATCAGATATGAACTAGTATGAATACTCCACAAAATGTGCAGTCAATGAACTATATTGTTTGCTGAGTAGTTTGGCATTGACTGGCTTAAAGGTAATAAGAAATGAACTAGTATGAATACACCACAAAATGTATAGTCAATGAACTAGAATTTTCGCTGAGTAGTTTGGCACTGAAACTAATCAACAATGAACTGGTATGCATATGCCACAAAATGTTTAGTCAATGAACTAGTATGTTTGCTGAGTAGTTCGACATTGACTGGTTTAAAGCTGATAAGAAATGAACTAGTATGAATACACCACAAAATGTATAGTCAATGAACTATATTGTTTGCTGAGTAGTTTGGCCTTGACTGGTTTGAGGCTAATCAGCAACGAGCTTGTATAAATACACCACAAAATGTATTGTCAATAAACTATGTTGTTTGCTGAGTAGTTCGACATTGACTGGTTTAAAGGTGATCCGAAATGAACTAGTATGAATACACCACAAAATGTATAGTCAATGAACTATATTGTTTGCTGAGTAGTTTGGCCTTGACTGGTTTGAAGCTAATCAGCAAAGAACTAGTATAAACACACCACAAAATGTATAGTCAATGAACTATGTTGTCTGCTGAGTAGTTCGACATAGACTGGTTTAAAGGTGATCAGAAATGAACTAGTATGAATACACCACAAAATGTATAGTCAATTAACTATATTGATTCCTGAGTAGTTTGGCATTGACTGGTTTAACGCTAATCAGCAATGAACTAGTATGCATACGCCACAAAATGTATAGTCAATGAACTAGAATTTTCGCTGAGTAGTTTGGCATTGACTGGTTTTAAAACTAATCAACATTGAACTGGTATGCATATGCCACAAAATGTTTAGTCAATGAACTAGTATGTTTGCTGAATAGTTCGGAATTTGACTGCAGGGTTGTTAAGCTGCCGTTTCGTGCAAAGCCTACACAATTTGTTGGCGTCGGTAAAAGAAAAATATATTCCTTTGGCACAGTATTGTGTGCAATTTATTTTCGTAAACTAATTGGAAATATTAATGTAATAATAGTTCCAGATGAAACTTTAACTCTTCCATTAATTCTTGGTCGAGACTTTTTGTCAAAATCTAACATTCACTTAATACAATTAAATGAAATATCAAATGAATTAAATAGTAATGTAAAACAATGTAAAGAGGTACCTTCTAAAAATATTGAATTAAATAAAGAAGATCCCAAAATATGTATATCTGCTTCGATTATTGATAAATTTGTTGATGGTGACCTAAGCGAGGAATTAGATGGTAATAAACCTAAAGTAAGTGAAATATGTGACAGATGTGATGGTAGTTATGATAGTAAGCAGGACTCAGAAGATGAAATGAGCTATTATCCTTATGATATAACTGATACGTTTGATTCGGCCGTGAAAGAGATAGCAGCAATAGATGAAAGTGTTGTTCAGTCAGACATAGATATAGGGCCCAGTTTAGATAAACGAGAAAGGGGGATAGTTTTGGCAGTGCTGTCTAGTGAATATTTGTCTCCCACGTGTATCGAAAAGAAACCGTATGACTACAAAATGAAAATCCAAGTAACAGATGATATACCTTTCTACTATTTGCCAAGACGACTATCATTTAAGGATAAGGAAGAGGTACAAAAGATCACTGATGATTTAATGAAACGCGAAATTATACGACCTAGTAGCTCCCCTTATGCTTCTGCTATTGTTCTTATGAAGAAAAAGAGTGGAGAAGCTCGCATGTGTATCGATTACAGAACTTTGAATAAGAAAACAGTCCGGAACAATTTCCCATTGCTTCTAATAGACTATTGTATAGATTATATGTCAGGGAAAAAGTGGTTTACTCTTTTGGACTTAAAAGATGGATGGAAGTAGTCAGGGTTTCGGGTCTGTACTGCCGCAAAAGCAGGATGATGGAAAATTTCATCCAATCGCGTACTTTTCCAAAACAACGACACCAGCTGAGTCGAGATATCATAGCTTCGAGCTAGAAACTCTATCGATCATATATGCTCTCCGCAGATTTAGAATATATTTAGAAGGTGTGCCATTTAAGATCATAACAGACTGCAACTCACTCACTAAGACACTTTATAAGAAGCAGATTAACCCTAGAATAGCTAGGTGGGCATTGGAGCTGGAAAATTTTGATTATTCTATTCAGCATCGGATTGGAGCTAATCTGGGTCATGTTGTTGTTGTTAACAACAAAACACTCCCCGAAGGTTTTGGGGAGTGATGCCGAAGTTGACAGTCCTTGGCCGGATATGACCCCGGTACGCTGCGGTACTCCCTTGCGGTACTGCCCGACTGTCGTGGTAGCGATTTGGTATGACCAGTGGAACCTTCTAGGTCATGGCATCCCTCCATCCATGAGGAAGGAGAAGATGGGTAATGAGAGGTGAGAGGCATCATATCCGTAGATCAACCATCGAGTAGCACGTCAATTACCTATGTGCATATTAGTCGCCTCTTACGACCGGTATGCCTACCTGGGTCATGTAGATGCATTGAGCCGGAGCCCGTTGTTGGAAGAAGATGATACCATAAATTTCATTTCAAAAACGGATGGAAGCTCTGCTATCAGTTCGCAACATCCTCAATTTGTAGATTCGCAAACCCTGCCCGACGAAATTGAAAGTGAGTTAGTGGCCGTGGTGGACTTGGATGATCTTGATGTTCAGATTCAAATAGCCCAGAACCGGGACAAGAAGCTTAGGGAGATCATGACCAAACTGGAGGAAGAGGAAGTAATAGGGTATGAACTAGTGAATGGTTTAGTGTGTAGGAGAATCGGCGAGAAGATCATATTTTATGTTCCTGCAGAAATGGAGGAAAATATAATCCGCACAACTCAAGAGAAATTTGGTCATTTAGGAACAAATAAATGTTATAAGCAAATTATTGGTTTGAAAACATGTGGGATAAAGTTGACCGGTTCATTAAGAATTGCCTCAAGTGTATTGTGTACTCTGCCCCAGCTCGCTCCAATGAGCATAACCTGTTTAGTATTCCTAAGAAACCAGTGCCATTTGACACCCTTCACTTAGATCACTTCGGCCCCTTACCAGCGATTAAATCTAAAAGTAAACATATTTTAGTTGTGATCGATGCATTCACAAAATTTGTCAAATTATATCCGGTTAAATCCACGAGTACAAAAGAAGTGTGCTGCTCACTAGATAAATATTTTTCTTACTATAGCCGCCCCAGACGCATCATATCTGACCGCGGAACCTGCTTTACGTCCCTCGAGTTTAGTGACTACTTATCGAAAAGAAATATAGGTCATGTTAAGGTCGCAGCGGCATCGCCCCAGGCAAATGGACAGGTCGAGAGAGTAAATCGTGTCCTCAAGACAATGTTAAGTAAACTAACTGAGTCTGTCGAACACTCCGACTGGAGCGCCAGGTTGCCTCAAATAGAATATGCTCTAAATAACAGTATTCACAGCACAACGAAATACTCACCTAGCGCTTTACTTTTCGAAGTCAATCAAAGAGGTAGCACCGTGGACGAATTCACAGAATGTATAGAAGAAAAATTAGTGGATGAAACTACTATTGACCTTGAGAAAGATAGGCAAAAGGCACTTAGGAACATCGAACGTTCACAAGAGTATAATCACCAATATTTTCTGAAACACAGTGTACCGGCGAAAACGTATTCTATAGGAGATTTTGTAGTCATTAGACACGTGGATACCATAGTGGGACCAATAAGAAACTAGTCCAAAAGTATAGGGGCCCATATGTTATACACAAAATACTACCGAATGATCGTTATGTCATAAGGGATATAGATAACTGCCAACTGACACATCTGCCATATGACGGCATTGTTAAAGCTATAAAAATTCGTAAATGGAGCCTGCCGAATAATGATGAAAAAGATCCACTTCAGTCACCAACCGCAACAGGTCACACAACCTCAGCTGATTGAGGTCAATCATTAAGTCAGATTGGCCGAGTTGTAATGTTCTTATAGTTAAGGTGTAATACTCATATCATAATGTTTATAGCTTAGGTGTAATACTCATATTATGTCAGCCTGCTTTTATTGTACAATGCATTGCTGACAGCTGTCACTTACGAGGAGAAACACAGCCAACTTCAGGTTGGATCTTTTTGGCTTTTTTCTTCTTCCGGTGACAGCGAAACAGAAAGGATGTATTGAAATCAAATAAAATAAAAGAAATCGTTTGAAAATAAACTAAGCCAATTACAGATATAATGCCAAAAATACGCAATATAAACACATAAAACCCATTTATTCCCTAAACATCTTCTTTCGCACGTGCTTTTTGCATATGTCAAAATTTACCTTTTCGTTTGGCACAGCAAAATGGCAAATATTAATAAATATATATTCGTTCACCATACGAAATTTGTTCACCTCATTTTACTCTGACGAAAATAAATTGTTTATATTGGAGATGGTTAGCGTTATCGTTATGGCCATGGCGTTAGCGATAACGAAGTATAATTAAGCCTTAAGGCACTGGTATGCATTGCAGAGTTAAAGAACTACTTAGTATGCAATTACTTAGTATGACTAAAATTTTAAAACCAAAGTCACCGACGCCAAGTCTGTGTTTAACAAAAATTTATCTGCTGCCTTTTGCCATCATTCCTATGAAGGCAGTCTTTCAAATTTTGTATAGTCTTCTTCTGGATTACATGATACATCGACCGTTAGTAGCCGTGTTATGGTTTCACATATTTGAGACTGCCAAACATTGTTTACCATCCTTTGTAAATTTCATTGACTATTTTAATCTACACAGAATTATAAATTCAAATGTTAATACCAAGGACTGAAACCGGAACCGAGACCGTAACCGTAACCGATTAAAACCGATTACTTTTTCAAAACCGAAACCGAAACCGTAACCGTTATTTTGATACGAAAAAGAACGAAACCGAAACCGTTTCAAAAGCCGGAACCGGTTCCAAACGCTTTTCATTTTTTTGTATCTTAAGGGTCAGTTACATAAAACTTTATTTTGGCTTTACCTCAAACTTTGACTTTGACAGAAAAGTTCAGTATACGTATTTAAACCAAGCATGGCAAATTGGAGACCTCAAAGTTGAAGCGAGGTTGAAATTTGGCAAACTCTCAAATTTTGCTTGCTTTGCTTGCTTTGCTTGCTTTGACAATCAGATGTTGATGACTTTGCTTTAATTAAAGAATAAAATGTTGGAGAAAATAATAATTAATTCATTTTTTCTCTATTAAATTAATAAATTAACCAAAACACTCTGAATGCAAATAAATAAATAACGAAAACAAATGTATAAAAGAGAAGCGTCAAGGCGTTCATTGTAGCATACCACTGAAGTTGCACGCAAAGTTTTGAGGTGGCAAATGTCAGGCGAGGTTAACAAAGCATTATGTATTCGACCCTTAACTTCTTTTAGTGGGCGCATAGGTATTTTCTTTTATAAAAAGGTACCCTGAAAATTTTTCATGGAAGATTGTCCAGCAAGGTTAAAAAAAAACGTTTTGACATCAATATCAAAATTCTGAAATAGGAAGTTTGACTATAGTTGAATGAAGCAATCGAAAAAAATTTACGAGATCCGAAAAAAATGCTCAGGCTTGTCTCAGAAAGCACCACTCATATTAATGTTTTTGACGATTTAACTTCCATTCTAATATTTTTCAAATAAAAAAGTAGTTAATTGTAGGAATTTGTTTTGCTGAAATTTCATCCATGCGTAGCGTTAATAAAATTTATTATTATATTGGGGAAATTTCACCATGGCCGCAGAAAAAAAGTTATGAAAATTCAGCCCTATTTCGAAGCTACATAGGTACTTGAGTATTTTAGTAATAAAAATTATTTTGTTCGTGTTTTTATTTTGAAACCGAAACCGGAACGAAACCGTAACCGAAACCGAAATAAATGTTGAAGAACGAAACCGTAACCGAAACCGAAACACGTTGCAAAACCGAAACCGAAACCGGAACGTTATTTTAATCGGTTTCAGACTTTGGTTAATACAACTTTTTACTCAATATTAACACAAAAGAATTAAAAAAAAAAAACCGAATCGAATCCAACAAACACTTCGGCTCAAACAACAACGCAGAACCATGTAATTTGAAAACTTAGGCCATTAAAGGTCGAAGGTAAGGCAAACATTACATTTTTGTGCTATCGGAAATATATTAAACTAAGTTAATTACGCATTGTCATGCGACCCAACATGACTGGAAATTACTTTGGCTTAAACTCAGCCCCTTCCTGTACACACTTGGTAGACATTTCGTCACCTTGTCACAATGTGCGTTCAAGGTCTTGGCACTTGTTCGAGTGCTCACATTAACTGTCCGCAACTGGTGCTTTTGCACGCGTATCCTTTTGGCATCGATATGGTCGAAACGTGTATGGTTAATACTTTGACCCTACATTTGTTTGTGGGTTTAGAAAACGACGAAAGGCTGTAATATATGGCGCCTAGGCAGTGTGTAATATCGTTGCTGTTGTTGTCGTCGTCGGTATTGGAAGCAGCGAGAAATTCTGAATTGTTTACACCTGTTTATGGTTTATATTTGCGTTCCGGTCTAGCCATTCTGACAAGGAGTTTCATTTGATTGAAACGTCCAGTTGGTAAGCTGGTCGGTGCGTCTTGTGAATGAAAATGTCCGATTCTAATAAATGGAAACTCTTTTAAAGTAAAGACAAACATCTATACAATGAGAATAAAAGTATGTTAATATACCCTGCAGCGAAACAACTAGTTTAGAACTACTTTACAACTAGTTGGTGCACCGGGCCCAACTAGTCAGTGTTTTGTGTTTTTTTTTATACCTTTCATGAACATGAAATGGTATTATAACTTTGGTCCGATGTTTGTAAATATGAGAAGAAGAAGAGATAGACCCATCAATAAGTATACCGAAATGATCAGGATGACGAGATGAGTTGATTTAGCCATGTCCGTCTGTCCGTCTGTCTGTCTATCTGTTTGAACGCAAACTAGTCCCTCAGTTTTTGAGATATTTGGCTGAAATTTGGTATGCGGCCACCATTTTCCAATATAGGAATCATTTGTCGGAACCAGCAAGATCGGACCAATATAACATATAGCTCCCATACAACCGATTATTCCGATAAACGGATTTTGGGCTATAACTCCTGTAATTAAACACGAAGGAACGTGAAATTTTATAAGTGTTGCTATTTTTATATGTGAAATATCGATGTTGAAAATCATAGAGATGGGATAAATATTCCACATAGCTCCAATCGAGCATACAATCGATTATTCCGATAAACAGATTTTGGGCTATAACTCCTGTAATTAAACACGTAGGAACGTGAAATTTTGTAAGTATTGCTATTTTTATATGTGAAATATCGATGTTGAAACTCATAGAGATGGGATAAATATTTCACATAGCTCCCATACAATCGATTATTCCGATAAACGGATTTTGGGCTATAACTCCTGTAATTAAACACGTAGGAACGTGAAATTTTGGACGTGTTGCTATTTTTATATGTGAAATAGCGATGTTGAAAATCATCGAGATTGGATAAATATTTCACATAGCCCCCATACAATCGATTGTTCCGATAAACGGATTTTGGTAGATAACTCCTATAATTATATAGGTAGGAACGTGAAATTTTGGAAGTATCGCTATTTTTATATGCGAAATATCGATGTTGAAAATTATTGAGATGGCATAAATATTTCACATAGCTCCCATACAATCGATTATTCCGATAAGCGGATTTTGGGCTATAAGTCCTGTAATTAAACACATAGGAACGCGAAATTTTGGAACCATCGCTATTTTTATATGTAAAATATCGATGTTGAAAATCATTGAAATGGGATAAATATTTCACATAGCCCCCATACAATCGATTGTTCCGATAAACGGATTTTGGTAGATAACTCCTGTAATTATATCGGTAGGAACGTGAAATTTCGTAAATGTTGCTATTTTAGAATGTGGAATGTCGATGTTAAAAATCAATGAGATTGGATCAATATAACACATCGTCCCCATATAATCGATAGCTCCGATAATTTCGGTATGAGCTAAAGTTAAATTCACACAGGCTGTACTGGGGATCAAAAAGTGAAAATCGTGACGCTTATTCATGAAAGGTATTTAGCCTTCGGCACAGCCGAAGACAGCTTTCCTTACTTGTTCATATATGCAACTGGTATTTTTTACGTGTTGATGCCGTACGAAATGTCAATTATCAGATTTCAACCAGTCATCTACTAGTAATGATATACTAGAATTATACTAGTTGTAAAATACCAGTCCCCTACTAGTCCAAAAATATTCGAACCTGGACTAGTATGATTTCAACCAGAATTTTCATGACCTGCCCTTTATTTTATCATTTGCCATTGTTTTATCATTTGCCTTTATTTTCATGTTTAGTATTCTAAAGAAAGCAGCGACTTTTTGTATTTACCCTTTCACGAAAAACCATCTGTGAATTATAAGAGAAAAAAGAAGCAAACGAAACGAATTAATTTTGTATTTTTTAACTGGTATGATTTCACCCAGAAAAAGTTAGTTGTATACTAGAATTTTTCTGACTAGTTTGAGGTTTCGCTGCAGGGATAGTTATTTCATACTATAAAGTGCCAGCCATTAAAAAAATATATTTATTCAAATCAAAACCTCATTTTGCAAGGGTTGGCAGACCCAGTGATCCACGTAAATTTCCGTAAAATCGTAAAAGCGTTCCTTGAACGCTAACATTTGTATACTTTTTATTTAATTTCGAATTTTCATGTAAATAAGGATATCGAAATTGAGTGGAGATAGCTTATATAAACCTCTCGTTGCGATGCGTAGCAGGAAAAACTATGATTTAAAGCTCATTTTGAATTGATATGCCTATTGTGAAAACATACTTTCTATATTTCAATGCACGTCGCTGTATCTAGGTGTGGGCTATTTTAATTAAAGCTGGAATTATTGGTGATGTTTGTCGTAACGCTGTAGTCGTATCCAATCAGCTGATTCGACCAACCTTATGGGATTTAATGCAATCGATTATTGGTGCCATATCGTAACGCTAAGGTCGTAACCGGATCGTAGCCAACCAATTGGTTTTTGGTTTTCCGCGGTAACGATAAACAGCTGATTACCTTTTTGCTTATTGCTTACAAGTTTTTGCAGTCAATCAGCTGTTTACGGTTACCGCACCAATAATCGATAAAAATGTATCGCATAGGGTTGCGTTAGGGATACGACTACAGCGTTACGACAAACATCACCAATAATTCCAGCTTAAGGTGTGTACGCGAAATTAATGACAATAAAAACATTGAAGGTATCAAACAGAACGGATGGCCTTATTTGTGCGTATGTATGTTTCAGGATGGATGTATAAGGTCAAGTAGTAAGCGTTGACCTTAATAGTGGTACTCAGTTTACTGTAGAAAAGAACTGAAACCCATCTACACATAAGGGAGGGTTTGAATATATTTTTTTTTAAAAATACCCCAAATGGCTTTCTGGTTTCTTAGAATTATGGAAAACCGTTAGAATAACATAATATATCGGTTAAGAGCTCGGCCTACTACACCAAGTCGTGTCATATTAATGCCCGGAAAAACCCAACATCAAAAATTATTCAGAAAAAGAGTTTTTCTAAACGGGGTCGCCGGCGGCAGTAGTTTGGAAAACTCTCCATGGGTATTTCTGCCTTGAGAAGGTTCTCATTCGGAGTCGGCAAAAAACTGTAGGTCCGCACAACTTGCATGAAAAAAATCAAAGCAGCACACTATAAGTTGGAAGAGAAGCTCGACAAAAATCTCGTTAGAGGTTATGATAACCTGTTGGTATATCGCCGCCATTACTTTTTTTTTTTTTTGTTTAGTTAGAATAAGAATCCATAAAAACTCCTTTTGAAATAAAGAATTCCAACGGAAATTTCCTAAGTCTAGTTTCTTAGCAAGAACCAAATTGCAATCACGGTAGCTAGTTTGTTCGTTAATAACAAACAAGGATAATTTAAGTAATAAATTATTCGATCGGGCAAATAGTCCATGCAATTTTCTACTGTGTACGTGAAATGGCCATAAATCAAACTTTCGGGAATTTTTATTTTTTGATCTTAAGTCGTGAAAAATATAAACGAATGCATATTGCCGAGCTTACACTCGAGATATTTGCTTCTGATAACTAGATTTCAAAAAACATGTTTTTATAAGTAAAACCCTGCAACGAAAGCAACTAAATAAAATGAACTAGTCCACATAGTAGTCCAAAAAGGACTAGTATGAAATATACTAGTCCCATACTAGTCCAAAAAGCATTGAACCTGGACTAGTATGATTTCAACTAGAATTTTCCTGGCTTACCCTTTATTTTATCATTTGATTTTATTTGGGTAGGTAACGAAATCCTGTTCTTGCAAAATCCCGAAAGCAAAATTTTTTAAAACTCTGCTTCTCGGAATTTGGAATTGTGCTTTATTATTTCCATTTTCCACCCTTATGTACATTAAGGTGATTCAAATAAAAACAATTTGTTTTAATTGGGACTTTACCCCTTAAAAAGTTAGCAACTGAGAAAATAAAGCCCCAATTACATAAAACTTTGTGAAACTTTGACAGATGCGCGCCTAGTTTTTGGGCATTTGCCAAAATTTCGCTTCGCTTTACGTTCCACGAACTTTGTATGAGAGTGGAACCTGCAAGGTTTTATGTAATTGGGGCTTAAGCCTTGCAAAAAATTAGCGATGTAACTTAACCGTTATACTGCGTTCGCGCTGGGCCATAAACTCGATTTAAAGGGGCATTGTTTGAGTTAATTCATATTGCTGTTGTCAATTCACTCGAGTTTATGACTTGACGTGAACGTATAGTTGATCGGTTATGTAACCGACTTGCTTAATGTGACTTTTGGGTAGTTTTCTTAGTTATTTTCTTAAGGCGAGTGTGCAAAAAAAAACCATATCTTTGCTGTGTGTTTGGGTTATGCGTGACCCAAACGTGTGTTAGCTGTAATGGTTATGAATAACCCCAACTCAAGTTAGACCTAATGGTTATGAATAACGCAAAAGCAGCTTTAGATGTTGCGGTTATGCATGACGCAAGTGTCAGGTATTGCTAACTAAGACAAGACGATGGCTTAAAATTTGGCTTTTATTGCAGAATATAGTTAAAAGTAACACAATTTTTACACTTACAATAATAAATTATCACAAATAAATCACTAAATACTTAAAAAACTAATTGAATTCCATTATTATCCGGTTGGAAGGCCAATCTCCTCGTCCATCTGAAAGTATGTAATTTTGGGCACATGAACATATAAAAAAAACTGGACATGTTAAATAACAATTTTTAGCACTATACACTTGTGCGATTTAGCAGTAATTTCACTACAAAACTCCTTGTAAAATATTTTATAAAATTATTAACTGTGCACTTGCAATATTATCGCAATATCAAAGTAGAAGATGAAAAAGGAAAAGCAACCGTTGACAGATGGGTTTGAGTGTGTGTATAAAAACAACATTTTTTGCTTGTATGTATTAGTGAGTATTTATAACCATGGTTAGGCCCGTCTAGTAGGGTATTTTGTTAGCACATGGACTTATTACACACATACCCTGCAGCGAAGCCTCAAACTAGTCAGAAAAGTACTAGTATACAACTATAATTTTCTGTCAGAATTCATACTAGTCAGGAAATATCCATTTCATACTAGTATACAACTAGAATTTTCTGGCTGAACTAATACTGGCCAGGAAATATCCATTTCACACTAGTATACAACTATAATTTTCCGTCAGAACTCATACTAGTCAGGAAATATCCATTTCACACTAGTATACAACTATAATTTCACAGTGCAACAGCCATTTTACACTTTTGAAGCGACCTAGCAGATATTGTTCATCTGGTCGAGTTATACACGAAACGCCCTTTAAAAAGTTTGTAACACCCCCAAAATCTGGTTTTAAGACCAAAAAACGGTTTTTTTTTTTTTCAGTTTCTTCGTAAAAAAAAATCATTAAAAATCAATGGGTAGAGAATTGTTTACACTTTCGAAATATATACAGTGCTTTATTCATTTGAAAAAAGTATGATATGTTTTTCAAGCCAGAAGTTGGAATTTTTGGAAATTTCATCCGGTTTTCCGGTTTTGACGCCATTTTTTTGGCACTAACCATTTAGAATACCCGAATCGTGCTCAAATGTATGACCGACCCCCACTAACTTTGAAGGGCTGACGGACCCATAACAGTGGCATACTCCCTAAACCACCACCTAGGGGTTCCCCATCATCATCATTTATTGGCGCTTAACCGCCTAAGCGATTTTGACCGTTGCATATCAAAGCACGCCAGTCATTCCTTTTTAGCGATAACTGACGCCAATTGGAAACTCCAAGGGAGTTCAAGTCATCCTCCACCTGCTGTTTCCATCTCAGTCGAGGCCTCCCCCTTCCTCTGCTGCCGAATTCAGGCGAAGATAGGAAAACCTTCTGTGCTGGAGCTTCTTTATCCATTCGCATAACATGGCCCAGCCAGCGGAGTCTTTGGGCTTTAATTCGCTGGACTATAGTCAGATCTGCGTAGAGCTCGTACAGCTCATCGTTAAATTTCCTTCGCTACTCGCCGTTGGCATCACGGGAAGAACCATAAATCTTCCGGAGAACTTTTCTCTCTCAGGACAGGTATGATGAGAGACTTATAGAGCGTGATCTTTGTTCTTCGAGAGAGGACTTTACTTCTCAATTGCCTACTCAGTCCAAAGTAGCACTTGTTGGCAAGAGTGATTATTCGCTGGATTTCTAGACTGATATTATTTTCGGTGTTGATACTGTTTCCCAAATAGACGAAGTCCCTCACAGTTTCAAATTTATTTATTTATTTATTTATAACTATCAACAGTGACATGGCTGCCAAGGCGCAGGTGCGCCGATTCTTTCTTTGATGACTGCAAATACTTCGTCTTGTCCTCGTTCACGGCAAGACCCACTTTTTTCGCTTCCTTATCCAGTCCAGAGAAGGCAGCGCTTACGGCGCGGTTGTTAAGGCCAATGATATCAATATCATCGAATTATCTTCTCCAGCATCAGATTGAAGAAATCGCACGAAAAGGAGTCGCCCTGTCTGAAGCCTCGTTTAGTTTCAAATGGCTCAGAGAGGTCCTTCCCGATTCTGACGGAGCTGTTGGTATTGCTCAACCTCATTTGGCAAAGCCGTATAAGCTTTGCAGGGAAGTCAAATTCAGACATGGCGGCATACAGGCAACTCCTTTTTGCGCTGTCAAAAGCGGCTTTGAAATCGACAAAGAGATGGTGTGTGTCGATTCTTTTATCATGGGTCTTCTCCAGGATTTGGCGTATCGTGAAAATCTGGTCGATGGTAGACTTACCAGGTCTAAAGCCACACTGATAAGGTCCAATCAGTTTGTCTACGATGGGCTTCAGCCTTTCACACAACACGCTAGAAAGAACCTTATATGCGATATTAAGAAGACTGATTCCGCGGTAGTTGGTGCGGTTAGCGGGATCGCCTTTCTTGTGGATTGGGCAAAGCACACTTAAATTCCAATCCGGAGGCATGCATTCGTCTGACTATATTCTGCATAAGAGCTGATGCATGCTTTTTACCAGCTCTTCGCCTCCGTGTTTGAACAGCTCGGCGGGTAGTCCGTCTTTTCCAGGCGCTTTGTTGTTTTTGAGCCGGGATATAGCTATCCTCACTTCATCATAGTCAGGTGGTGGGACGACTTTTCCATCGTCAGGGATTGGGGTATCGGGTTCGACGTCTCCCTCGCAATTTAGCTGTGAGGAGAAGTGCTCCCTCCATAATTTAAGTACACTTTGTACGTCGGTTACCAGGTCGCCATTATTGTCCTTACTGGAGCTTGCCCCGGTCTTAAAACCTTCCGTCATCCGCCGGATCTTTTCATAGAATTTTCGGGCATCATTCCTGTCAGCCAGCATCTCAAGCTCCTCACACTCACGCCTTTCGGCCTCACTTTTCTTTTTTCTGAAAAGGCGTCTCTCTTCCTTCTTTGCCTCAAGATATTGTTGCCATACACTGCGGGTTGCGCCCGTTCGCAACGTCCCCTTGTAGGCAGCGTCCTTTTTGTCCGAGGCTGTGGTGCATTCATCATCGTACCAGTTGTTCTTGCGGGCTCGCTGAAACCCTATAGTGGCTTCAGCGGCGGTACGTAATGAGTGATGGGTTCCCCATACAAACATTTAAAAAAATAACAATTTTTAACATTTAACATGAAAATAAAGGCAAATGATAAAATAAAGGGTAAGTCATGAAAATTCTGGTTGAAATCATACAAGTCCCGGTTCAATACTTTTTGGACTAGTATGGGGCCAGTAGATTTCATACTTGTCCGTGCTGGACTAGTATAGTTCATTTTATGGAAATCATACTAGTCCAGGTTGAACTAGCATTTTACAGCTAGTATTATTCTAGTATATCATGACTAGTAGATGACTGGTATGTTTTGGTCGAAATCTGACAATTGACATTCCGTAGGACATCAACACGTAAAAAATACCAGTTGCTTATATGGAAAAAAGACAAAACACTGACTAGTTGGGCCCGGTGCACCAACTAGTTCTAAAGTAGCTTTCAACTAGTTGCTTTCGCTGCAAGATATCTATGTATTAGGAATGCAGAAGCATAAGTTGATATTTTTCGTGTTTAAATATTTACTTGTTGTGCATCAAACTGCTTACCATTTGTTTGGCGTGGATAGGAAAAAGTATATTCAATTGGTGCATTCAATAAAATTCCTGCAGCGAAACCTCAAACTAGTCAGAAAAATACTAGTATACAACTATAATTTTCTAGCAGAACTCATACTAGTCAGGGAATATCCATTTCATACTAGTATACAACTATAATTTTCTGGCAGAACTCATACTAGTCAGGAAATATCCATTTCATACTAGTATACAACTACAATTTTCTGGTTGAAACCATACTAGTCAGGAAATATATATTCCATACTAGTATACAACTAGATTCTTCTAGATGAATTCATACCAGTTAAAAAAAAACAAAATTCATTCGTTTTATTTGCTTCTTTTTTCTCTTATAATTCAAAGATGCTTTTTCGTGATAGGGTAAATACAAATATTCGCAGCTTCCAAATGATAAAATAAAGGGTAAGTCATGAAAATTCTGGATGAAATCATACTAGTCCAGGGTCCATGCTTTTTGGACTAAATATTTCATACTAATCGTTTTGGACTAGTATGGGGACTAGTTCATTTTATGGAAATCATACTAGTCCAGGTTGTACTGGTATGGAACTGGTATTTTACAACTAGTATAATTCTAGTATATCGTGACTAGCTTATGACTGTTATGTTCTGGTAGAAATCTGACAATTGACATTTCGTGGGACATCAACACGTAAAAAATACCAGTTTGTTTATATGGAAAAAAGACAAAACACTGACTAGTTGGGCCCGGCGCATCAACTAGTTGTAAAGTAGTTTTCAACTAGTTGCTTTCGCTGCAGGGAATGAGCTTCAAAAATGGCATGGGTAAAAATAAAGATAATCAAACAGAATCTTCTATTATATATAAATGCGCAATGCTTAAAAGTTTTCTCCCTTTTTTGCAATAACCACAATTCTAAGGTATATAACATTTGATATGTATAGATAAGTCTCGCCGCGCAGGGTGTGTGACAACAAACCAAAAATTAAAAAAATATAATATGATTTAAAAGTCACACCACTACAAGTGCTAAGCACGCATTCACTTTATAGAGCCGCTGTTATGTTATGTAGGTACACTTGCATTGTTGTGCTTGCATTCATTGTAGTTGGGGAGAGTCCGAGTGTGAGTTGTTTTGTTGGAAGCAATAATAAACATGAGCGGGCCCGTCAACTTTATTGAGCGTAGGTACAAACAGTGTTTACAAAAAAAATCTGTGCGTGGGTATCCAGAGAAGCAAATGCTTGCTCAGACATGATGTTTAAAAAAAAAAGCACAAAGCCCTTCGTGGCTAGACTTAAGGTGATGACCCAATGCACGCTTGATTTGCTTGCCTTGCTTATCTTGCTTTTCTTTGAAAGCTTCTATGGCCCAATAGAAGCTACAAAAGTTGTCAAAAATACAGGATGAGACAAACAAGACAACAAGAAGACAAACAGCGAAGCGTGTAAAGCGCTGTCAAATAGAGATTTGGGCTATTCGACGCTTTGAAGCGTTTCAAGCAAGCAAAGTAAGGTTGCCACTGAGCCAACTTTCATACATTTCAGTATAGTTCAAAAGAATTTTGACATTTCTCGAGGCAAAGCCAGCAAAGCAAGCGCGCATTGGGCCATCACCTTTAGTGAAATAAAATAAAAAGGAAAATTGATAAAACTAAAAAAAGTAAAATAAGAAATAGAAAAGTGATTGAAAGTAAAAAAAGAAATTTGTTGGAAATGAAAGGAAAGGAAAGAATATAAAATAAATAAAAATAAAACAAAATGAAATAAATAAAAGTATAAAATAAAGGAAAGAATGGGAAAGGAAAGGAATGGAGAAAAGGAAAATAAAGGCAAGATAAGGTAAGGAACGGAAAATATGAGAGAAAAATCAAAGGCAAATAAAGGTAGGGAAAGGAAAGGAATGAAAAAAAGGAAGGGAAGAAAGGAAATGTAATGTAGGTAAAGGAGTGGAAAAGAGAGGCAAATAGATAAAGTCAAAGAAAGGAAAGAAGAAAAAAGAAAGGAAAGAAAAGGTAGCGATGAGGAAGGTACGGAAAATAAATGAAAATAAAAAGAATGAAAAATAAAGGAAAGAAATGTAATGAAAAGCTAAAAAAAATAAGTAAAGGAAATGAATGCAAGAAAGAAAATAAAGGTAAGAAAAAAAATAAAAGAAAAAAAAATGAAATGAAAAAAAATGAATAAAATGAGAGGAAACTAAGGGAAAGGAAACTAAAGCAAATTAAATGAAAGGAAATTAAAGAAAAAGAAAATAAAAGGAAAAAAGGAATGTAACGGAAATGGAAAGAAAGGTCAGGTAAAAGAATAAAAGAAACGAAAAGAAAGGAAAATAAAATAAAAGAACAGAAAAAAGAGAAAGAAAGAAGGTAAATAAAATGAAATGAAAGAAGAGAAAAGGAAAGAAAAGAGATGGAAAAAAAGGAAAGAAAAGGGTAGGGAAGAGAAGAAAAGCAAAAGAAATAAAATGAGATGAAAGGAGAGGAAAGGAAAGGAAAGAAATACGTATGAAGACTACCTAAGAAGAATAAATAATTATCAACATTGAAACTATATTACTGAATGGTGTAAAGAGGGAGGAAAAGGCAAAATGAACAGGAATGTATAGAAACCAAAAATATAAAAAATAAGAAAGGAATGGCAAATTTAATAAACAGCAAAAAGGTAGGAAAATAAAAAAAGCTTTTGTGAATTTCAACCACTGGGCGAACTCTAGTAATTATAAAAGCGATTATCTTGTTAATATATTTTTTCGTATTAATATCTGCCAAGAACTGAAACCTAAACCATAACCGTTATTTTGGTTTGAAAAAGAACGAAACCGAAAGCCGGAGCCGGTTTCAAACGGTTTTGAATTTTTTTTTAATCTTACTTTTTTTAGTGAGCACATAAGTAGGTAAAAAGTTTTGGAAATTCAGAACCTATTTTGAAGCTACATACATATGGGCATTTCCGCAGCAGAGAGGCGAAAAATCCAGATATTTTTTCCCTTGGATTTGATTTCTATTACTTGCAGGTTATTATGAAAACATGCAATCTTCATGAAATTGTATCATATTGGCTAAGTTAAGAGCATAACCACAGGAAAACAGCTTTAAAATAGTGAATGTTTTTGAAAATAAATAAGTGAAATTTTATAGCTCTTTTGGAAAGATGTCAATGACATTGAATTTGACTTATATCAACTTATTAGTACGTAGTATCCACTAATGATATCTTGACCATAAATTTGACAAGTGTTGATCAACAGCCTACTTTTACTTCTGAAGCTTTTCATAAAAATATAAGGGAATTTTTTTTTTATGTAACGCGAGTGACGAAAATACATGTTTTACTGATAAAAACGGATATCTTAATGAGAATAACATAAAAATCCATATGTTCTAATTGAGGGGTCTGCCCTTTCATCTCTAAGATTCCTTTTTGCTCCAGCTCATTAGGGTTCGTTTTTATTAACGATTTTTGGTGTAACGCGAGTGACGATTGCAATCAAGTTTTCTAAAATAAGAGTTAAATGCCAAATTTACACAAATATTTACAATTTAGTTGTTATTATTGGTCATTATATTCTGAACTTTGAAAATTTTTGTGGACTTTTGACCTGTCGAATAATTTTTATCAAATTATTCTTCTGAGTTTTTTGGCGAAAACAAGTTGAAAAATGCTACATACAATACCAACTACGATGATTGCAATTTCGATCTTGTTGAAGGATCTTGTCAAACCGCTTTGTATTGTTGCTTTTAGAAATTTCAGCATCACCCTTTTACTGGTCATCGAACCAAGGAGATTAGGAATTTTCTAAAAACCGCAGTGTGTAATCATTACAAAAGTCCACAAAAATTTTCAAAGTTCAGAATATAATGACCAATAATAACAACTAAATTATAATAAAGCCGGGGCACGGGCAAAGAATGTACCATCAATAAGCTAAGGCTTGGCTGATGCGTGCAACAAAAATCCTAAGCCAAACTTAATAGCAACAGAATGTCGCTTTGGGTATGTGCTTTAGGTAAGAAATAACATTGTTAAATAAAATAACAACAAAAAAATGTGCGAGAATATAGTTGCAATTTGCCTGCAGGCACTCTAAGCAGGGTTTGGTGTAATGATTACACACTGCGGTTTTTAGAAAATTCCTAATCTCCTTGGTTCGATGACCAGTAAAAGGGTGATGCTGAAATTTCTAAAAGCAACAATACAAAGCGGTTTGACAAGATCCTTCAACAAGATCGAAATTGCAATCATCGTAGTTGGTATTGTATGTAGCATTTTTCAACTTGTTTTCGCCAAAAAACTCAGAAGAATAATTTGATAAAAATTATTCGACAGGTCAAAAGTCCACAAAAATTTTCAAAGTTCACAAATATTTACTAAATTTGATAATTATATGGTCTTCATAACACTTAACTTGCACCAGAAAGTCAAAAACCACTTTTTGGTCAATATTTAAGGTAACGGCGATTCTGCAAATTATTTGTTTTTTTAAGTGATAGATAATCAGAACCAGCCTATCTCAATTTCCGCGAGATTTGCAAATATTAGTTGGACGCTTTTGATAAAACATCAGCGAGTAAATTGGTTTCTTTCTAAAAAAGGCGTGGAAAATTTTTAAATATATACGATGGAAATTATTGTAAGGGCATGCCAAATGCTTACTGTTAAATAAAGCAAGATTACCTTTAAAACAAATTTAAGGTACTAAATACATACAATAAAGAACATTAAATTTTTGATACTGAAAAATACACGTATAAAGAAGTAACGATTGTATATAATAACAAGTAAGAAAAGCTGTCTTCGGCTGTGCCGAAGGCTACATACCTTTCATTAATAACCGTCACGATTTTCACTGTTCGATCCCCAGTACAGCCTGTGTGAATTTAAGTTTAGCTCATACCGAAATTATCGGAACTATCGATTATATGGGGGCGATGTGTTATATTGGTCCAATCTCATTGATTTTAAACAGTGACATTCCACATTATAAAAGAGCAATAGTTACGAAATTTCACGGTCCTACCTATATAATTACAGGAGTTATAGCTCAAAATGCGTTTATCGGAACAATCGACTGTATGGGGGCTATATGAAATAATTATCCCATCTCAATTATTTTCAATATCCTTATTTCACATATAAAACTAGCAATAACTGCAAAATTTCATGTTTCTACCTCTTTAATTATAGGAGTTATAGCCCGAAATTCATTTATCGGAACAATATATTGTATGGGAGCTATATGAAATATTTATCCCATCTCAAAGATTTTTAACATCGATATTTCGCATACAAAAATAGCAACACTGACAAAATTTCACGTTCCTACCTCTTTAATTACAGGAGTTATAGCCCAAAATCCGTTTATCGGAACAATCGATTGTATGGGAGCTATGAGTAGTTTTGGCCCGATCTTGCTGGTTCCGACAAATGATTATTCTTATATAAAATAACGCCTCCCTACCAAATATCTCTAAAATTGAGGGAATAGTTTGCGTACAAACAGACGGCCAGACGGACATGGCTAAATGGAATCAGCTTATCGCCGTGATCATAACAGTATACTTATAAGTGGGTCTTCTCATACTTACAAACATCGGACCAAAGTTATTATACCATTTCATGTTCATGAAAGTTATAAAAAACTTTCCAAACTTTTACTCTGGTATAATTCAGAATTAACGCTTTCGTCGTTCTTGTGCATTCGATTTTGAACCAACTTCCTGTTGTGCTAGGGTCTTGAAATTTTCACCACAGTTCAGGTCGCGATGACAATGCCATATTATGAAAAAAAAAACCCGATAGGTTGCGTGAGGGTCGCTATATTTTCAAAAATCGCATTTAAGGTCCGAATGGGCAGAAATTCGAAACATGTATTACTACCATGAAAAGAAATATTTTCCTAAAAAAAGATTCCACTAGCTGGAGCTGAGATCGGGGTAATAAAAACTGAAAATCTTAATTATGGACCGATTTGGCTGATATTTAGCGTGTGTATTACTAATCAATACGGTAAAAAAATTGGACTCGATAGGTGGCGCGTGAGTCGCTCTATGTACGAAATGCGAAGGTGTGTTTTCGGTGTCAATTAATTCGTTTCTCAAGCAACTTCCGGTTGAGGTAGGATCTTAAAATTTACATCATCGTTTAGTTTTGTACCCCAACGCACTATAACAAAATGGTAATCCGATAGGTGGCACAAAAATTTTGACAGAGTCAAATGGCCACATTTAAAGTTTTAATTTAGCGTTGCTAAAATAAGACAGCTACGCCCAACTGGGGTCATCATTTTTTTTAATTTTTGTACGTGTAGTTGTAGTTTTTTAACTTTATAATTTGGAAATAGGTCCTTTTGTTTGAAACAGGCTATTTTATACAAGTTAGAAACTAGATGTATGCCACCAAGGTCTATATGTGTTCTAATTTTCAAGGAAAAATTACACCTGGTTTAGAAGAAAAGCTGTGTTAAGTTGTAACAAAAGAAAGTGTGACACATATATTAAGCGCAAAATCATCCCAACCCGTCTTCGAAATGGGAACTGCTCTAGCACAGTTTGATATTGAATTTAGACTGAACATGTGTTAAAAAAATTAACATTATATGTTAATTAATATTCGCACACGACCACTGTGACCACCATTTTTTGATTTTTTACAAAACTGGAGAACAAAGTTTAGTCCTCTAAGGACCCTAGTCAAGCAAATTGTTTTAAAACCAATTGTGATATATTGTTACGCTCTTTATCCTCTTTTAAAGCTTGCTTATGAAAATTTTGTTTTCATCACAATTTATAGCATACAATGCCAATAAAAGTACATGACCTCAGCAAAGGGACACAATAAATTGTGGCATTTTTTCTTTGTTGTGTGTTTAAAAATGATTAAATTTTGCACTTAATTTATATGGACCGATGAGATATATAACACTGCATATCAGTTGATTTAAAAAATGTCCGTTTGTTAAAATTTTTGACATTAAAGTCGGTGAACACAAATATATAAGTTTCCAAGGAATCAGCCATATGTACATTGGACTGGCCCGAAAGTGTGTGGAAGAAAACGAAGGTTCGAAATTTGGTATGCATACCCTCTATATCGGTGCGTTTGACCTAGATAACATGTGTGCGAAGTTTTATTGTTCTAACGGTTTTATTGGATAACGGCCACCCGTTCCGATTTTTACTTAAAGTTTTTGCTAGTACCTTATAATAAGTTCGCAGAAAAGTTCACTAAGGCTCAACAATTACATAACTTTAGTATTTGGCTCATATTTAAAAGACTGTGCAACAAATCTCCACACATCTTCTATATATATAAAAATTTTGCCGTTTTTCGCCTTGTAATGAACTTTACGGAGAACCGATTTTAACCAAAATTTGCCACATTGAAGAGACACATGTGGAGAAGGTTCATAACTCAAAAAGGGAGTTATCAGAAAAGGGGGCGTGGCACCTCCCATACAAACTAAATTTTTCAAGCACAATATCTCTGAAAGGGTTCAAGGTAGGGACCTGACAATTGGTATAGGCCTATATGATGTCAAAAGCATTCTCACACATAAAAAGAGGGGTTTTCAGAAAAGGGGGCGTGGCACCTCCCATACAAACTAAAATTTTCAAGCAGAATATTTGTGAAAGGGTTCAAGGTAGGGACCTGAAAATTGGTATAGACCTATATGATATCAAAAACCTTCTTACACATAAAAAGGAGGGTTATCAGAAAAGGGGGCGAGGCATCTCCCATACAAAATAAATTTTTCAAGCAGAATATATGTTAAAGGGTTCAAGGTAGGGAACTGAAAATTGGTGCAGGCCTATATGATATCAAAGGCATTCTCACACATAAAAAGAGGGGTTATCATAAAAGGGGGCGTGGCACCTCCCATACAAACTAAATTTTTCAAGCAGCATATCTTTGAAACGGGTCAAGGTAGGGACCTGACAATTGGTATAGGCCTATATGATATCAAAAGCATTCTCACACATAAAAAGGGGGATTATCAGAAAAGGGGGCGAGGCATCTCCCATACAAAATAAAATTTTCAAGCAGAATATTTGTGAAAGGGTTCAAGGTAGGGACCTGAAAACTGGTATAGACCTATATGATATCAAAAGCATTCTTACACATAAAAAAGGGGGTTATCAGAAAAGGGGGTGTGGCACCTCCCATACAAACTAAAGCAAAAGCAAAATATCTGTGAAAAGGTTCAAGGTAGGAACCTGAAAATTGGTACAGACCTATATGATATCAAAAGCATTCTTACACATAAAAAATGGGGTTATCAGAAAAGGGGGCGTGGCACCTCCCATACAAACTAAATTTTTCAAGCAGAATATCTCTGTAAGGGTTCAAGGTAGGGACCTGACAATTGGTATAGGCCTATATGATATCAAAAGCATTCTTACACATAAAAAATGGGGTTATCAGAAAAGGGGGCGTGGCACCTCCCATACAAACTAAATTTTTCAAGCAGAATATCTGTGAAAGGGTTCATGGAAGGGACCTGAACATTGGTATAAACCTATATGATATCAAAAGCATTCTTACACATAAAAAAAGGGGGCTATCAGAAAAGGGGGCGTGGCTCCTCCCATACAAACTAAATTTTTCAAGCAGAATATCTGTGAGAGGGTTCAAGGTAGGGACCTGAAAATTGGTGCAGGCCTATATGATATCAAAGGCATTCTCACACATAAAAAGGGGGGTTTTCAGAAAAGGGGGCGTGGCACCTCCCATACAAACTAAAATTTTCAAGCAGAATATTTGTGAAAGGGTTCAAGGTAGGGGCCTGAAAATTGGTATAGACTTATATGATATCAAAAACATCCTTACACATAAAAAAGGGGGTTATCACAAAAGGGGGCGTGGCACCTCCCATACAAACTAAATTTTTCAAGCAAAACATCTGTGAAAGGATTCAAGGTAGGAACCTGAAAATTGGTATAGACCTATATGATATCAAAAGCATTCTCACACATAAAAAAGGAGGGTTATCAGAAAAGGGGGCGAGGCATCTCCCATACAAAATAAATTTTTCAAGCAGAATATCTGTGAGAGGGTTCAAGGTAGGGACCTGAAAATTGGTGCAGGCCTATATGATATCAAAGGCATTCTCACACATAAAAAGGGGGGTTTTCAGAAAAGGGGGCGTGGCACCTCCCATACAAACTAAAATTTTCAAGCAGAATATTTGTGAAAGGGTTCAAGGTAGGGGCCTGAAAATTGGTATAGACTTATATGATATCAAAAACATCCTTACACATAAAAAAGGGGGTTATCACAAAAGGGGGCGTGGCACCTCCCATACAAACTAAATTTTTCAAGCAAAATATCTGTGAAAGGATTCAAGGTAGGAACCTGAAAATTGGTATAGACCTATATGATATCAAAAGCATTCTCACACATAAAAAAGGAGGGTTATCAGAAAAGGGGGCGAGGCATCTCCCATACAAAATAAATTTTTCAAGCAGCATATCTTTGAAACGGGTCAAGGTAGGGACCTGACAATTGGTATAGGCCTATATGATATCAAAAGCATTCTCACACATAAAAAGGGGGGTTATCAGAAAAGGGGGCGAGGCATCTCCCATACAAAATAAATTTTTCAAGCAGATTATCTGTGAGAGGGTTCAAGGTAGGGACCTGAAAATTGGTACAGACCTATATGATTATCATAAGCATTCTCACACATAAAAAGGGGGGTTTTCAGAAAAGGGGGCGTGGCACCTCCCATACAAACTAAAATTTTCAAGAAGAATATTTGTAAAAGCGTTCAAGGTAGGCACCTGAAAACTGGTATAGACCTATATGATATCAAAAGCATTCTCACACATAAAAAAGGGCGTTATCAGAAAAGGGGGCGTGGCACCTCCCATACAAAATAAATTTTTCAAGCAGAATATCTGTGAGAGGGTTCAAGGTAGGGACCTGAAAATTGGTGCAGGCCTATATGATATCAAAGGCATTCTCACACATAAAAAGGGGGGTTTTCAGAAAAGGGGGCGTGGCACCTCCCATACAAACTAAATTTTTCAAGCAGAATATCTGTGAGAGGGTTCAAGGTAGGGACCTGAAAATTGGTGCAGGCCTATATGATATCAAAGGCATTCTCACACATAAAAAGGGGGGTTTTCAGAAAAGGGGGCGTGGCACCTCCCATACAAACTAAAATTTTCAAGCAGAATATTTGTGAAAGGGTTCAAGGTAGGGGCCTGAAAATTGGTATAGACTTATATGATATCAAAAACATCCTTACACATAAAAAAGGGGGTTATCACAAAAGGGGGCGTGGCACCTCCCATACAAACTAAATTTTTCAAGCAAAATATCTGTGAAAGGGTTCTAGGTAGGAACCTGAAAATTGGTACAGACCTATATGATATCAAAAGAATTCTCACACATAAAAAGGAGGGTTATCAGAAAAGGGGGCGTGGCACCTTCCATACAAACTAAATATTTCAAGCAGAATATCTCTGAAAGGGTTCAAGGTAGGGACCTGACAATTGGTATAGGCCTATATGATATCAAAAGCATTCTTACACAAAAAAAAATGGGGTTATCAGAAAAGGGGGCGTGGCACCTCCCATACAAACTAAATTTTTCAAGCAGAATATCTGTGAAAGGGTTCAAGGAAGGGACCTGAAAATTGGTATAAACCTATATGATATCAAAAGCATTCTTACACATGAAAAAAGTGGGTTATCAGAAAAGGGGGCGTGGCTCCTCCCATACAAACTAAATTTTTCAAGCAGAATATCTGTGAAAGGGTTCAAGGTAGGGACCTGAAAATTGGTGCAGGCCTATATGATATCAAAGGCCTTCTCACACATAATAAATATAGTTTAAAAAAACTAAAACTCACGCTTTTAGAGTGTAATGAACTAAAAAGTTGAAAATAATTTTAAAACCCCTACACAGTAGTCTTGTGGAAAAAGCGTGGTCCGCTTTGTTCCATAATCTTAGTTTTTTATTTAATTTATTTTTACCCTTTTAGTGCTATATTCTTTAAAAGCGTGTGTTTTCGCTTTTTAACCTATATTTATTTTTTACTTTTTAGTTAAATGTGTTATGAAGTAATCGATAAATATATCGAAGTATACCGCAGTGCAAACGAAACCTCTGGGCCTCCACTTTCGTTTGATACCCACATTGTAGGCAATTTTCAATATTATTGTACAATCTTATTTTGACCGATAACTCAGTTATCGATAAATATGAATGTACATATATACAAGTAAAGCTAATGAAAGCGTACTAAAAAAACTAGCATTATGTGGGAAAAGCGTCTTGCGCTCGATATACCAAAATTATGGCACAAAGCGGGCCACGCTTTTTCCACAAGACTACTGTGTAGGGGTTTTAAAATTATTTTCAACTTTTTAGTTCAATACTCTCTAAAAGCGTGAGTTTTAGTTTTTTTAAACTATATTTATTTTTTATTTTTTAGTCAAATGTCCTATGAAATTATCGAAATATATCGAAATCCAAATGAAACCTGCGGCCTTCCCCTTTCGCTTGATACTCATATTGTAGGGAATTTTAAGTTATTTGGGCCTCACATTTTGACGAAAACTCAGTTATCGATAAATTTATCAAAATATATCGATGTCCAAGTGAAACCTGGGACCTTCCCCTTTCGTTTGGTACCCATATTGTAGGGAAATTTTAAGGTTTTTGGGCAATCTACTTTTAACCGATAACTCAGTTGTCGATAAATTTATCGAAATATATCGAAGTCCAAATGAAACCTGGGGCCTTCCCCTTTCGATTGATACCCATATTGTAGGGAAATTTCAAGGTTTTCGGGGAGCCACATTTTGACCGATAACTCAGTTATCGATGAATTTATCGAAATATATCGAAATCCAAATGAAACCTGGGGCCTTCCCCTTTCGATTGATACCCATATTGTAGGGAAATTTCAAGGTTTTCGGGGAGCCACATTTTGACCGATAACTCAGTTATCGATAAATTTATCGAATTATATCGAAGTCCAAATAAAACCTGGGGTCTTCCCCTTTCGTTTGATACCCATATTGTAGGGAAATTTTAAGGTTTTCGAGCAACCACATTTTGACCGATAACTCAGTTATCGATAAATTTATCGAAATATATCGAGGTCCAAATGAAACCTGGGCTCTTCCCCTTTCGTTTGATACCCATATTGTAAGGAATTTTTTAGGTTTTTGGGCAATCAACTCAGTCATCGATAAATTTATCGAAATATATCGAGGTCCAAATGAAACCTGGGGTCTTCCCCTTTCGTTTGATACCCATATTGTAAGGAATTTTTTAGGTTTTTGGGAAATAATATATTGACCGATAACTCAGTTATCGATAAATTTATCGTAATATATCGAGGTCCAAATGAAACCTGGGGTCTTCCCCTTTCGTTTGATACCCATATTCAATTCAATTCAATTTATTAACATTTAGGTTGTAACTATAAGACAAAGTCTTTTAAAGTACATCATCAGAAATAAATGTCAAGATAAATAATAGAGAAATAAGAACAAACCATAAGACTTTGACACTGCAATTCTTATAAAAATAAATTAACATTAATTTATAAACTTATAACTAAATAGATTAGGCCTGTGCGCTTTTTTGAAAGAAAAGAGGAAAAGAAGGAGGGAAAGGAAAGGACCTGTAATAACAGAAGGAAATAAAAGAAAGGAAATGTAATAGGAGTGCAATTGCCATAATCACTGAGAACAGAAGTAATCTAGGATCACGCTTTTGTAGTTACTCCAACTCAAACCAACTGTGAGAGAAACAGGAAGAGAGTTCCAGAGCCTTACAGCATTAACGAAGAAAAGCCTCGAAGAAGATAAATATACATATCTAGGTAAAATTAGCTTTTGATGCCTGCAAGACTGGGAAAATTTAAGTTTTTCGTGAAGATATTTAGGAGTTTTGGATGTAATTAACGTAAACATGAATATACAGTTGCGTGCAGCAATATACTCAAAAATGCTGCAACCAAGAATTTTTCGCTTCCAGGAAGAGATGTGGTCATATTTTCGTAAGCCGTAGACATAGCGGGTAATATTATTATAAACTAAATCAATTTTATGACGGGAAGCAGAATCAAATTGACTGTAGATAAGCTCAGAGTATGTTATATGAGGAACTATCAGTTGGATAGCTAACTTTTTCCTAGTCTCCAAAGGAGTAAAAGAAGCAGACATCCTCAATCTACGTAAAACAGAATAGACATTACCAACAACTTTATTCACATGATCAGTACAGCTCATCTTAGAATTAATCACAAAACCTAAATTTTTAATTTTATCAGTGAATGAAAGGGCACTATTACCAACGAGTAGCTTAGGAATATCTTCAAAATATACAACACTATTACTGATGGGCAGTACATATGACTTATTGGCATTCAGACACAGATAGTTTTCAGAAGCCCACTTAGAGATTGCAGACAAGTCACTATTTATTTTACAACACAGATCTTCAACCAAACCAATTCGACTAGACATATACAGCTGAATGTCATCAGCATACGCGTGGACATTTACATGTTGACATACAGAGAACACATCATTGACAAACAGACTAAACAAAATAGGACCAAGAACAGAGCCTTGCGGCACGCCGGAGGAAACCAAGCATTCTTTTGAAGTAGACTCTTTACATACCACCTTCTGAGTTCTCCCCGCCAAGTAACTGCTCATAAGCTCAACAGAACTTTTGGAGAATCCAAAATAGCACTCAAGTTTTTTAAAAAGGAGGCCATGATTCACCGAGTCAAACGCCTTAGAAAAATCAAGAAGGCACAGAAGAGTTAAGTCATTATTATCAAAGTGCAGTCTGATGTCGTCAAGAATTTTTAACATAGCAGTAGAGCAGCTATGTTTAGGTTTGAATCCTGACTGCAGAGGACTAAGAAGGTTGTTCTGCTGAACATGCGTCATAATTTGAGCTGCCATTAAAGACTCACACACTTTCGCAAAGGCTGGTAGAATGCTAATGGGCCTGTAGTTACTAGGTTCCACAGCTTTATTTATTTTGGCAACAGGAATAATTAATGCCTTTTTCCACTCAATTGGAAAGCAGGAAGATGTGAAGCAGTGGTTTATTATATGTGTGAGAGTTCCTAGAATAAATGGCAGCACAAGTTTAGCAAACTTCAGAGAAATCCCATCTTCACCAACTGCATTGGACTTGATTCCCATTATGGACTTCAGTACTTCAAGTTCAGAAACTGCCTTGAACTCGAATTTACTTCCGTGATAAACAATTTGCGTACCCAGAGAAACAGGACCATCCGGACACGTACTAGAACTAATAAAATAATCGTTGAGAGTATCAGGCTCAACATGACATTCAGTTTTTTGTTTACCGTGGATATTGAGACTTCGCAGGTTACGCCATAGGTCTTTAGATGGTAGAGACGGGTTTAGCTTAGAGTCACAGTACTTCTGCTTTGATTTTCTTACAGTGGCGGTGGCATTGTTTCGATATTGTAAGGAATTTTTTAGGTTTTTGGGCAATCATATATTGACCGATAACTCAGTTATCGATAAATTTATCGAAATATATCGAGGTCCAAATGAAACCTGGGGTCTTCCCCTTTCGTTTGATACCCATATTGTAAGGAATTTTTTTAGGTTTTTGGGCAATCATATATTTACCGATAACTCAGTTATCGATAAATTTATCGAAATATATCGGGGTCCAAATGAAACCTGGGGTCTTCCCCTTTCGTTTGATACCCATTTTGTAAGGAATTTTTTTAGGTTTTTGGGCAATCATATATTGACCGATAACTCAGTTATCGATAAATTTATCGAAATATATCGAGGTCCAAATGAAACCTGGGGTCTTCCCCTTTCGTTTGATACCCATATTGTAGGGAACGAGAGTTTACATACATACAAACAGACAAACATACAAGTGAACCTAATATAAAATCGTGGTAAAAAGGGGGGTTTTCAGAAAAGGGGGCGTGGCACCTCCCATACAAACTAAAATTTTCAAGCAGAATATTTGTGAAAGGGTTCAAGGTAGAAGCCTGAAAATTGGTATAGACTTATATGATATCAAAAACATCCTTACACATAAAAAAGGGGGTTATCAGAAAAGGGGGCGTGGCACCTCCCATACAAACTAAATTTTTCAAGCAAAATATCTGTGAAAGGATTCAAGGTAGGAACCTGAAAATTGGTATAGAGCTATATGATATCAAAAGCATTCTCACACATAAAAAGGAGGGTTATCAGAAAACGTGGCGTGGCACCTCTAATACCAACTAAATTTTCAAGCAGAATATCTGTGAAAGGGTCTAAGGTAAGGACCTGAAAATCGGTATAGAGCTATAGGATATCAAAACCGTAAGTAGGGGTTATGTGAAAAGGGGGCATGGCCCCTCCCAACACAAACTTAATTTCTTGAGGTTGAATGTCTCTAAATGGGGTTAAGGTAGGTGGCTGAAAATTAGGATAGAGGGGCGTGGCCCCTCCCAACACAAACTTAATTTCTTGAGGTTGAATGTCTCTAAATGGGGTTAAGGTAGGTGGCTGAAAATTAGGATAGAGATATAATTAGGGAAACCATCGTTACTTTATATTTATACACCGCATGAAAATAAAACCAAAAATGTTGTGTATCAGAAGGCTTTAGAATAAGATGTTAGCAAGGTCTGAAACCAATTAAAATAACGTTCTGGTTTCGGCTTAGGTTTTGCAACGTGTTTCGGTTTCAGTTCCGGTTACGTTCTTCAACATTTATTTCGGCTTCGGTTACGGTTACGGTTTCGTTCCGGTTTTGGTTACCAAATAAAAACACAAACAAAATAATTTTTATTACTAAAATAGTCAAGTACCTATGTAGCTTCGAAATAGATCTGAATTTTCATAACTTTTTTTCTGTGGCCATGATGGGATTTCTCTAATATAATAATAAATGTTATTAAAGCTATGCATGGATGAAATTTCTGCATAACAAATTTCTAAAATTAACTCTACTTTTTTATTAGAAATATATTAAATGAAATTTATAAATCGTCAAAAACATTAATATGATTTGTGCTTTCTGAGTCAAGCCTGAACATTTCTTTTTCGTATCTCGTAAATATTTCTTCGATCGCTTCTTTCAACTAAAGTCAAATTTCCTCTTTCAGAATTTTTATACTAAGGATAAAACGTGTATTTTGTAACCTTGCTCGACAATCCTTCCTGAAAATTTTCAGGGTCAAACAGGTACCCTGTACTTAAAGAAGTGAGACATTAAAAAATGCAAAACCGTTTGAAACCGTACCCGGCTTTTGAAACGGTTTCGGTTTCGTTCTTTTTCAGATCAAAATAACGGTTACGGTTTCGGTTTTGAAAAATGAATCGGTTTTAATCGGTTACGGTTACGGTTTCGATTTCGGTTCAGTCCTTGGTTGTTAGTTTACAATAATTAGAGTAATTCACTAAAATAAATAAAACATTGTTATTAGAATAAGTCAAAAAATAATGGGCGAACATTAATTAAATGATAAAACAAGAAAAAAAAACAAAGAACAACTTTCATTTCTCTTTTTTTCACCCAGCGAAGCGGGCGAGGGTCCGCTAGTGAATTTTTAAAAATATAACAGGTTTCTTTGCAAGGATATTGAAAAAACGTATTCACGAGGATAGAAACTTCAAAAGTGTTCTAGTTAGGGATTCCAATCCTGGGATCCCATAGTTTTTTAAGTCCCGAAAATCCCGGGATTACTAGACCTAAATCGGGTTCGCCGAAAATAAATTTTTAAATACATTTAAGTTATCTTGTATATATGTACTTTAAGTAGAACATGATTCTGAATGATTCTAAACTTCTACCAAAAACATCCCCCTTTGAGGGAAAAATAACTATTACTACAACATTTGCAACACCGCCTTTTTACGCCTTTTTAATTAATCTGAGTAATATATATGATATAAAGTATGCATTTTCCAAAGAAATTAGCTTATCAGCTATTGGGGGGGGAGCTCGAGAGCATCCTTCGTAATACAGAAAACATGCTTCATAAGGAAAACCATAGTAATATCAACGACGAAGTGGTTGAAGTTGACAAGCCCGTTAGTCTTAAAGAAAAGTTGCATCAAGTTTTGACTAGTAGCTCCCAAATTTCCACCAATAGAAACGAATTGAAAGAAATTGATATTTTTTGGAATGGGGCAACAAAGGCTATTATATTCAGAAAGCATTTGACTTTTTGTAAACTGTTTAACCCACCAGTGTTGAGGCAGAGGCCAGGTTAAGAGATGACACTATTAATGCAATAATTTCTTTAATATCACACTTCAAACTTCAGAAAAAGTAACTTTTCTCTAAGTAAAATGGCATTCATTTTTATTTTTATTTTTTTGTAAGTCGTTATTAATCAAATGTATAAGTATGTATATTTGGCTATGTTTACCAGTAGTACAAACAACTCATGTTTCAAGTTCCTGAATAGTAACTTTGAGTTACAAATTTAATGTTACTTTTCGTTCGTTATAAAAATGACTGCCATGATAAACACATACATACATACTTCAATGAATTACTATAATTTAGTCTACTTTATTACATAGATATGGGGTGCCATTTTTTGCAACAAAAAAAAATTCGGGAACTGTAAAATCCCGAAAATGCCGAGAGGCTAGAAATCCCGGAAATTGGATTCCCTAGTTCTAGTACATTGCGTAACAATATGTTTTCTAGCAAAAATAATTGAGTACATCTTGAAACTATGCAATTATAGTGCACTTTTTAGGTCCTACACGGCGTATGAGTAACATTTGCTATACTTGTATATGAAAGGACAGGTAAATTGTATTGTTTTTTTGGTCGATATCTCTAAAATGTATTGAGATATCGAAATAAAACTAACACTACTATTTCCTCGTACATAGATAGTTTGCTATTATATATATTTATGATCCTTTTAAAAAAATTTGTATAAAGGCGAGTTTGGTCCTTAATCCATTTCGGACATTTTTCGCACGAAATTTCCTCCTGATAATAGCAATGTGCTATGTCTCAATGTCAGTCAGTCCCGAAATTAAATTTTATTTTATTTTTTTTTTTTTAATTTTAAGAGTTCATATTAAAAAAACATCCCACTGAAAATAATTTGTAGACATAAGTTTAGATATCCTTTGTATCCCTTGTTTATAAAAAAACTCTTAACAAAAACTGATTTTCTGTTATATAAGTACATAATTCAAAATCATATAAATTAGATAAAATATAAGATTTTATGTTCCCAATCTTTTAGTTCTTAATTGAAACATCCTTTTCAGTATAAGTGGAAGCGTCCTGCCTTACAATTTGATTTAATACATTATTCATTTACTTTAAAAACTGGGCCAATCGGACAAATCAATTCACAGAATGTACAAATAAATGGATGCTTGTGTGTATGTATAAATGTCTATAAATATGTATTTCAACTTGGATATGGCGTATTGTAGGTGGCCTACTATTTCATTCTGGTGGTTTTGTGGGCTAGTTGCGCTCAAATTGTAGAATAATAAGTTTTACCGCATCCCAGGCTGGGCTAATCATCTTCAATGCCACATTTGAAGTCCTTGCATGGGGATATATGTATATGTGTGTGTTCATAACTGTATGTGTGTGTGTGAGCCATAAAGCGAAGACAGCCTTCGGCACTTTACAGTTTCCCGTTGAAGTCTAATGTTACCGTTACCAACATTCGCCGTCGCAGCTGTGGCTATGTCTGTTACCTCTGCTTCTCCACAGCTTACCTCTTCCGTTGACAACATTTCCGAGGAGGAAGTCGCAACATTTCCGCTTGATTTACATTACAGCTTCTCTCTGTATCTGTGCTGCTCGCTCGCTCTACCAACCAACCGAGCGGTAGTTTGACAAGAACTTTATTATTTTCCAGCTTAAAGAGTTTCTCTATCAGTTTAGTTACAAAAGCAGAAGCAGTATCGTCCTTGTCGACTGTTTGTTTGCTCTTGTTCTTCTTCGATGGTTATCCTGGCCATGAGCGTCCTTGTGCGTCTTTGCGCGTGCAGTGGCTGCAAGAGTAGCTAAAATAGCCAAAGGCATTTCTTGTGTTTGTGCCATGATAGTTATTCCTTTGCTTATTATTTGTGTTGTTGTTGTTGTTATTGCTGCTTCTTCTTCTCTTCCTTGCTCTTCGTTTTGCATATTGTTAGAGAATCTAGTTATATATGCATTTTAACATTACAACAACAAAAATACTTAGCATACAAAAGCAACAACATATTGCAAGGAAAACATGTGAACAGACTGATCTGGTTTATGACGCTGTTGTTGTTGGCTTTTGTTTTTCATTCAAATACCATTGTTTTTGTTGTTGCAGTTTGTGCAGCTGCTTACAGCTTTGTTTTGGAATGACGACGATGATGACTGCATACTAAAAAAGATCATTATGTGCATTACTTTTTTTTGGTTTTATTTAATGTTTGCGTACAAATAGTTATTACACACAGGAAGCTCGGTAAGCACTCATCCTTAAATACATAAAATGTATATACTTAGATATGTACTAGTCATAACAAATGTTTTGACAAACATCCAAGTACCCAATTTTCCAAGTTTGCCAGCGAACATGTTTCGAACTCTGGATAAATTTGACTTTCAAATCAGTCAAAAAATTCGCGCAAATAATTATTTGACCCTTAAAACGCAAATGGTATGGTAATCCACAATACCTAACCCATTACTTTGTTTTGGCGATTTATTGCAATTGTTTGTATACCGTTTTTTTACTGGTATCAAAACTAGCTTTGTATGTATAAGTACATATTTCTTCCCAGGAAGACCAATAGAAAACCTATAAAATCTAGAAAGTTGAGTCACTGGGTAATGGCAGAATGTGACTTTAAGCGTATCCACATGCCTAACGTACAACAGGATAAACAGCGCTATGCAAACATACAAATTCTTGTGAACTTGGGTGCAAAGTTGCCTCAATGCATTCTGCTGTATACTTTAATGCATGCGTGTATTTAAGAAATTTTATACTTACACAAAGTCAAAAAGTACATTTGCATAAAGTCTTTTTAAATGCTCTGAAAACTTTTAAGTTTCTTTTGCATGCAAAAATTCATGCCTCTAATAACAATCTGTTTTTGTTGTGGTTCAAGTGGTAGGTAGCTAAGAATAAACTCTTTTGTATCGATGCTTGTACGTACATTAAGCAGTAGACTGATTTATGATTCTTGTAAAAAACTTTGTAATTGATATGTAAAATTACGCATACGCTTACTACTTTAGTTTACATTAGGGTGCTTTTTTTAAAACATTGAGAGACAGTCCTTTACGTTATGCTAAATAAAAAAAAATTATTTTTTTTTTTTTTGGAAAATTATATTTACGCCATTCACAACCTCTATTTTGTGCTATTTGTCTATTTTTCAAAACCGCTGCTATTTGTCTATTTTTGAAACCGATTCATTTTTCAAAACCGAAACCGAAACCGTAACCGATTAAAACCGATTCACTTTTCAAAACCGAAACCGAAACCGTAACCGTTATTTTGATCTGAAAAAGAACCGAAATCGTTTCAAAAGCCGCAACCGGTTCCAAACGGTTTCAAATTTAATGTCTCACTTCTTTTAGTGGACACATAGATAGGTATGTTATTTTACAAACACGTACCCTGAAATCTTTGATGGAAGATAGTCGAGCAAGGTTACAAAAGACACGTTTTGACCTCAGTAAAAATTCTGAAAGAGGAAGTTTCAAAATAGTTGAATGAAGCGATCGAAAAGAAGAGATGTTCAGAAATGTTGTCTCAGAAAGCAACACTCATACATATCAATATTTTTGACGATTTATACATTTCGTTTAGCTCCTATTTTTCTAATAAAAAAGTAGAGTTAATTTTCGGAATTTGTTTTTATACGATGTTTCCACCAAAATCAAACACCGTGTTTTCCTAGCGTGTTTAGAAGCAAACAAAACACGAAAATCTCATACAAATTTTATAACCCAAACCCATTTCAAACCCCTTTTCAAAGCGTGTTTGCTTTGGGTTTGCATATACTTGCGGCTTTTTCAAACCCAAAACCTGCAAACACGGTGTTTGTAAATATCAGAAATTTTGTCCATGCATAGCGTTAATAAAATTTATTATTATATTGGAGAAATTCCATGATGGCCGCAGGAAAAAAGGTATGAAACTTCAGACATATTTAGAAACTATATAGGTACTTGAGTATTTTAGTAGTAAAATTTGTTTTTATTTGGAAACCGAATCCGGAAGAAACCGTAACCGAAACCGAAATAAATGTTGAAGAACGAAATCGAAACCGGAACTTTATTTTAATCGGTTCATACCTTGGTTTTTATGGTTTGTACAACAAAGGTTTGTTGTTTTTAAACCAAACACGAGGTGAAATCTGTAAAATATAAACTAGCAATGATATACCCCTAGAATTTGAAATTAAGATCTGTAATTTTTTTTAGTAATTTTTTCACCATTGTGGAAAATAAAATTAATATAATTAAAAAAAAAAAAAACCTGTTTTTATTTGGCTCAGTCTACTGTACTTTTTACCTACTAGGGGTGATTTTTTACTATTTTCCGTACCTAAAACGGGTCAATAGAATGGACATTTTGTTCTTCATGTAGAATGGTTTCATTTCCATCATTCATCAAAAGGTTACTCATACGCCATGGCAATCGCTTTAGTTCTCTTTAGTTAGATGCAAATTTAGTGAAAAGAGGAGGGTCCAATCTTTTTTTTTCATAATAACCATTTTGACTGGAAAATGGAAATGAATTAGCTAAAGTTTAATTTTGTTACTAGTGCAGACGCGAACGAAATTTATCAAAGCCTAGAGAAAAACAACAAAAAATAAATAAATTTTAAACAAAATTCTAGGCATGGGGATAGGGATAGGGATATAGATATATGTAGATAGCGATAGGGATCGGGATGGAGATACAGCGTCTGCCGGGTCAGCTAGTAATTTGAAAAAATGCTAGGACGATTTTTGTAGTACAGCTTGGTCGAAGAAAATTGTTCGAAAAAATTACCGTTTCCGTTTGACCCATGATTTTGGGATTCATATTCCAAGTTTTCTTGTTTAAAGTCAGAGACAAAAAAATTGCCTAACAAAAAGCATGTACTCAAACATGAGTTGGATACTTTTTTTATTGAGGCCGATACTACCCTTAACTTTTCTGTACAAAGAGGTTATTTATAAGAAAATTAGTGTTTTATAGTTTGCTCCTATTGAAGTCCATTATAGTTATGGCTGGTTTTTATTCGGTCAAAATGACTGACCTCAAAAACTGACTCAACTGCTACCATGTCGATTTGGTTTCATATGTGTTTTCATTATGTCTTTAAAACTGGCATGAAAATTCGCATTTAATTTGGGGCGGTAAAATCAGCTGTGCGCACGTCATATTACACACATTTGCCAACATGTTGGCAAATTTATTTTGTGTGTCAAACGTTGAAAATTCCGCTGGCAAACTGAAATTTGATCGTTTTCACAGGCATCATTTGATATGACAACGTGTTGCCCAAACTGACTACAAACGCAATTGACACAATATGACAGCCGTTTTCATTGGTTTTAAAACTTTTGATGTCATATTTTGACCTAATGAAAACCAGCCATTAGAAGGGGCCTCTACTTCAATATATCAAAAACTATGAAATTTAGTAGCAATATATTTGGGCGATTTGTAGTCTCATTTGTTAAGATTTATTGGCGACATTACTTGCAGTATATAAACAAACCCACGTACATACTACATACATGCTCAGACGATTTTGAAAATATAATATTTCCGACAGTGCTTTTAGCAGCCCCTAATACAACTCATTTGTATTGTTTAACACTTCAGAAGGCAGCTTTGACACATTTTTCCCATTTTCAACGTTACACTTAACAGTTTATTATTTAATAGCGTCATATTTCGTTTCAAGAATACCCATTTAGGCCATCAGATTCATATTAAAAGCAACACAAAAGCTTTCGGGCGTTAACACCATAACATCATCGTAACATGCAATCCATTGCAGCAATATCAACTATCATAAAAAGCAACAAATAAATAATAATGCCGCAAATATTTGTATTTAATGATTGATAGGTGAATATCATTCCAACAAGCAGACATACATACACCACATTTAGACGGACATATCCATGCAAAGTCTAGCATCTGTAAAAAATGTTTGATATACCATCAAAAAAGCGTGTAAGTTCTTTTAGGAAATATGGAAATATGAGTTAGGCAAGGGTTGTGAAAATAAGACTAATGTATTCAAAACGTTGTAAGTTTGTTTAAAATGCGATTTGAATAATTTTTCGTGAACAATATTGACCAAAAAAATAAATTAAAGAGCTTAAGACGACGATGGGTATCCAATAGGCATGCCAAGCTTTCGAATCAAAGAACAAATGAACTAAATCTTTCAATTGAACTTGACTTCCAGACTGTATATCAGATTTTCGGTCAGACAACTATATCGTTATTTACCTCGTCTACCAGACTTCTACATCAGATTGTCTGTCAGCGAGCTAGATCGTATAACTGAGGATGTCAGTTCAACTAATTACAAAACTGAGGCCTCATCAAATGAATTACATAATCAAGTTGCAAATTCGTTGATGGTAACTACTGTATTTGATATGTACTCATTTGTAGAACTGTGTGCCCTGAAAATTCTATCTCGTGTCCGTAAACCATTTACACATGTCCGTGCATAAGTAAACAGGAAAATGGCATTTTCACAATAAATTTAATTTCCATTTTACTTGCGATACATCCAATAGTTCGCTACATGTGTGGTAGTTATTTGTAGAAAGACAATTTTAACACCATTATACATCCTAGGGCTCATTCTCTGTATCGATAGCACTACAGCCGGAGATATAACAAGAAAGGAAGTCTATGTTCGGGTGAACCGAACATTCAATACCCAGCGGTAATTTTTAGAACAGGATAACAATCATTAGGCCCTAGGAGGATTTACCTAATTTCCGTTACCGAATTGTTTCAATTTAGGTGATTTCCGATATCGAAAGTGGGCGTGGTTGGAGTGCGATTTTATGCAATTTCATCAGGTATACTCCCAACAATACTAGTATGATTTGTGCCAAATTCCATCGTTCTATCCTAATCGGTTTAAAAGTTACGACCAGTCAAATTTTAAAAATTGCCTCCCTTAAAAGTGGGCGGTGCCACGCCCACTATAAAAAATTTATGAAAAATCATAAGAGAATGACCAGGGGGATTCACCTATAAAATTATATCATTTTAGCCATTTCAGCTGCCGAGATAAGTCAATTTGTGTGATTTTCGAAATTTTCGATATGAAAAAGGAGGCGTTTCGCCCATTTTCAATAGCAATCTACCTTGGCCAAAAAGTAACCTGTATATAAAATTTAATGCAAATAGCTCCATTTTTACTCAAGTTACTTGTACACAGACGGACGGACGGACAGACGGACGGACATGCCTTAATGAACTCCTCTTTTAATCCTAAGAGCTTTCATACATGGAACTCTATATCTATTTCGATTATTTTGTGCCGTTACATACAACCGTTACGTGAACAAAATTAATATACCCTTGTACTAGTACTAGTACGCTGGGTATAATAAATAAAAATTTGGTTCCGTAAGGGCCCCATAGGATAATATGAAATTTGAGTCCGTTCGAAACGCCTTGCGGTCTCCAACCAGGATACAAATTTTTATGCGATTTTTGTAACCGTGGAATCACCCTGATGTGCATACGTACATATCTGAAACCATAGCAAATAGAGAGTAATATAACTCTATACGGGAAGAAACATATGGAAAATAACTTGCATTTGGTTTTTTTTTTTTTTTTTGACTTTTCATACCAAAATTTCTGCATGTGTATTATTTATTAGATTCTGTAATATCGAGATGTATTTTCTTTAATTAGAACTGCGTTTTCACATCCAAGTTATTTCTCTGTAGAGTATTTCAACTCTGAAAAAGTTTCTCCAGTCAATTGGTTACGAAAATTAGAAACCGCACATTATAAACCAATTTCTCGATTCCGAGCTTTACAAAAACTAGCCATCCATATTCGAATTTGATGAAATTTTATAATAGTTTGACTATCAAACTAGGTTTTTAAAGTCAAACTCCTTAGAGGCCCACTTAAATAAGAGCACTCACTTAAATAAGAGCACTCGAAAGCGAAAAATTGCTCTAAATTCTCTCTTCATTCATTCCCCAATTTCTCCCTTCTACATGGTGAAAAAATTGAAAATTCCAATTGCTCAGCGTTGACGCCGCGCTGTTTGTGTTGTGCTCATACAAATTGTATGGGCATGAGGATTTTTGACAGCTGTTTGACGTTGAGCGCGTAAAACATTGGCAGGTCGATTCTAAAGTGAGGGGTTGGTTAAAATATAATTTATTTGGCCTGGGATGCACGTCTATTGCAACTTTTTGTTATATATATCGTCAATGCCTATGTAAAACCTCCCAAACGACGAAAGTGGCAAAAATGAGATTTGGCAACCCTGGTTTCCAGGCATCGAGTCTCATCAATAAAAATAATAAATTTCGCATTCCAACAAAAAATTACCAAAAACATGTAAGGGGCCTAGTTAAGTTTTACCTGCAAAACCACCCATCGCCGTGTAAAAAAAAAAAACAAAAAAAAAATGTCAACAAATTTATTTTCAAAACCGTATAATTTCACAAACAGAAAGGTAACTACTTAACACTTAAATTCAATTCTAAGTTATTCAGATAAATATCACCCTTTAAAAAAAGCTAAGTATATGAGCTTTACGCAGACGTCGACATAGTTCAGCGAATTAAAACCCAGTTAAGACAAGTGATGCGAATGAACGAAGACGCTCCGGCCCAGAAGGTATTCTTATCGGGACCTGCCGCTGGAAGTAGAGGAAGAGGGAGACCACTACGACAGCAGGACCAATTTAAGGCACATCTAAGATCACGCGGTGTTTCCAACTGCCAGTTGACTCAGCAAATAACCGACTGGCGTAACATGTTGGACCGCCAAAATCGCCTGGGCAACTAAATGCTATTTTGAATAAGTAAGTAAAAACAAAAACAAAAATTCAGTTGCAAGGTCATACATAGGATTAAAAGGAAATTATGTAGTTTTTTTCCTCTCCTGTAAAATTTGATTGCTTTCAGATAGGTGGTTTTGTATTTGGTTGAGAGGTGATTTTGCATAGGCATCGAGGGTATGTAAATGTTACTTGTTCATAGGTGTATTGTAAGTATTCAGTACTAACTATATATTTGTTTTAAAGGTAGTCTCGCATACAAATTTTGACAATTTCCCTTGTATAGGTACATATGAATATTTAAAATTTTCATTTCGCCCATATATATCAGGATTGTTTATTGAGCTGCTCTAGCTTACGCCTGGTTTAGATATTTCACAAAATTGTGCTTAATGAACACTTTTCTTGCTCTAGGTTGCTCTGTCTTTTGTTTCATGAGTATTGTTAAAACAAAACTAGAGTAATCCAGATCACAAATTTCTGCTCTAGCTTTTTTTGTGAAGTAAGTTAGGGCAGAGGAACAATTGTCAGTCAAGCAAAAATAAATTTGTGAAAACTTCAAAAAAAAAATAGCTTTCAAGAAATGTAACGCTTTAGTATACGCGTGTTTGCATTAATTTCGAGGATTTAAACAAAACAACCAAAAATAAATAGAAACTATCGAGATTCAAGTGTTTCATGGCATTTCTGCTCTGAGTTACTCTATTTCTATTTTGACAGCTACCCTGCTCTGCTCTGCTCTGACCTGATCTGAACCTTTTTTTTTTTATTATAAGCTTTTATTTAGTTTCACCTGACGGCTGTCTGTTATCAAATCTTGCAAGCTAAATTTGATACACTTCCCGGTGTCCGATTGATTTGAAATTCTGCACCCATGTATAACCCCGATGACAATGCAATATTATAAAAAAAAAATTTCGATAGGTGGCGCGTGGGTCGCTATATTTTCAAAATTCGCATTTATGGTCCGATTTAGCTGAAATTCGTAACATGTATTACTACCATGAAAAGAAATATTTTTGTAAAAAAAATTCCGCTAGGTGGGGCTGATATAGCGGTAATAAAAACTCAAAATCGTAATTATGGACCGATTTGGCTGATATTTTACGTGTGTGTTACTTAATTAATTTCTAAATGTTAAAAAAAAATTGGACCCGCTAGGTGGCGCGTGAGTCGCTTTATTTGAGAATTACGAAGGTCTGTTTTCAGTGTCGATTAATTCGTTTTTCAACGAACTTCCCGTTGAGGTAGGATCTTGAAATTTTCATCATCGTTTAGTTTTCTGCCTCCACGCAAAATAACAAAAAAAATAATTCCGATAGGTGGCGCACGAGTAGAGATATTCGAAAGATTTCATTCCAGGAAATTTTGCTTTTGATATTGTACTAACTTGCAGTTAAGATGGGATTTTGCAAATTTTCATCATCGTTCAGGCTTCGCTAACAGTAAATAAAAAAATTAGCTTAATTTCAAAAATCCCATTTATCGTTTAGTTTAGTATTTATTCCAATATCCCAAAAGTAACTTTATTAACCACGCGGCTTTATTGTAAAAGATTCTATGGTTTCTGTTGCTGCTAGCAGCCGATTGATGTCGCTGCGACATTATTGCCTCTTGTTGATAAACCGAACTAAAAAGTAAAAAATAAAATTAAAGAAAAAAAACTTTTTTAAAAATAAGCTTTTATTATTGGTATAAAATTAACTAAAAAGTAAAAAATAAATTGACTGTAAAGGAATATAACACTTTATAAGTTCATTTTAACCTTTAAAGATAATTTAGCTTCTTCGTCTGCCACAAAATAATTCCATATTGTACATAATAATATATTTCTAACATTAAAACTTTACACCTAAATTATTAAATCTACCAATATATATCACATTCCTAATTTTATTAATAATAAAAGCGTGTTAAATTTTGATGGTATAATTAAGAACATTCAGGACCTTCTTTTCTTGCTATCGAAATTTAACACGCTTTTATTATTAATAAAATTAGGAATGTGATATATACTGGAAGATTTAATAATTTAGGTGAAAAGTTTTAATGTTAGAAATATATAATTATGTACAATATGGAATTATTTTGTGGCAGACGAAAAAGCCAAATTATCTTTAAAGGTTACAATGAACTTATAAAGTGTTATATTCCTTTACAGTCAATTTATTTTTTACTTTTTAGTTAATTTTAAAAACCAATAATAAAAGCTTATTTTTAAAAAAGTTTTTTTTTTCTTTAATTTTATTTGTTCAGTAAACAAACCCATTATTACTATGCAGTAAATATAGACATGCATATAAAGACAGTGGAAATTCATATTACGACCATCGATATTGACATGCCGTTCAAATATATTAGTGTTCTATCCATAAATATAAAACAGTGCATCATATCGAAATGGTGGACATGTCATTTGACTTTTTATTGGACGCAAATAATATTTGATAACTTCCTCATTCTGAATAAATATTGCATCAAACTCGTCGCTATCAATAGTGATATTGCAACAACACACAGAATTTTTCATGTAAAATCAAAACTTTTTTAACACTTTTTCAGGTTATTATTTTTCAACACTATCAATCATGTTATTTTAACATGAAGCTCATGTTGAATAACTTCACTTCGTGTTAAATTAACATGACTTCCTGTTAAATCAACATGAAGGTCATGTTGAAAAACTTGACTTTGTGTTAAATTAACATGACTTCCTGATAAATTAACATGAACTCCTGTTAAATTGTTAAATTAACATGAATTCCTGTTAAATTAACATTAATTCCTGTTAAAAGAACACTATCTGCCTCATTATCTCATGCAAATTTAACAGGATCTTTATTATGCCCAACGGATTTTACCCACCATCCCGCCCGACCGACACGAGGGGCGCATCCGCATAACGCGCGGATTAAATTTGCCGAGTGTTTGAAAGGCGGAGGTTTGTTAAGCGTCGAGATCTCAAACTGCTCAGCTACAGAGAAAAATTCATCAGCTGAGTGTAATACGAAAATAAATAGATAATAAAAATACATAAATTGATACTACGTAGAAATCAATTGTTAAGAGAGAATAGGATAGTTTTTTTAATAATAAAAAGCGAGTCCGAAATATCAAAAGTGTCTGAATGAGAGTTATAATTTTCGCACAAACACTGGAACGGCTCGGGTAATTTATAGTTGGTTCTACATTGCTTCAGAAGAATAGGTTTAAAATGTCTTAAGGCTCGTGAGGGAACATTAAAGTTAACTTCGTTCAAAAGAGGAGGGCTTGAAATCCACCCGTTTAGGAGTTTACACATGAATATTACACCTAGCATTTCTCTACGGCTAGCAAGGGTAGGGAGATTGATAAGTTTCAAGCGATTAGTATAAGGAGGAAGGTTACACGAAGGATCCCATCGTAGATCTCTCAATGCAAAAAGTAAGAATTGTTTTTGAATAGATTCTAGCTTATCTATATGAATTTGATAACGCGGATTCCATATAATCGAGCCGTATTCTAATATTGGTCTAACTAATGTAGTAAAAAGGGTCTTAGTAATATAAGGGTCGCTAAATTCTTTTGACCACCTTTTCACGAAGGCTAAAACACCTCTGGCCTTATTGGCAGTAGCCTCGATATGAGGATTGAAACTAAGTTTACAGTTCATCATCACACCCAAGTCAACAAAAACATTAACGTGTTCAAGAGTATAATTGTTTATCGAATAAGAAGCTGGTTGAAGAGTTCCACGAGAGAAACACATGAATTTACATTTTGCCAGATTAAGCGGCATATAGTTTACGTTGCACCAAGTAACTAAGTGGTCTAAGTCCGTTTGAAGCAAAGAACGTTCCTCCGTCAACGCATATGACTTAAATAGTTTCATATCGTCAGCATATAACAAGATTTTAGAGTACTTAATTGTTGTACACATGTCGTTTATGAATAGCAAAAACAGAACCGGGCCAAGGTGACTGCCCTGAGGGACACCAGAAGAGACATCAATGGCATTTGAATACGTATTTTTTAAAATTACACGTTGTGTTCTACCACAAAGATAGGAGGAGATCCAACGAGTAAAACCAGGTTGAAAGCCTACGAGATCAAGTTTATGTATGAGTAAAGCGTGGCAAACTTTGTCAAATGCTTTACTAAAGTCGGTGTATATAACGTCAGTGCTTAAATTATTTCTAAACCCATTCGAGACGTAGGTAGTGAATTCAAGTAAATTAGTTATGGTTGATTTGCCTTTACAAAATCCATGTTGAGAACTTGCAATCAGTGTTGGGATCGAAAATGCTAGATAATTGGTAATGATGGCTTCGAATAACTTGGGAATGGCGGAGAGCTTTGCTATTCCACGATAATTTTCTACGCAGGACCTGCTCCCACTTTTATAAAGAGGTATAAGAAAAGATTCTTTCCATGAAGTTGGGAAAATCCCACACTGTAAAGACAGATTAAACAACTGTGTTAAGGGCTGGTAGATGTATTCAGCACACTTTTTAAGAAAGCATGTCGGGATTAAGTCGGGGCCATATTTGAAAGACTCCTTTAAGGCCTTTAGGTGTAATAAAACATCTTCTGGGTTTAAATGAGGAACATGGATTGAGTTAATGGAGTGTGGTAAATAAGGGTATCCGTTAGATGATAAATTAATTCCAGAAGAATAATTGGACTTGAAGAATTGAGCAAAGAAGTTGGCAATCTCTAGGTCGTCACTAGAGATTTTATCTTTAAATTTCATAGATGAAGGAAACCCTTTTACCCTTCGTTTAGCGTTTACGAAACCATAAAATGTCTTCGGATTGCAAATAATGTTCTTTTTAATTTTACATAAGTAAGCATTGTAACACTTTTTATTCAATTCTAAATATTTATGGCGCAAAACAGAGTATTGTACATAATCAGAGTGTAAACCAGTTTTTTTGTATAGTTTAAAGAAGCGTGACTTTCGATTTTTTAAAGATTTGAGTTCTTTAGTGCACCAGACTTGCATTGGCTCATCATTACGTAAACAGATGCGCTTTGGTACGAACTTTTCAAAGAGGCTGTATATGGTACTATTGAAGTGAGATAAGTTTCGCTCGACATCCTCATTGTAATGAGGCCAAACAAGTTTGGAAAGTTCTTTATTTATCTTTTTGAAGTTGGCTCTAGAGAAATCAAAAGTTTTAATAGAGTCATAAGGTTTCGTAAAACAATCGCGATTATAGTTTATGATTTCGTAGGCTATTTCAAAAGATGGATGGTAAGCGTCTTCGGGAAGAACTAAAGGATCACATCGATTTACAGTGAATTTAGACAAGTCATCAACAAAGGCCAAGTCTAAGACTTTTCCTAACTTGTTCGGAATAACATTAATCTGACTAAGACATAGGTTGGTCATTTCGTCCAAAAACTCATTACACAACTTAGATGACACTGGGACAATATTGCCATCAATTATTCTCCACGAGATGTGTGGCAGGTTAAAGTCACCCAAAACAACTACTGAGTCCACGGGCTTAATCAAAGAACTTACAGTTTTTATAAGTGAAATGTGGTGCATATACACTGATAAATCAGATGACGGTGGAATGTAACTAACAGCTAAATAAATATGGCCTGTGCCAATTCCTATACGTATGCATTTAAATTCTATGTTTTCAATATAAGGTAAATTAACATCTTCAGATGGTATTGAAGAATGTACAGCCAATAGGACCCCGCCCCCGGTTCTGTCTAAGCGATCGTTTCTATAAATCTGATAACCATCACAAAAAATTTCGGAATCAAAGACATGTGGTTTTAACCAAGTTTCAGTGAAAGCAATAATTCTATAGTTACAATTGATCGTTTTTAAGTAAAAATCAGTTAATTTGGTATTTAAACCTCTAACATTCTGATAATAGATATTCAAGAAAGAATTTAGAATTAGTTTTTTGGATCAGTATTCTGACGAGGAATTTGTACAGCATCTGGGTCGTTCGCAGTTGACTTAGGTGAAAACTCGCGAATAAAAGCACCAGGGGGCCAGAACGACTGATCCAAAATCACATCGTAATCTTCATCAAAAACATCAATCCTAAATGAAGAAATTTTTCGCTCATAATTAAATTTAAACTTATGTATTACTAAACCCTCAGCCTTAATTTTCGATTTGATGTAAGACTTAAGGTCGTTGACGGAAGTGTCTTTCTGAAATCTAGACACGAATATCGATTTTCGCGGTGGAACCACAACCAGCTTAGTAGCCGTTGGTTGAACTGAATTGGCAGTATTTTGTTGTTCAGGGGTTCGATTTGGGGCCTCGGAAGTGGACTGAACCACTTCCAAGGAAGTGGATGAACCCACTCCTTTGGAAGTAGGCGGCACCACTTCTTTGGAAGTCGACGCAATCACTTCTTTGAAAGTGGACGGAACCACCCCCTTGGAAGCGGATGGAACCACTTCTTTGGAAGCGGATGGAACCACTTCTTTGGAAGCGGATGGAACCACTTCTTTGGAAGCGGACGGAATCACCTCCTTGGAAGTGGACGGAACCACTTCTTTGGAAGTGGACGGAACTACTTCTTTGGAAGTTGACGGAACTACTGCTTGGGGACTGGGTGAGGCCAAGTCGATTAATTCCAACATTTGCGATTGGAGACCTAGCTGGGGAGGGTTTAAATTCAGGGGCTCAGACAAACTAGGTTCTCGATAATTTAAATCATTCGAAATGTTTTTTTCAACAACAGGAGAACCATCTAAACACTTGAATGACCTAAAAAGTTTTTCGTAATGGTCAAATTTCACGGAAATTTTAGAAAACTCCTTACCGATTTCAGAAAACGCATTTCGAGTTTCCCTAAAAAGCTTGAAAAGATCAATTTCAGCTGATCTACATTTTACACATGACCAACGAACACCCTTGTTATCATTTATGGCATCTACAATCCTACCTGTCAACCCTGCGCACTTCATATGACCAAGCGCATCGCAGAGCCAGCAAGACACGTAGCGTTCGGATTCGCTTTTTATTTGACACTTTTCGTAAATACAGTACATTTTTAAAACGACAAAAAAAAAGTTCTGTTATTAATTAAGAAAGGAAAAGTTCAACTAATAATTTATAAAAGTTGGTTTTAATGAAAAGCAACCCTGAAAGTTTTATAGGCAAGTGTTTATATAGCAGCGAGCAGCTTGAGAGTCACTGTATTCTGACACTCAACAAACAACGCAAACAGCTGTAATAAAAGAAAATAGCAAAGTAACAAGTGCACACAATAGCAATAACAATTATAAGAAGAAAATGAAGCCAATCAAACAGCAACAAATACACTATGCAAATGACTCGGCAAATAAAAGGAAAGCAAAATTGAATTTAGAAATTAAGCTAAAATTCATAAAATATGAATTATCTCCACAATTCAAATGTTTAAAATTGAACACTATGACTTTGCACTTAATTTTATCACAAATTAGAGTATGGAAGTTGTATATATTAATTTTAATTTCACAATTAAAAACACAGTAAATGTAAACACGACTGCACAGCAATAATGACGTTTGCGTCTTGTTAGTTTAACATGGTTCATGTTGATAAAAATTATTCTGTGGTAACCTTCAAGGCATTTCTCTCAGTGTAGTAATGCCCTTAATTTGGCCAATATGACACAATTTCATGAAGGTTGAATGTAATATAAATCGAATCCAAGGAAAACAAAGATCTGGACTCTTCGCCTCTGTGCTGCGGAAATGCCCTTATAATCAAGGAAATAAGTTAACTTCTATCACATGTACTATGCTACACGCAGGTTTTATTTAATATTAGTGTCAATGCTGTTTGATTTTACGTGTTGACTCCTATTGACAAAAAATGCCAGAGTATGAAAATTGTAGTGTGCTTGTGCAAACTATAGCAAACTGTTCGACAGATGTAATCATTTCGTGAACTTCTGCTTTTGATTTTATATATCTACCGAAATTTTTCCCGCTTTTCTTCTGCTATTTCGATGATGCGACTTATCACCCTGAATTAACTGTGACAGCAAACTTAAGTTCGCAATATGTGCAACTTAAATAAGTGGTTAATTAAGGTAATCAGTGTCCCACTTTCCTTATGGACATACATATGTTACCTACTACCACACTTCATTTGTCGCTAAGTGTAGAGAAAAGATTTGGCTAAATTCATCCACTCAGTTCGCGTAGGTGTAAAACCCCAATCATTGACAATATGTCGTTGGTGTTGACATTTGTTGCTTCGTTAGTGCTGCTAACGCACTCTCAGCAGGGCTGTTTATTTTCAATTCACTCTTTGGTAATTACGCCGGAAGCACGTTAAGCTCATTGCAACGCAGCCACTTCGTAGTAACTAGTGGGGGCGGTTGGTTCCAGCGATATATATTTGCCAGATACAAGGACAAAGTGATGAGGTGTTGCAACATTATGAATGCAAAATGTGAATGAAATTACCGGCATTGGTAACAACGTTGCGCAATAATGCAATAAAAATTTATGATTACAGTCAGTTGCGCTGCTGCTGGCGATGATAAGTAGGAAGTTCGATAATGAACACTATCGGCGATGGGCGTTTGGGCTTTGGGCGTGTATCTGGTAAATTTAGTTTAGCGAGTATTCTGTAAAAGCAGTTTAGGTTTATTGCAGCTTTTAATGACGTTGATCAGTTTACGATTTCAACTGTATAGATAGGATGACGTGAAGAGGCGGATGGCTCAAGTTTTTAATGAAATGTTTTTTTATTTTACGTTTTATAAATATCATCTAAGGCCGCCGCAAAAAAAAGCAGTGCAAAGTGTACATTTTTTGGCGTAAAACTAACTTTAATTTTGGTATCAACTCTTTTTGCTACACTAAAATGGTGTAAAGTGAAAAAGTGTGGTGTAATTCCGTAAAAGCGGGTCGTCGCTATAACTTAGAAAAAAGCTGTAATTAGACGCTGCCACGCTAAGTATACGGCGACATCATGGTGGTAGACAACTGAGTTGAGTGCCGCATTCAAACAATGTCAGTTAGATTCGCGGTGAAGGCAATATGACAAGTGTGGTAAGGCAACGTGAGTAAGTGTGCTGTGCCTCGGAGTAACATTCGACAAAACCCTGACATGGAATGCTCATTTGGAGGCTACCATAAATAAATATGGCAAAACATGGGGGCTGTCTTCCAAAATGGCGTACCTACTGGTCATTTATTACAGTTGTGAAGCCAACTCAGCTATGCACAGCATGGGTTTCTTCCAGAGAGGTCCACATGTACCAATCTTTTAATTATCACGAATCACATTGTTAAGGTTTTGGGGCAGAAATATCAAATGGATGTCATTTATACTGACTTTTCTAAAGCTTTCAACAAAGTTCACCACTCTGTTTTACTACACAAGCTCTCCATATATGGAATCGCAGGAACACTTTTGAAGTTTCTGGAAAGTTATTTGGTAGGCCGCAAGCTTTTAGTGAAGATTAGGCCGACGAAATCGGACTTCGTCGTGAATGCATGGTCTGGGATACCGCAGGGCACTCACTGCGGACCGCTTTGGTTTTCGTTTATATTGTTTATAAACGACTTATCCCAGTATTTCAAGTTTCCGAAATGTCTCATGTTTGCCGATGATGTCAAAGTTTTTATGTCAAAGTGACGGCCGTAATTTACAATCCGATATTATGGTATTCCAGCATTCCTGAGGAGGTGCTCAAATTTATAAAGAGCCTCCGCATACAGCAATAAGCTGAAAGGTCACATAATAGATAGTGTAAACGGTCACGGTGTAATAAGGTCTTATAATAATCATAATATATGTACTAATTTTTAAAATTTTCTTTCCATTCACAGAAGCTCATCAAAAAAGAAATTTCGCCGACACATCAACGAGAATGCACTTGGTATTATACGCAGTACACTAAACAGTGGCGGCTTTGGTCCTCAGCCGCCGAACCTCAACAATGAACTTGGCATACCACCGAATGCCGGACCAATGAGTCAATTGGCCGCTGGCTATGGGCGTCCTATTTCACATCCTGGTGGTGGTATGGGCGTGGCGGCAGCTGCTGCTGCTGTTACGGCAGCTACAAAAGAGCGTGGTATGTTCTCGCTTAGCCAACTTAATATTGACTTGGAAGAGTTGCATAATAATAATGGACGCATGGAACTAACGTGTCTGTCAACAATTCCCTCGACAATAGGTCAAGGAGAGCAATTTGCTGATTACAAGACATACTCAGTGAAAGGTGAGTAAAACAAAAAATGATTCCAGTATGTATTTCAAGAAACTTTTTAAGTTCTAGTATTGACATATACTCGTCCTATATTTCTGTGTGTACACAGCTCAAAGATTCTGTACGTCTGTAACAATCCATCATTATTGTCCCTACCCAACAAACATTGAAGCAGTATTAAACCCCCTTGAAGAAATTTATGAGTATTTTTCTTAGTCCCACTTGCACTCGAAATTGGATATTTTTAACTCAGAGGCATTTACAGTTTTAAGGTTGATACCCATCAAATTTTTCAAGAAGCAAGACTGAAATTCACATCAATTTATTCATGTCCTTCAAGCGGCTTAAATATGCCCGAGAGCTGGTCTAGATATTCTCTCCGAATTTTTTATTGCTGCGGAAATATTCGAAAGCCCTTTAATTCCAGGAAAAGGGAAAATTTTCTTTTTTGTTAATTTATTTGTCTTTTTTGGGCTTTGCTGAAGGCTATATTACTTTCATAAATACGCATCGCGATTTTCACTGTTGCTATGTTGTTGTTGTTAACAGCAAAAACACTCACGTAAGTTTTGGGGAGTTATGTCGAATTTATCGAAACAATCGATTGTATGGGGGCTACATGTTATATTGGTACAATATTTCTATGCATTATAAATGTCAAAAGTAGTAAAGCTGCGAATTTGCAACAGAAGTACGTTTGTTTTCAACTTACGGTCAAATGCAACTCAAGCCTGAAAGTATATTGGAGAACGGAGAAGTCCCACACACCATGTTATTTATTTATTGTTAACAGAAATGAGTCCTAGCTGTTAGTTTTACATCCTCATACACTCGGGCGTAATGCAATTTGTTTTATTTTCCTTTTGCAGGAAATGCGTAGGAAAATAATTTACGCAAACTGCAAAAGCCAAGCATCGTAACAAAAAAATAATACCTTTACCTTATTTTTATTCTTCTCGTAACTGCTTCCGTGTCCACATCTATGTATGTATGTTTGTATGTATTGAAATATGTCTGTACATACATACATTTATATGTCTAGAGAATTTCATAAGGATGGCGAAAAAACGCAGAGACTGAAAAAAAGTTTTACATTTCACAACACATAAATTATTAATTACGTAACTTGTAACTTAAAAGTGCAAAAGGGCCAAATGACATTTAGAGTTAAAGCTGTCAGCTGATTTTGCTAAAACCAGCAAAACTCATAGCAATCAAGCATCATCACCAGAACCTGTCAAGTAAGATTATTTAACAAAAGTTTCAAATTCAATGTTTGTGAGAAACGAGAAACAAATCAACACCGAAAGTACCTCTGATGCAATCAATGATTCTGGTGAGTTTTAAATTTTTTCACTCGGCTGACTTTCTAGCAACGTCAAGATTTTGAGTAACAATTCGAAATTGCTTTGTCTACTGTCTGTAATGTAATTTCCTCAGCTGCGAACAAATTTGTTTTGAATGTGAAATTAGGTTGTGGGTTTGTTTTTGTTTAATCCCATGTTTATTTTGTTGACATTTCACTTTGGGTTGATTTTCAAAATAGGACAATGGTTGGATGTCCTTTTTACCCATGCATGTTTTTTTTTTTCTTTGAAATTAACATGATTACAATTTTGGGTCAGTAGTACATACGGACAATACAAAAAATGTGTGAGCTGAGTTGGGTCGAAAAACAAATATTTTTTTGTCAACTTTTTTTGTTTTCTAAAATGTTGGGTTCATCAACATGGGAATATTAATTGTTTTTAGATTCGTATCCGTTTTAATTCGATAAATCATCAGAAACACTTTAATTGGAATTATCGTAGGAAAGATGCCTTTTCGATATCATAACGTTGAATATTTGTAGCAATCAAAAGTTGTCCTTCCTTAACAAACATACGTGATAAGGGAGGCAAAAACTGACCATAAATACAAATTTTCTGGATACCTCTACTGCAGCGCCAGAGTCAGAGTTTTTGATTATTTATCTTCCGGGAAAAAATATACTCTATATTGACAGAACGTACATATACAAGGAATAAACTTCAAAATTAGGCAAAAATCCGTTAAGTAGTCTTTGAGCCAATTCCTCAGTAAAACCCCTTACAACTTTTTATATACAGATTATCTTGAAGAGTTACAGCTTCGGTACCTATAGTGGTATTGATGCTCAGAAATAAAATATATCATACTAACATTTGAAAACACCCCAATTTCTCCTTCTACCACTTTTACACCTTTTTTCTGTAGACCACCCTGGAGAAGTCCCGAAATGATCACGAATTATTCCTGAGTTGATGTCAAAAATTCCGAAATAGTCTCGAAAAAGTCTTAAAGAGATCTAAAAACAAGTAAGGAAAAGGCTGTCTTCGGCTGTGCCCAAGGCTTTATACCTTTCATGAGTATGAGTCACGTTATTTGAAACATGAACACACTATAAAGGAGTGACGCTCTTTCGCTGATATATAAAGGATGCAATCAATTTTATAGGGGCTCTGTGGAAAATTAGGTCAACCCTACTGTCGACATTGCACATGCAAAAAGAGAAGTAGTTACGGTTCCACCTTTTTAATAACAGGAGTTATAGCCGAAATCTGTTTATCGGAACTATCGATTGTATGGGGGCTATGTGAAATATTAATCGAGTCTAAATGATTTTCAACATCGATATTGCTCATGCAAGAGGAGCTATATTTACAAAATTTGAGGTTTTTACTTGTTTAATAGCAGGAGTTATAGCCCAAAATCCGTTTATCGGAACTATCGATTGTATGGGGGCTATGAGAAATTTAAATCGAATCTTAATGATTTTCAACATCCATATTGCTCATGCAAAAAGAGCCGTAGCTATAAAACTCCACGTTCCTACCTATTTTATTACAAAAGTTATGGCCAAAAAACCTTATATCGGAACAAATGATTCCTATATTCCAAAATGGTGGCCACGTACAAAATTTTAGCCAGATATCTCAAAAACTGAGGGAGTTATGGCCAAAAAACCTCATATCGGAACAATCGGTTGTATGGGAGCTATATCTTATACGGTTCCGATCTCGCCAGTTCCGACAAATGATTCCTATATTACAAAATGGTGGCCCCATACAACATTTCGGCCAGATATCTCAAAAACTTAGGGAGTTATAGCCAAAAAACCTTATATCAGAACAATCGATTGTATGGGAGCTATGAGTAGTTTTGGTCCGATCTTGCTGGTTCCGACAAACGACTATTCTCATATAAAATAACGCATCCATACCAAATTTCATCGAGATATCTCTAAAAATGAGGGACTAGTTTGCGTACAAACAGACGGACATACGGACATGGCTAAATGGAATCAGCTCATCGTCCTGATCATAACGGTATACTTATTAGTGGGTCTATTTTTTCTTCTTCTCATACTTACAAATATCGGACCAAAGTTATAATCAGAAAATCATGAAAGGTATAAAAAACCAATAAAAGAGCGATTATCACCCGAATAATCATACACTGAAATAAAAAGGTTGAAAGTGCACATTGAAAGTAACATATCAAAACCACTTTCAAAGCGAATATGGTAATACTGTAAATATTACAGTATTTACTGTAAAATGGGCAATAAAAACATGTGATTTTTGAAAAATATCAATTAATGATATGAGTCCACTTTCAAATTTACAGTAATTCATGTCAATATGATAGTATATTCGAAGAATGATAGGGGGTCACTTTCAAAATTGATATTACCCACTGTTGGACGAAAAATTACAGGGTTTACTGTAAATTTGAAGGCCGTTTCTTGTAGATTTTTTTTGTCATGAATTACTGTAAATTTGAAAGTGGACACTATCATATTGACATGAACTACAGTAAATTTGAAAGCAGACTCATATCATTAATTGATATTTTTCAAAAATCACATGTTTTTACTGCCAATTTTACAGTAAATACTGTAATATTTACAGTATTACCATAATGGCTTTGAAAGTGGTTTTGATATGTTACTTTCAATGTGCACTTTCAACTTTTTTTATTTCAGTGTATGTGAAAATTATCCTTTATAAAATAAGTGAAATCGATTTCCAAATTGGGCGACTTTGACCCCTGATTCCTAGGCCCCGGACATGGTTACAGCTTGGAAATTTTCACAGTCGTTCTAGATTCGGGGAGGGCTATCTAGGGGTAATGGTTTCATCCTTTAGAAAATAAGTGATGTCTGGCGGGTCTGGGTTCTCGCTCTATCAAGTCTAGTTGGTAAGTGCAGAGAATGGACAATGAACTTGGCTGCTCACACCGCAGGAACTTAGCAAGGGCATTATTTTTACACTTTTTGACATAATTTTTGGACTTTTTAGAGATTATTTCAGGGTCATTTCGGCATTGGTTTTGGTTATTTGGTCTTCTTTGTGTTATTTTTTGTATTTTTTTTTAGATCGTATTGAGGCTTTGGGACATTTCGGAATTTTTTGGCATAATTTCGGGGCTTAGTCGAAACAGTCTCGGGATTGTTTTTGGCGTTTAATCGAGATCATTTCCGGACTTTTCCTGGGTGGCCTACAGGAAAAGGGTCTTAAAGTTTAGATGGAATAATGGCGTGGTTTTCGTATAATATATTTTATAGTAATGCTCTATGCTGCTTATGAGGACCAATACCTCGATAGGCACCAAAGCTTAAACTGTTCAAGGTTTGGCATATGAGGTCAACAAGCATGGGCCAATTTATTAATTAATTGTTAATAAAAAATAACCTAGACGTGGTGGACTATTAGTGTGTTTGCCAAGAGTGATCTATACGAAGTCAACTTTCAGAAAAGAAAGAATGGTGTCTCTGTTGCAAACTGCTGTTTAACATTGTTTTTTTAGCCAGTAAAAAAGGAAATTGTTTCATTAAAATTTGTAATTTAATTCTAGCTAAATATTAAAACTTTAGTTGCCTTCTAATCTTTCTTGAATGACTATAGGTTTAACTGAGCAGCATGCATAATAAAATTGTTTTAAGTTTGAAAACCACTGACCTTTTAGCGCGACTGCAGATTTTACTGTTATGTGGAAATACACTCTCAAACACTTTGCTTTCAGTCTAGTTTTATTTTGCGACGCGATGCCCAATTAATTTCATCAATTTACCTTCACTCTAAATGTCAATCTAATGGTTTGTTGAACCATTTAAGTGCCATCACTGCTTAAGTATTTTTCTTTTTTCTCAACGGAATTTCAACTCTAAATTAATTTTTATATATTTTTTCTTTTTTTCTTTTGTTCTTTGTGCATCCTCCGTACCTGCCACGCTGATTCATTCAATTGACCCGCCCATAAACGCTTACTACCTGCAGTTGAAGTCATTCGAACGGAAACGCCATCAACAACAACAACAGCGCCCAGCATAGGTATGGCAGCCCTTGGCAATGGTGCTTCGCATTCGAGTGAAGCAGGGGCGGCGAGTAAACCAACCATGAGCCTCATAATCGGATCGAGCTTCACGTGGGTAATACTAACATTACAGGCTGTTTTGTTGTTGCATTTAACCTGGTACTGAAGACATATAAAGGAAGCTACTCTCAGGGGCACCAGCAATATGGCGGCAGGTGCCACTTGCTTCGGCTTACGTTGCAGCCACGTCTCGGCCCACCGAGCAACCAACCGAAGGTAAAAATAATAGAAAATAAAAACAAAACATAGTAGCTGATACTACAATTAAACCCAGCTGATATGTACCTTTTGGGAAAATATCCCTCTCTTTCGTCATATAATAAATTATATAAACAATAAAACAAAATACGAAAGTACATTCCCGTACTTAGAAACATAAAAGGGAAAGAGAATAAAGGGACTACATAGAAGAATAGAAAATAAAATTTTAAAATGGCAAAACTGTACAAAGTAAAAGGAAAAAAGGTGAATCCATACTCATTTACGTATAGTTGCACTCTTGTTGTTGCCTAAAAGGATGGGAAGCAAATAATGAATAAAGATGTATGTACTACCCACATATGTACATACATATGAATGTACATATATATTTGTATAAAAAAGTAGGAATTAAAGTGCTAAAGAAGCAAAAGTATGATGAAAATAAAAATATATACATTTACAAAAGAGCGCAAGCTAAAAGGGAAAAAAGCAACAAAAGACAACTAAGTAAATGAATTAAAATGTAAATAAAAATAAAAGTTTCAACTGAACTGAACATTAAAGGGCATACCAGCACACACCTACATTTAAACAATATACTACGTAGCAGCCGCTAATGGACGAACAGACTAAATTTAATTGCACAAAAGAAATGCGCGACGAAACGCCCGACTGGCTGACTAACGGTAGCATGTCCCAAACTTCATGTGTGGGCTAAGTCTGTGTAAGTGTAAATGTTTTTGATTGTATTTATGTACGTAGGTGTATACATATGTATGTAGATGTACTCGTTGTATGAGTGTTTGTATGTATTTGTATGTAGATTTAATCATCTGCCAAGATTTGAACTTGGGAGAATTTGAGAAGCTTTGCTTTTTTGCTCGAAATGAAAGACACAAATAATACAATAATTTTTCTTTTCTATAAATAAATTTTATAATAAAAAGGACCAAAAATATATATGTATAACGTACTAAATATAATAAAAATTAGTCACGCGTGTAATATAGAAGTAACAGCAAGTTCATACAAATTCTAAAAAAAAAAAACAAAACATTTTTTAATGCTTTTTAGATTTATTGGCTAACAAAATGATTTGGCTGATTTTAAAAGCGCTTAAAATAAAAAGCTTAAGCCAAGCAACAGTAGGGGTGTTTTCTTCATCAAAGCAAAAACACAAAGCCGGTTATTTTATTCTTCTTTGTGAAGTTGTAACCTAATATAAACGCATTTGTCTGTCAAAAATGTCTCATGCACATACAACTTGTATGGGAGCAACCGAAATTGAACGCGCATCGTTAAAACTTAACTCGATTTCCAATTTTTTTTCTGCGTGACATTTCGATTTGACGTTTTTACACAGGCAAAGATAGAAACGCGCGCACATTTATTTCGGTTAGAAGGAAAAAAGTCGTTGATGTGCGTTAGGTTGGGCTGTAATCTAATATCCAACCTGGAACGTAGTGGTGGGCGGTGGATAAACTGCTCTATTGTGATTAACCTCTGAGAGAAAAGTTGTCCGGAAGATTTAATATACCGAGCTAAGCGTTCTTTTCACACTCGCTACGATGAAAATAGTAAATACAAAAGCAACTCTGTCTAAATAAATGTTCAACGCAAATATTTGCATTTTTTATACGATGATTAATTTAGATAATTTTTGAAAAATTCTTTAAACGGCAATGGTTACATACATCAAATTTTAAAATCGCCTTTAGTGTTTCTAATGATTTTAAATTTTTTACTGATCATGTATAATGTAGCTCCCTCGTTACCTCATTATATGTAAAAAAAAAAAAATTCCTCTAATATTTTTAGCTTTAACTCTTGGATAATAGCGAATTATCCCATTTAGGCCCAATTTCACAGTGCCAGGTTAACTTAAGTTCCACAGTTAACTAAAGATTCGCAATTTTATTTAAATTCTTTAATTGAATTTTTTCTATATAAATTGTTGGTAGACAGCCTTCTGATATCTGACCAGAGGTTAAACCACCAACGTTGGGCAGTTAACCTTTGGTTAACTCAAAATGAAAATTAGAAATCTGCGGAAAGTAAGTTAACCTGGCACTGTGAAATTGGGCCTTAGGGAATAATCCCTAGCCATAGCTCTGAAAATTGTCTCCCGAATTCAGGTAGTTTTGAGTTGTGGTCTTGCACTCATAGTGCGATATGTATAAGTATCTTTACTCTAAAATAGAAGTGCCCTAACTCAGATGTTTTAAACCAAGCTACTGATAGTTTACTGAATTAATTTTTTTTTATTTTATTTTTTTTGTTCAAATAAATTCACAACATATGTAATTTTCAGGTGCTTGATTTGAATTTTGTATTTTCCGATCTCTATTTATAACTTCCGAATTAGGCTTTGCTTAGGAACTGCTATTGTTAGAAAGTTACGCATACGCCGCGTCTCACACATTTTCAAGTTCAAATCAAAATAATGGAGAAAAATTAATTTTTGCTTAAATTACAGTATTAGTATTAGTAAAACAGGAGTTTTTAGAACGTTTTTTCCTATATTCTTTTGAAATTTTACCTGAATACTTATTTATATATTTCTATTTTAATACTAACCCAGCAAACAAGTAGGTAAGGGAACTATTAAAAAACGAATCGAAATCTTTTTTCCGTTTATCGGAACAATCGATTGTATGGGAGCTATGAGTAGTTCTGACAAGTGATTATTCTCATATAAAATAACGCCTCCATACCAAATTTCATCGAGATATCTCTAAAATTTAGGGACTAGTTTCCGTACAAACGGACGGACAGACGGTCATGGCTAAATGGAATCAGCTCATCGTCCTGATCATAACGGTATACTTATTAGTGGGTCTATCTCTTCTTTTTCTTATACTTACAAACATCGGACCAAAGTTATAATACCATTTCATGTTCATGAAAGTTAAAGTTCTCTTTTTTAACTTTCTTGATATCAATGAAAGAATAAAATTTCTAACTAGATTCTAATATATTCCTCTAATCGGATTCAAATGTGCTTGGATTAGCATTAGTCCTGTGATCTCTCTCGAATCGGTTACTAGGGAAGTTTTCTAAAATTTTTCTGTGCTCAGGAATAACACAAATTTGTAATTAGCAAAGATATCTCTAATTTTAGATTCGTTATTTACTGCGAAATATCATAAGAGCATTAAAGAAAGCGTCGCATTTATGCTTTTTTTCTTTGAACTGAACGAAATCATATGCAAAAATCTAACTAAATATCAATAACTAAATGAGCAGCTCGTGCAGCAGTAGTCACCTTTCGCAAGAGGTTAAGAACCCATAAAGCGTAATAATGAAGTTCATATATTGTGTGCATGTAATAATGTATTATTTTAAATGTATAGTAATAATCCAATAAAACCCAAGAAGCTTAAAAATACAATCAATGTTGAGAACAAGTAAAGACAAATTAAATAGCTAAAAAAAAAAAACAAATCTTAAATTTAAGAAATATAAAGAATTATGACGACTTATTGTGTTGTGCAAAAACATAAGCAACTTTTGTAGATGCGATCCGCAAACAAATTTGTAGGTCATTGAATGTTCAAATAAATTATAGGCATATGTACATATTTTTGTTGGTATTATAACAGTATGCTAGGGATGCTGAGTACGGTAATAAAGTTTATTTTAAAGATTTTTGTGTTACTTAGAATATTTATACAAAACATTTAAAATTTAATGATTTAATTTTAATTTTTGTTAAAACAAAAAAAATCATTCTTATAGTTTGCTAAACTAAGTAGTTAGTTGAATATATAGATATACATACTAATATAGATACATACATACGTAGACTAAAATAAAATATTAAGTTTTATAAAGTTTTATTTAAATATAAAAACAGTTATAAAAAAATATAAATTTCTAAAAAAGTATTTTTTTATGAATACATGAATAGCAGGAGTTAACGAATATATATATGTACATTTATACATGCACACATATGTGTGTGTGTATAAACAATTGATGGCAAACACAACTTCTCAATGCTTTAAGTGTCTAAAATATTATTAAATAAAGTTATCACAAACCTACATATACATAAACAATTTATAAATAGCAAATTGAAAAAAAAAATTGGTATTTCAATTAAGCAAAAAAGGATATCCTCTAGATATTTCGTATTAATAAGCTTCCTTATGAAAACCTAAAATAACAAAAACAAATATTACTCTTAAGTAAACGTATTTAAATGCGCCTGCGAAAAAAAATTTTTACTTAAAAAAAAAAATAAAAAAATAAAAGCAAATACGAAGTGTGAATTTTGTTACACTAAAAAACCTTATTTTCCAAAATGACAAAATAAACACTGAAATGGTTGTTAAATGTCCCAAACACTAAAAATATCTACTAACAAGAAAACATTTAATACTAATAACAAAAAATAGCAAACAAAACAAGCGTTTCAAACTGAAATATTAAAAAAAAAAAAAAAAAAAAAAATTGTGAGAAATAGCCAATTTAAACTTTGAAAAAAAACACACTCTTGAAATCTGTCTAAAAATCAGCAAACATTCACTAGGAAAATTAAATTTTTTGTAAACAGTTAGAACTACGCAGAAAAACAAAACAACAAAAAATAACAGCCGAAATAAACACAGAGAACAAGTTGCAAGAATTGTAGAATTTTTATTGACAACATTATAAATACAATATTATATATAAAAAAAGGTAAAAAAAACCAAAAAAAGAGAAAAATTAAATGGCTAAAATGTCTTATGCAGGTATTGACGTCTTCCTATGCTACGCTGTCTATTATAAACTAAACAGAAACATAAAAAACAAAAAGTATAAACATAGAAATTATTTGCATTAAAATTATACATTTACAATTTAGATATAATGATAAAAAAGAGAAATTAATTATAAGTAATAGTATACAAACATAAATATAATACCGAAAAAAACTAAAAATAAAAGAAACAAAAAACTATAAACACTTGCTGCGTGCAAGCATAATTTTGCGCGTATGATTATATTAATTCAACATATGAACATACATACAAACATATTTAAATAAATACATATTATTATACATTAGTGATAATTTACAACTTTTATTACACAGCAGGTATATACATAAATATACATATAAAAAAAAAAAAATGAAGTCAAGCGAGCAAGAGTAGCATAAATACCCAGGAATAAAATATAGCACAGAAGGAAAGAAAATTGGACTAACTCGATCGCCCCACAGTGGTTGACGTTAATCAGCAGGTACTAATCAGGGGCATGGTCTAGATTTGAGTGACATCGATTTTTTCGAATTTTTATATTAAAAAATTTCGGCTTGCTCAAAGATATGCAAAACACCAATATGGATCCGTATTCTAGATATAACTTTTGATGTTGTAGCAAATTTTGGTAAACAAAAATATCTATGTGTAACTTTGTTAATGTGGATTACGTATCGAGCCAATATTGAATGAAAGTATACATTCCTTTTCAACGTTGGTGGAAGGTATCTTAAAAGTTACACGTTTGTTACACTTCCGAACCTTTCTGTTCGTCTTTTTAGAGATATTTTGCTTTGAATACGAGTAAAAAACCTACAAAGATTTGGGAGATCCCTTATTATTTCTTTTCAGGCAGTGATATCGGTGGATATGTATGCGGTTTTGACACGAACAGATATATGCATTTACGTTTATGCAGCAAAAGAAAGTTTTGGCATCAAAGCTAGGCAACGCTACCAGATAAGTTTTATGGTATATTTATTATGAAATTAAAATGACAGATATTTACTATAAATGAAGCATCATCGGGAATAAGGTTCTAAGTGACAAAGTATAGATCAGCCATCGCCACGTAGTGTCTCAGTCTGTCTCTCTACGACAACATCTTGCTCTTTGTGACTCAGAACAACAAACCGGATTCGCAAATACAAAAAATCATTGAAATATTATTCTTGGAATACCGTTCATTTTATGCTAGCTGGTGGCGCTTCGCTGTAAAGTAAAGTAAAAGTATAGCAGCACACACACGCGTTCATGGGTTCACCATAAAATTGCAATTTCCACCAATCATTTCTTCTGTTTGAATATGTTCGCTAATTTTTTAAGAAAGCACTCCTAGAAATACAGCATGGCCTTTTTAAATGAAAGCTAAAAAGTTTGTGGAAAAACAGGAAAATTCTCCAAATTTTCAGATTTTTTTCGAGTACGCAGTTTTGTAGATCGTTAAATATTATTATAGAAAGATACAAATCTTAAGCCGCTAACTAAATTCCCTGATTTTTGGCAATTTATTTTCTAGCTGGCTTCTGCATTTTTTCCATACAAATTTATTCGAACTTATTATTTTGTATGGAAAAAAATGAATAAGACTATTAACAAATCCGTTGGAACTCGAAACTCGATATAAATCACTAATGTTATCGAAATTCAGTAGATAATTTATTATTTTTTTTAAGAGGAATATGCAAAAACCCGATTCTGAAAAAAAATCATATTTAGAACGTTACTCCCGACGAAGCTTCAAATGATGACGATAGGAAGAAATTTTAGACCAAAATTAAAAGCGAGGTCCCTTATAAACAAATGAGATGGCAAGCAAATTACATATCGTAAGCTTAATTGTACGCATCTTTCATTAATAAAAAAATACAAACGGTTTAGTTCGTGTTTCAGCTTAAAGTCCAAACAACCGGTTTGCATCCCTGATAAAAAAAGTTACACTTTCATGTTTCAGGAACCTTAAAACCGGCCAAATTCACCCACTGTGCGTCGATAAGAGCGCGCACTATCTCAGTTGTCTCCTGAAGAGCAAGCTATTCCCCGATATGGCCTAGTACGTACTACTTCAGAATTTTTTCTAAAACGTCCTGTCTCAGCATTGGCCGCTAGACTTATTGGAAAAATTTAGATGTGACTTTTTAAAAAATATTCTCACCTAAGATTTGATGGTTTTTTATTTAATGCTCTAACTTGATAATTTCTCGTGTTTAAACAACAGTTATAATACATTTACACTGCACCAAATGAGTCACTTTTGGCGAAGTTATTTCGAGAATTTTTGTCCGCAGAATGAATTTGTTTGCCGAATTAGACGAATATAATTTGCCCTAATTTGGTGAACAAATTCAATCTGCGGATGAACGGTCTCGAAAAAACTTGGCCAAAAGTGACGCATTTGGTGCAGTGTAAATGTAGCTTTAGTCCGGTCAAATTAGACATTTAAAAAAACAAAAGTTCCGACCGAGCATAATTTTTGGGGAGCTTGGGCTCACCATCAGAAAGAAAACTTCAAAAGTCCCCATTAATCCCAAGTGTGCTTAAAAAGTGATTCCGTGAATTTCTCGACTTCTGGGGTCAAAATTTCTCGACACGGGTTCGATTGGGAACTTTTGAAGCTTTCTTCTGAAAGGTAACCAAAGCTCTCTACAAGAATTAGGATCTGTCAGACTTTTTCTTAGTTTACCACTATTTTTATGTCTATTTTGGCTGGACTAAAATTTTTTTTTATCAATTTCATTGCTTGCCTGGGGCCAATTCCTTTTGTAATAAAAAATTCAAGCAATCAATTTTCAACACTGTGTCAATTTTGGTAAGGTTACTCTGACCCGCAAGGCCTTATATGAAAAATGTATCAAAGAAGAATAACAATGGCATTATTTTTATATTTTACTATGTACAAATGTGTATGTAGCGTTTACATAAATTATAAAATTAATTATGAAATACATTTAACATGCATATATATTTACATACAAAGGCAACATTTTTAATGCAACCAACACTCAAAACTTTAGACACGTCAGCAAAAGCTAACTTAAGTTCATGATACACTTATATGCATACTTGACTTTATTATTTAATCGCAATCACTAAATTATTATTCAAAATTGTTATTAAAAACACTCGCTCTCTTACACACGTTTGCATTCACTATCATCATCGCAATCAATTCAAATTATTAAACTTTATTAATATACTTTCGTGTGAAATAATATAAAAACATTTATGAGTATGCATATTTTGGTTTAATTATAATAAAAGGCTGAAAAGAGGCCAAGAAGGTTCCAAAAATATCAAAATGATTAATGAAGCTTCCAATTCGACTTCGAAGTTCATTTAAAAAGAGTTATAAATCGCTTCAAGTTCATCGGATTCATTAGGGATTTTTTTAATGGCTTTTTTTAGTGTAACCTCGTGGAAGGATTTTTCGATCAATTTGAAGGTAAATACTTCTAGAAATGTGCGATTTAGAGCTCCTGATGGAGTCTTTCTCCCTCCGTATGGTTAGCTGGCCGTTATAACAGGATAAATAGCAAATGATAGTAAATTCTAATAAAGAATTTTGAAATATTGTTTACAAAATCCAGGTACAGTGAACTAATATTTATATATTCTTTCGCAATTATATATCAACAGCAATCATTACTTTATATCCGACTTATCTTTTTACTTCTTCTTTTCTACTTCTTTTTATTTCAGTTCCATTGGAGAATTGAAAACTGAATGATAAAATTTCATGTTTGTGAAGACTTCAGCCATGAAGAAACCTCCCGGGTAGAAAATCTGTTAAATTTAGCCTAGGGCCTGACTAGATTTTCCCTTTTAAAACCATGGGCCTGCCAATGAAAGTTTACGCAGGCCCTTCCCGGGTAGAAAATCTGTTAAATTTAACCTAGGGCCTGACTAGATTTTCCCTTTTAAAATCATGGGCCTGCCAAGGAAAGTTTACACAGACCCTCATCTGTTTGTTAATGCTTTTTAATAAAGGGCCTGTGGGGTAATGCAAATATAGGCCCTGCCTAGTTTTTCCAAAGCAATGCCAGCTAAGAAATAAAATATTTCATTGCCTTTCACGCAGCATTGAACCCGGGCACCTTTACATCACATTCGTCCGCTCTGTCCATTGGGCTATTCCAATCATTGAAATATTTTCGGCAAATGAACAACTTGAATTAAACTTCTTCACATACATTTAATAATCAATTAAAAAAATGCATTGCCCCTGAGCCAGCATTGAACCCAGGCACCGTCATATTACAGTCGTCACCTCTATTCATTCAGCTGTTACAACTCATGAAATTTGTTCGGCAAATGAACAACTTTAATTAAATTTTATAATCGTGGAAAAACTATCCTGGAGCTGGATTGAAAAAACTAGGCCGCCCCAATATAGAAAAAATATTCAGGCCCTGGATTGGAAAAACTGAGCAGGTGCAAGGTATGCAAAACTAGGCAGCCCCCTTACAGAATATACCATAATACGCTTTCCATTCGAGAGCCCGGGCAGGCCCAAGGCAGAATTGTCTATTGTAGGAAAATCTAGTCAGCGCCTAGATTAAGAATAGATTTGCCTAGATTATTTTCTACCCGGGCTTTGAGAGTGTAGTTTTCTATATTGATTAGATGGAGATATGGAAGTGATGCTCGGTTACTTTTATTTATTAAGCCAGGTATGACTTGAAATGACTTGAAAATTTTAATTTTAGAAAATTAGCAGCATCTTAAAATCAGCCAACTTAGAAAGTTTCTATATGAGACATTAAATATGAAAACGTCCAATTCAAAAAGATGGCTAGTCTCGGCTTCCGCTCAAACTTTGAGGGACACTTCTTTAGGGTCCTAAAGGACCAAATTTACACACATTTAATTTTTATTACCACTCGTTTCGGACTGGTCGAATTTCAAAGTTTGAAAAACGTCATTTTATAGCTGTACAAATATTTCTATTAGAGATATCTAAAAGGAGTGAGTTTTTTGGCCAATGGATGGGTTAGTTTCTTCTAAGATATGTGCCCTTAATTTCCGAAAATAATTGAGTGGGTACTTAAAACAGTGAAGACGCCAGAGTCAGCTAAAATTGAGAAAAAATGATAAAAATAACGTATTTTTAGTACCAGGTTTTTAATACCAGGCGGCCGCCGTGGTGTAGCGGTTAAGTGTTCGGCCTTCTACACCAAGTCGTGGCGGTTCGATGCCCGGCAAAAGTAACATCAAAAATTATTTAGAAAAAGAATTTTTCTAAAACGGGGTCGCCCCTCGGCAGTAGTTTGGCAAACTCTCCGGGTGTATTTCTGCCATGAGAAGCTTCTCAGCAAAAAAATTCATTTGCTTTGCAAGTGCCGTTCGGAGTCGGCAAAAAACTGTAGGTCCCGCCAACTTGTAGGAAAAACTCAAAAAGCAACACACCACAAGTTGGAAAGAGAGCTCGGCTAAAAATCTCGTTAGAGGTTATGATAATGTTGGTATATCGCCGCCATTAGTTTTTTAATACCAGGTACTCGCTATATGATTTATTATTTATTAGGGTAAGCCTAAAAGTTACGATTTTCAAAATTTGAAATTCGACCAGTCCGAAACGAGTGGTTATAAAAATTAAATGTGTGTAAATTTGTTGCTTTAGGACCCTAAAGAAGTGTCCCTCAAAGTTTGAGCAAAATCCGAGACTAGTAAGCGACGTTTTTTGCTAATATTAGACATTTTCATATGGATTGGCTCATATACGAGTATAGAAATAAAAAAATACTAAGCAAAATAGTTCTGGACATGTTTTCATAAATAGTAGAGTAATTTTTTAAAATAATTGCCTTAAAGAGTCTATTCGAGAGCCGCAATTTTTATATTTATCTGAAACGCTCTAATGTGCTCTGCTTTTATTTTTCAAACAAGTTAAGTCTTAAGTTAAGTCTAACCGGCTGATTCTGTGCTCTTGATAAATTTGTCAATCTTGATAATTAATCAGGGAAAAAATATTTTTATCAAGAGCTTTGAATTATGCGTAAAAAAAACTTATTTAATATTAATTTTAATAAAATAAAATTTTTGTTTGGCGCAAAATTCAAAAACACTTGTTAAAAATATTTTTTTCTTAAGTATTTATCAAGATTGACAAATTTATCAACACGGCTAAAAATTTCAACCTAAATTTTAAACTTTTTTGGACTACATATATGACCAAACCAAATTTGGATTCAAATTCAATCTAGACCAGTTTTCATGAAAATTGGCTAAATGAATCGGGTTTCAATTATAAACAAGAAATGTTTTAACAAGTTTTTAAAGATAAAATAAATTTTTTGTCCGTTGGCGGGAATTCGAACCAAGACTCCCCGCATCATGCCCGTCTGCTCTACCACTGAGCTACATCGCACACATAAATGTTGTAGGCAAAATTCAATCTTGAATAAGCTTTCAAAAATAATTTTGAATTTTCAAACCCAAAAGTTTAAACTTTAGACCGAAAGGTTTTAAGAATAAAATAAAACTAAAAAAAATGTGGCAGCTGACAGAACTCGAACGATAATGATCAGGAGTCACAGCCGACTGCTCTACCGCTGAGCTATGACGCACATGAAGTTTTTGTGGGAAAAATTCAATTACATTAAAACAAACCAAAAATAAAAAATTTAGACAGCTTTTTCATTTAGATTTTAAATCGAAACCAAAAGAAATTGAAAATCTTTGTAGGTATTTGGACGGTTTGAAATATTGTACAAAAAAGTTTGAGAAATTGATTAAACTTTATACGGGTTTAAAATTTAGGTTCATTTTTTTAGCCGTGAAGAACACAGAATCGAGCGGTTATTTTATACTAATTGTAACTGAAATATTAGTACACTGAGAGAAATGCCTTGAATGTTGTGTCAATATTACTGTTGATAGCGACGAATTTGCTGCAATATTCATTCAGAATAAGCATCTTATCAAATCTTATTTTCTTCGTAATATGAATTTCTATTGTCGCTATATCTATATCTATATTTACTGCATAGTAATAATCGTAGAGACAGCGTTTTAATATATATGAGCGAAATGTAAATTTTTCTGGGACACATAATCATAATAGTTCAACAATTTTTACTATGGATTACCTAACAATCTTACAAGTTGTTGACACGTTTTTTGGATTCAAAATTTTTTTAATTTCTTATGATTGAATTTTTTTCTAAAAATTTTATAATATGCCGTTGCCGAATGGAAGAACACTGAGCTAACGTGCCAGAGGAGCAGGGTTCGAATCTTAGTGAAACCAGATGTCAGATTGTTTTAAATCTGGGTTTTTAAACTATTTAAAATGTATCAATAGTCTATATGGACACCACTTCAATATTAATTTATGAAATATGCATTGATGGCACATCCATATTTATTGATGGGACAGAATTTTCAATTTTTATTTAATGTGGTATCAATAATAATGGATGTTCTATCCATATTTGCGCACTCATAAATGAAGTTCACTAAATAGCATTTTAAATCCTGCTAACATGACTTTACTGCATTTCAACTTTCCTACTAATTTTAAGTACCTTATTAGTTGTTTTGGCATCATTTTTTTTTCAAATATTTCCATACATAAAAAAATCATTGCACTAGGTTGCCTTTTATTATTGAAATGCTTTATCAAAGTTCATTTACTTAATGAGCTGAAACCAACAAATCCAAAATTATTGCCTAAAAATCTCATAAGCGAATTCATAAAACATTTACATAAACGTCTTATTCGTGTAATGAGAAGAACATAAGTGTCATAGCAATATGCAAAACATATCATAAATGTTGTAATTTACTGTGTTAAATGCAAAATGTTGTGGATACACAAAAACGCCAAAACAAACAAATTCATAAAATAACAAATGCATATAAAATAAACTAAATGTACTCATGAATGTAATTGCACTCACAGAAAACATACACCTTTTATGTGTACTTTCGCGATTTATGTATACAAGTAATTACATTTACCCAGAGGCTCATCTAAATATATACACACACACACATAAACATACTACCAGATGTGTACAATGTACATACCTAAAATTAGCAAAACAAATTTTGAAGTTTAAAAGTTAAAGAGTGTCGATTTATTTGTTTGCAAAGGAAAAATTTAAGGAAACAAGAAAAATAAATTGTTCCGCGGTAATTTGGATATGCTGACATGAACTTTCATATATACATATCTGTTGATTCTCATTGACAAAAAATAAGTGCGACACTGCGTATGAGTAATTTAAATTCGAAATATGTAAGTTTTGTTTGTCTTTCAAAGGACTGGGTTTAACAATGAATTAATACCTCCTATATGATAAATTAGTAAACTCTTTTAGAAATGATAAGCAACAGTTCTAATACATATTTACACGGAAGTTTTTCTCTTGTTTTCTAAGAAGCAGAATAACTGTGGAATTTAAATTTTCTAAGTAGCGGTTTTGGCAGTTGAGAATTTTTAACTTTGACTAAAATACTTAAGAAGTGAAAAAATAGGAGTAATGGGGAAGAGAAAAAATTGGTGCCAAGTTTTATTTAGAATTGTGCTGATAAGGTTTTATGTGAGTTAAAATTTTTCTAGGTAGAATAATCGTTATGGGATTCTGAATGGGGTTGACATCTTATTTAACGTTATATGTGCTTTTGTGGTGCGAACCTCTTGAAAACCACTAAAACGGGTTCAAAAGTCCCGGTTAGGGTTAGTTACAAAATCTTAAGGATTTTTGTCGAGTTCGCCCTTTATTGGAAGACATTTTTCTTTGGAAAGGACCAACAGGTTAATACCATTTCTGTCATGACAAAAATATATACGCAGGATCAGTCATTTTTGTTGTGGGTAGCCGGTAAATGAATCTAGGGCAGTGATTCCCAACTTTTTCTCGTTGAGGCTCCCCTGACTAGCTATAATATTCTCACGCCCTTTACCTATATATATTTTTGGCTATATGTTTTACGACGCCTCCGGACTGCATCTCCTAAGGCACGTGAGTTTCTGCTGAGAAGCTTTTCTATGGCTATACACTTGCAGCGTTGCCGACCACTGCCAAGGGGCGACGAGGAAAATGGGATTTAGCTGAAACGGTGCTATAAAATGTGTTCAAGTGCCCCTGTCAGCTGCATATGGAGACAGTTTCTCCTATTTAATCTAACCAATGAATATCTTCTTACACATTTATGCAAGCATGAGTGCTTCCGGTATAATCTAAGGATTTTGTTGTAATTCTTCCCACATAACTCGAGTAATTTCGATTTCTTTTTATGCATGCAAAAATCGTTTTTTGTATGTACGTACGTGGTATGAATCGCAAATATATGTTTGTATGTATATAAATTTATATTTGTGTATGTGCGCACGTAGTTGACTTTACACGTCTGATCCTTTTACCGCTGGCTATATTTGCATTATGAATGCGACAAAATGCATTACAAATATTATTCAAGTACATACAAAACACATGTCCTTAGATATCAACATCCGTTTCATGCTTCGTTCAATTCGAATAATAGCAGCAGAAACAACAACTTTATGAACAACAAATTCAAAAAGATAAACCAAAACTTCATCTTTTACAACTGTTATTATCAAAAATGCTAGAACACGCAAGATTCATGGATTTCATGGTAATTTATTTATAATTCTTATATCATCGTATCCGCCAACCATTTCAACGCCTAAGTATTGTTCTTTTAATACACATTCTCCACGTAAGAGGCTTGAAGTACATACATGTGTACTATGCATATATGTATGTAGATGTGTATTTTTACTGTTAATAATTTTTATTGCAAATAAAAATTTCGTTTCGCATTTAAACTCTTATTTTATGTGATATTTTGCTGACGGACGGGCTTTTAATATAATTTACATATTTTTATGTATGTTAAAAGTGTATAGATCAGAGGTCGGCAAATTGAAACGTGGGGTAAATGGGAGAGTCATTGCGGTACAGTGGTGTATCGAATAGAAATTTCCTTTGAAATGCGGTAGTAGATTTTGCGTAATTGAAAATGAATTGACAAATCATTTTTGATTTTCAATGCCTCTTGTTTTACGCTTCTACTTATATAGAGGGGATGCAGGAATATAATTTGGGAAATCGTTATAACTTTTTAATTACAATTATAATTTTTCTACTTGTCAAAACCTTTATCGAAAAAATTATAATGCCTTTTTTATTTCTTCCCGGGTCCCGTTTTTAGCAGGGCAACACAAGAGTAACTTGGACTTTGGCATCTGGCATAATAAAATAATGTTTGTCCTTTATTTTATATCGTGCATAATTTACTGTCGCATGTTTTATGTCAACTAAGCGACGATATGTGCTTCGTCAGTCTCAACAGCGACTGAAATGATGAGCGTAAAATTACTTGCGCTGAGAGTACCTAATACTCTTACCAAAAAAACTTTCTACTGCTTCAATTCCTTTATGTTGCTTTTCCCAACAAACTATTGGACTAGTCCAATAGGTGGAGCTATAGTTCATTGAACTAAAAAACCCAGCTATGAAAGAGACACTTTCTTTTTAAAGAGGTGACAACCCTTTTCAGAAAGGTATTCCTTACATATGTTAAAATGTTAACTTGCTTTTATGGGCAAATACTGTAAACGGTCGTATGGTTGTGTGCTTGGCCGAAATAAATACATGTAATCTTTGAATATACACGTTGACCCTCATTTTCGGAATCGTGGTAGCGCTTGCAAATCTCAGGCTTTGTAAAAAAAAATCCTTTCTTATCCCTCATTATCCTCAAGTTTTTTCCTCTGGAAACATTGTATATCGAAGTGTTTAAAACGTCGTTGTTTTTCAAATGAACGAAGCTGCTCCCGCCCAGAAGGAATTGTATCGACATCCCCCGCACAATTTTAAAAAAGTTGTATCATATTGTAAAAACGGAGTGGCGGTAAAGGCTAGATAAGTAAAAAAACTATTTCCCAATTTTAAAAAATGGATATTGGTGAAAATTTTGAAACTATTACAGAAAACTGGTTTTGGGTAACTCCCCCAAGGACAAGTCTAGGTGATATTGACAATGAAAAATTCTTTAGTCGGACTGTTTTCTACAGTAATTTCGGAAACACTGTGTTTTTCCTTCAAAAAGATGCCTTGAATAAAAAAGGTGTGGAATTCACCGCTTCAATGCTTTAAAGTATTATTGGAACGTTTTTACAATTTGTGTGCATACTTAATAAAAAAATACTTAATAGCGAATGTTTTATTGATAGATCCCGGCCAACATTTTCTATCGCGGATGTGCCTATAAAGTTAATTCAAGAAGTTGCATTTCATCGCGTTTCATCTTTTTCTCATCTTCTTCGGGAAAAACTGTTCCCCGTTTATGTGACGTTCATTCCGTCCGTAGGTGACACTTCGGAAAGTGGCTTATAAGTGCCTCCGGGAGGATAGAAAAATTGCTGAAAAAAAAAATTATTAAAAAATTCCATTTTACCGCGACTCGAACCTTGAACCCTACGCATACCAGGCGATCACGCTAGCTCTAGGCCAAGGCATTGTCTGATATTTACATAGAAATTCAACAATATGTATTCAAAACACAAGTTACCGGCACTTATGCGACACTGAGTAACTAAGTAACGGAGTAACTCCCAAGTGACGCCAAAAAGTTAGATACGCGATATATTTTTTTTTCTTGTTGTTGTACAATGTAAAACACCATCTAGAAGTGACGCAGGCGTTACTTATGAGATATGGACGGGAAAGCACCCTTCAAAATGCTAGCAGGGATTTTTGACGTTATCTAGTGAGGACCCGGTAGGCATTCATATGTATGCAAACATAGTCACATATGGTGTGAAAGCCCAGTAGGCAATCATATGAGTACATATCAATTATAATTAAAATCTAAAAACAATTAAGTCAAACATAACTGAGCCTTTAGAAGATTTTGCTTCATTACAAACGATGGCTAAAAATGTGGGACGTTTTTTCTGCCTTCCAATCATTATTTGGCTTCTCCAATAACATGTTTGAAATATTTTTAGTTACAGAAGGATGTAACTGCTATAATTTACTTTGATAAATCAAAAATAGATAAATTATATGTTGTTAAAATGGGAGGTGTTAATTAATTGCATAAATGCTAATTGAATATGTTAATAATTTTTGTTTTATTTGAAAAAATCAGAACATCCCACAGTTAAAATAAAATCATTATTCGCAGTGGAACTAGAGCTGGAAAACAATCGATGGCACTATCGATAGTTTTTTTGGTGAGGCACTATCGATGGTTTTTTTTCGATAGCGATATATCGACCATTCTGAAAGTATGCACATTTCTAGCGTCACTTGTTGGAATTTCAAAAGTTTCACAAATGAAGGACAAATTTTGTGAAAAAATTATTATTTTTTTAAAAAGAATTATTTATTAAGTCTTCTTAACACTACTGCTAAAAAAGTTGCTAAAATTATGGGAGAGGGATCAAGATCATGAATCAGGAAGCGCTGTTTCAATTATTTGTTTAAGTTATGTTCAAAAAACCGAAAAATGACCCTGGTCCGCTCCCAATTTGCTTCGGGATACATTGTATTTGTGTGCAGAACACCTTTCTGAGTTGGGGACCCTCAGCCGGTCCAACACCGGCTACGCCATCCCCAGTATTCCTCCGCAGAACACTTTTTGCAAATTTTTAGGGACAATTTCGATTGCAAATATCTCTTTACAGGAGCAAAATATTAAAAAGCGCTTCCGCCAAAACACGTATTTTGATCCCTCTCCCATAATTTTATCCAGTTTTTTAACAGTTGGGTGCTAAAGGAAACCAATACCTGTTGTCGATATTTGAATTGCTATTTATACGGTGGCACGACAAAAAATCGACTCGTGCAAATCAGCCGTTATTTGAAGCCATTTGAATTTTGTCGATACTATCGATACTATCGATAGTCAATTTTGAAAATATCGAAAATATTGCAAGGCGGCAATATCGATAGTTTTCCAGCTCTAAGTGGAACATATTTTGTACTAGTAACATTTTATGCAAATTTGAAAGGGATACCAAACAAACAAAAAATTATACATACATATCTTTAAAATCGTTTTAAAAATTTAAAACACTACACAACACTATACATACACATAAATATATCATCAATGTAACATGCCTTTATTTATTATACAAATATACATATATATGTACAGTTAATATTAGCACACTCAAACAAACACACTTACAAATATACATACATACATGCAATGCATTTGATACAGATACAGATATACCGTTACTCCACAAAAAATAAATAAAAATAAAAAAAAATTAATAAAAATTGATGTATCATAAAGCAGATGCGACAAAAAATTAACGCTCCAGAATTGAAATATCAATGAAAAACGTAAATTATTGTACGATTATAAATTGCATTAATTGGACAAAATAAGAAAAAACAAGGAAATAAAAAAGATATGGTAATTTATATTTTGTAAAAAAAAAACACAATCGAAATAAAACATCAACATCAATTGAAAAAAGCAAATTATATATTATATACAATTATTTGAACACACAATTAATAAAAAGTAAATGCATAAATGTACATACCTATGTATAGATATAGTACATACATATATATATGTAAATGAACAACTATTGTGCAATCCAGCATAAATGAAATTAAAACATTAACAAAAACGGCAACTGATACCAAAATACTAAAAATATTGTTTAATGAAACACAAAAAAAAACAGAATCAACAAGTTAAAAGATTAACTAGAAATGAATATTGCATGACTACATTCATGCCTAGATGATGTACAACAAACAAAAGAAGCTAATTACAAATTAAGTAAACAAATAACTAAAATAATTTAAAAAAAAGTGAAATACAGCATGCGAATATTTATTGTGGATATTCAAAAAGAAAATAAAGTAAATGTTAATAACTTAAACTAAGCTTTTTTATTGCATTTGGCCTTGTATATCTTTTTTTGTGGTAAGTATTATATATATTTGTGCGATCTCTTCTATATACATTAGACTGGGCTAAAAACAAAAAATTTCGCTTTTTTTCAAAAATTATATTGATTTTCTTTTAAGAAAGGTGAAAAAAAAATTACTGTAATTATTTCAGATTTTTTAATTAAAGTGTACACCATTTTCACATTAAAATAAGAAACCTTCAATTTAAAATCAGATTTATCAGTTGAAAATGAGAAAATATCATTTTAAAATGAGATTTATCAATTTGAAATGAGAAAACTTCAACTCAAAATAAGAAAATTTCATTTCAAATTCAAAATAGTCAATTTAAAATAAGAAAGCTTCAGTTTAAAATAAGAAACTTTCATTTGAAAATCAGAATAGTCACTTTAAAATAAGAATACTTTAATTCAAAATAGGAAAACATCATTTGAAAATAAGAAACTTTCGTTTTAAAATGAGAATAATTACACATTGAACAAACGGGGCAAACATTTGTCTAATTTCTGATTTTAATTTTATAGTTTCTTATTTTTAAATGAAATATTCTTATTTTAAAGTGACTATTCTGATTTTAAAATGATGTTTTCCTATTTTGAATTGAAATATTCTTATTTTAAAGTGACTATTCTTATTTTCAAATGAAGGTTTCTCATTTTAAACTGAAGCTTTCTTATTGTAAATTGACTAATCTGATTTTGAAATGAAGTTTTATCATTTTAAATTGACTAATCTGATTTTCAAATGAAAATTTCTCATGTACAATTGAAGGTTTCTCATTATAAAGTGAAAATGGTGTCAATGCAAATTTTGTAATTCGATTTCCTTGAAAAATATGTTCAGGTAAATGGTGCCTTAGAACAATGGTTTGTCGTTTTTGTACCAAATATGAGGTAAAGTCTAGAAAATCTAAACTAGCAATGATAGACCTCTAGACTTTAATTTAAAAATCTGAAAAATTACAGTAATTTTTTTTCACCTTTCTTAAAAAGAAAATCAATATAATTTTTGAAAAAACGAAATTTTTTATTTTTGGCCCTGTTAAAATTAATAGCAACGTCGCCGGTTGATGGTACATATGAAACTCAACTCCAGTTTCCTGGAGTGCCTTTATTTATATCTTTTCTTAATCTAACATTCAACTTACATCTAACTATTGTACGTAGTACGCATGTACATGTGTACATGTGTATACATACATATATCTTAATCCTAAGTAAACCCAACAACGTAGATGGCACATGTAGAGCGAGATCCCAGAGCCTAAAAGCGTCACTTATTTTATAATGGATGAAACCAATACCGATCGATAGTCCTCCCCGAATCTAGAAAGAATGTGAAAATTTTAAAGCTGTACCTATGACAAGGGCCTAGGAATCGGGGGTCAAAGTCGCCAAAAAATGACCCTAACTTCACTTATTTTATAATGGATGATTTTCACATATTTGACGTAGATTACCACCCCGCGTCAGTATCAAGTGTTGTTAGACCCGTACCAGTGACAAGGCTCCAGCCAGACACCCCCAGTTCGCGGATTTTCCTATGGAAATTTATTCTGTTTTACTAATTTCACGCATTTGGGCCACTTTGGCTGCTTTTAACTACCCAATATTTTCCCATTTTTTGTAGAACACTACCCTCAAGTAGTATCAGGAATTTTTAGACTTCGTCCCATGGAAAAAACTTCAGCCAGACACCTCAAAACTCGGGAAATTTCACTAATTTTTACTGCGCTTTCACATGTTTAAGCGGATTTGACCAACTTTGGCCTCTTTTAAATAACAGATCTTTACACATGTATCGTAAAATGCTACCCTTAAGTAGAATCAAGAATTTCTAGACATCATCCCATGGAAAAAACTTCAGCCAGACACCTGAAAGTTCGAGAACTTTTATTTTCCTATTAATTTGCTTTCTCTTGTTTGTCCCACTTTTACTAATTTTAAATGATAGATCTTTTCACATGTGTCGTAGGACACTACCCTTAAGTAGTTTCAGTAATTTTTAGACCTCGTCCCATGGCAAAAACTTCAGCCAGACACTTCAAAACTCGGGAAATTTCACTCATTTTTACTGCGCTTTCACATGTTTAAGTGGATTTGACAAACTTTGACTACTTTTAAATAGCAGATCTTCACATATGTGTCGTAAACTGCTACCCTTAAGTAGAATCAAGCATTTCCAGACATCATCCCATGGCAAAAACTTCAGCTAGACACCTCAAAGTTCGGGAACTTTTATTTTCCTATTAATTAGCTTTCTCTTGTCTGTCCCACTTTTACAATTTCTAAACGACGGATCTTTTCAGATGTTTCGTAGGACACTACCCTTAAGTAGTTTCAGTCATTTCTAGACTTCGCCCCATGGCAAAAACTTCAGCCAGACACCTCAAAGCTCGGGATTTTCACAAATTTTTACAGAGATTTCACTTGTTTCAGCAGGTTTCTCCAACTTTGTCCACGTTTAAACGGCGGATCTTTACACATGTGTCGTATAACACTACCCTTAAACGGTATCAGGCATTTCCGGACTTCATTCCATTAAAAAAAACTTAAGCCAAACAACCCAAAGCACGGGAACTTTTCATCATTTTTACTGTGCTTTCACATGGTCAAATGGGTTTACCCAACTTTGGCTGCTTTTAAATGGCGGATCGCTACAAATGTATCGTATAACACTACTATTAACTAATATTAGGCAATTTTAGACTTCGCCCCATGTCAAAAACTTCAGCCAGACACCTCAAAACCGAGGAATTTTTATAATTCTTACTGCACTTTCACATGTTTAAGCGAATTTGTCCAACTTTGGCTGTTTTTGAAAGGCAGATCTTTGCACATGTGTCGTGGAACACTATCTCCAAGTAGTATCAGGCATTTTTATACTTCATCCCATGGAAAAAACTTCAGCCAGACACCTCAAGCCTGAGGAATTTTCATAGTTCTTACTGCTTTTTCACATGTTTAATCGGGTTGGTCCAACTTCGGCTGCTTTTAAAGAGCAGATCTTTTCACATGTGTCATAGAAGACCCCCTTAAAGAAGGATCGGCTATTATTATACTTCGCCTCATGTCAAAAACTACAGTCAGACACCTCAAAACTGAGGAATTTTCATAATTATTACTGCGATTTCACAGGTTTAAGCGAGTTGGTCCAACTTTTGCTGTTCGTAAAGGGCATATCTTCACACATGTGTCATAGAAGACCACCTTAAAGAAGTATCGGGTATTTTTTATACTTTGCCCCATGTCAAAAATTTCAGCCAGACACCTCAAAACTGAGGAATTTTCATAATTCTTACTGCGATTTCAAAGGTTTAAGCGAGTTCGTCCAACTTCGGCTACTTTTAAAGAGCAGATCTTTTCACATGTGTCATAGAAGACCCCCGTAAAGAAGGATCGGCTATTATTATACTTCGCCTCATGTCAAAACCTACAGTCAGACACCTCAAAACTGAGGAATTTTCATAATTATTACTGCGATTTCACAGGTTTAAGCGAGTTGGTCCAACTTTTGCTGTTCGTAAAGGGCATATCTTCACACATGTGTCATAGAAGACCACCTTAAAGAAGGATCGGCTATTTTTATACTTCGCCCCATGTCAAAAACTACAGCCAGACACCTCAAAACTGAGAAATTTTTATAATTCTTACTGCGTTTTCACATGTTTGAGATGGTTCGTCTACCTCTGGCTGCTTTTAAAGGGCAGATATTTTCAATGTGTCATAGAGGACCACCCTTACGTGGTACCAGGTACTTTTAGACTTCGCCTTATGACAAATACTTTAACCAGACACCTTAAATCTGGGTAGTTTTCATAATTCTTACTGTGCTTTCGATTGTTGAAGCAGGTTTGTCCAACTTTGACTATTTTTGAAAGGCGAATATTTACACATGTGTCGTAGAACGCAACTCTTAAGTGGTATCAGGCATTTTTGGAGATCTTCCCATGACAAAAACTACATCCAAGCACCTCAGAGCTCGAGTTTTTTTTCGCAATTGATCTCTCCATAGGACATGATCAAGCAAATTAGAACAGTTCAGCCCATACAAAGTGTTCAGATGTGGAATTTGTTGCATTTCAGACAATGTCACTCTTATGTCGCTACCTTGCAGCGAAAGCAACTAGTTGAAAACTACTTTACAACTAGTTGGTGCACCGAGCTTATATGGAACAAAGACAGAACACTGACTAGTTGGGCCCGGTGTTCTGTCTTTTTATAAGCAACTGGTATTTTTTACGTGTTGATGTCCTACAAGATGTCAATTTCAGAAATACCAGTTTCATGCTAGTTGTAAGATACCAGTTCCATACTAGTTCATCCTGGACTAGTATAATTTCCATAAAATGAACTAGTCCAAAAAGGACCAGTATGGAATATCCTAGTCAAAAAGGCTTTTAACCTGGACTAGTATGATTTCAACCAGAATTTTCCTGGCTTACCCTTTATTTTATCATTTGACTTTATTTTCATGTTTATTCTTAAGAAAGCAGCGGCTATTTGTATTTACCCAATCACGAAAAAGCATCTATGAATTATAAAAGAAAACGAAACGAATGAATTTTGTTTTTTTCAACTGGTATAATTTCATCCAGAAAAATCTAGTTGTATACTAGTATGGAATGGATATTTCCTGACTAGTATGGGTTCAGCCGAAAAATTCTATTTGTATACTGGTATGAAATGGATATTTCCTGACTAGTATGAGTTCTGCCAGAAAATTATAGTTGTATACTAGTATTTTTCTGATTAGTTTGAGGTTTCGCTGCAGGGAACTCGCTTAAACCTGTGAAATCGCAGTAAGAATTATGAAAATTCCTCAGTTTTGAGGTGTCTGGCTGTAGTTTTTGACATGGGGCGAAGTATAAAAATACCCGATGCTTCTTTAAGGTGGTCTTCTATGACACATGTGTGTAGATATGCCCTTTACGGACAGCAAAAGTTGGACCAACTCGCTTAAACCTGTGAAATCGCAGTAAGAATTATGAAAATTCCTCAGTTTTGAGGTGTCTGACTGTAGTTTTTGACATGGGGCGAAGTATAAAAATACCCGATACTTCTTTAAGGGGGTCTTCTATGACACATGTGAAAAGACCTGCTCTTTAAAAGCAACCGAAGTTGGACCAACCCGATTAAACATGTGAACAAGCAGTAAGAACTATGAAAATTCCTCAGCCTTGAGGTGTCTGGCTGCAGTTTTTTCCATGGGATGAAGTCTAAAAATACCTGATACTACTTGGAGATAGTGTTCCACGACACATGTGCAAAGATCTGCCTTTCAAAAACAGCCAAAGTTGGACAAACTCGCTTAAACATGTGAAAGTGCAGTAAGAATTATAAAAATTCCTCAGTTTTGAGGTGTCTGGCTGAAGTTTTTGACATGGGGCGAAGTCAAAAAGTACGTGATACCACTTAAGGGTGGTCTTCTATGACACATGTGAAATTATCTGCCCTTTAAAAGCAGCCAAAGTTAGAGCAACGCAGTTAAACATGTGAATTCGCAGCAAGAATTATGAAATTTCCTCAGCTTTGAGGTGTCTGGCTGAAGTTTTTGTCATGGGGCGAAGTCTAAAAATGCCTAATATTAGTTAATAGTAGTGTTATACGATACATTTGTAACGATCCGCCATTTAAAAGCAGCCAAAGTTGAGTAAACCCATTTGACCATGTGAAAACACATTAAAAATGATGAAAAGTCCCCGTGCTTTGGGTTGTTTAGCTTAAGTTTTTTTCATGGAATGAAGTCCGGAAATGCCTGATGCTATTTAAGGGTAGTGTTATACGACACGTGTGTAAAGATCCGCCGTTTAAACGTGGACAAAGTTGGAGAAACCTGCTGAAACAAGTGAAATCTCTGTAAAAATTAGTGAAAATCCCGAGCTTTGAGGTGTCTGGCTGAAGTTTTTGCCATGGGGCGAAGTATAGAAATGACTGAAACTAATTAAGGGTAGTGTCCTACGAAACATCTGAAAAGATCCGTCGTTTAGAAGTTGTAAAAGTGGGACAAACAAGAGAAAGCTAATTAATAGGAAAATAAAAGTTCCCGAACTTTTAGGTGTCTGGCTGAAGTTTTTGCCATGGGATGATGTCTGGAAATGCTTGATTCTACTTAAGGATAGCATTTTACGACACATGTGTGAAGATCTGCTATTTAAAAGTAGTCAAAGTTTGTCAAATCCACTTAAAAATGTGAAAGCGCAGTAAAAATTAGTGAAATTTCCCGAGTTTTGAGGTGTCTGGCTGAAGTTTTTTCCATGGGACGAAGTCTAAA
>CAXKVI010000001.1:57916322-57973272 GCA_964058755.1 Campiglossa producta | reverse complement strand
GTTCTCGATTACTCCGAAACCTTCGGAGCAAAAAAAAAAATTTTTTTCGGATAAAAAACTACAAACGATTTAAAACATATTTCAACAAAAAAAAACCAAAATTTACTTCATTTGCTTGGTTTCTGCACAATATATTGTATTTTCGGAGTAACTATAAAAGCTACAAAAAAAAAAATTTCACTACAATCAATTTTGTCGTTTGTAGTTGTAGGAAAATTACTTTTAGTGCTTTCAAATTGCTGAATTCTGCCTTTTTTTGACATGCGTTCTCGATTACTCCGAAACCTTCGGAGCAAAAAAAAAATGAATTTCACTACAATCAATCTCATCGTTTGTAGTTCACAAAAATGCAAAAAAAGTTTGAGTTTTTTCAAAGCGGGTTCCAGCGTGATGTGCATTAGGCCATATCTCCGAAACCTTTGGAGCAAAAAAAAATTTTTTTTTCGTATAAAAAACTACAAACGATTTAAAGCATATTTCAACAAAAAAAAACCAAAATTTACTTCATTTGCTTGGTTTCTGCACAATATATTGTATTTTCGGAGTAACTATAAAAGCTACAAAAAAAAAAATTTCACTACAATCAATTTTGTCGTTTGTAGTTGTAGGAAAATTACTTTTAGTGCTTTCAAATTGCTGAATTCTGCCTTTTTTTGACATGCGTTCTCGATTACTCCGAAACCTTCGGAGCAAAAAAAAAATTTTTTTTCGGATAAAAAACTACAAACGATTTAAAACATATTTCAACAAAAAAAAAACAAAATTTACTTCATTTGCTTGGTTTCTGCACAATATATTTTATTTTCGGAGTAACTATAAAAGCTACAAAAAAAAAAATTTCACTACAATCAATTTTGTCGTTTGTAGTTGTAGGAAAATTACTTTTAGTGCTTTCAAATTGCTGAATTCTGCCTTTTTTTGACATGCGTTCTCGATTACTCCGAAACCTTCGGAGCAAAAAAAAAAATTTTTTTCGGATAAAAAACTACAAACGATTTAAAGCATATTTCAACAAAAAAAAACCAAAATTTACTTCATTTGCTTGGTTTCTGCACAATATATTGTATTTTCGGAGTAACTATAAAAGCTACAAAAAAAAAAATTTCACTACAATCAATTTTGTCGTTTGTAGTTGTAGGAAAATTACTTTTAGTGCTTTCAAATTGCTGAATTCTGCCTTTTTTTGACATGCGTTCTCGATTACTCCGAAACCTTCGGAGCAAAAAAAAAATTTTTTTTCGGATAAAAAACTACAAACGATTTAAAACATATTTCAACAAAAAAAAAACAAAATTTACTTCATTTGCTTGGTTTCTGCACAATATATTGTATTTTCGGAGTAACTATAAAAGCTACAAAAAAAAAAATTTCACTACAATCAATTTTGTCGTTTGTAGTTGTAGGAAAATTACTTTTAGTGCTTTCAAATTGCTGAATTCTGCCTTTTTTTGACATGCGTTCTCGATTACTCCGAAACCTTCGGAGCAAAAAAAAAATTTTTTTTCGGATAAAAAACTACAAACGATTTAAAACATATTTCAACAAAAAAAAAACAAAATTTACTTCATTTGCTTGGTTTCTGCACAATATATTGTATTTTCGGAGTAACTATAAAAGCTACAAAAAAAAAAATTTCACTACAATCAATTTTGTCGTTTGTAGTTGTAGGAAAATTACTTTTAGTGCTTTCAAATTGCTGAATTCTGCCTTTTTTTGACATGCGTTCTCGATTACTCCGAAACCTTCGGAGCAAAAAAAAAATTTTTTTTCGGATAAAAAACTACAAACGATTTAAAACATATTTCAACAAAAAAAAAACAAAATTTACTTCATTTGCTTGGTTTCTGCACAATATATTGTATTTTCGGAGTAACTATAAAAGCTACAAAAAAAAAAATTTCACTACAATCAATTTTGTCGTTTGTAGTTGTAGGAAAATTACTTTTAGTGCTTTCAAATTGCTGAATTCTGCCTTTTTCTGACATGCGTTCTCGATTACTCCGAAACCTTCGGAGCAAAAAAAAAAATTGTTTTCGGATAAAAAACTACAAACGATTTAAAACATATTTCAACAAAAAAAAACCAAAATTTACTTCATTTGCTTGGTTTCTGCACAATATATTGTATTTTCGGAGTAACTATAAAAGCTACAAAAAAAAAAATTTCACTACAATCAATTTTGTCGTTTGTAGTTGTAGGAAAATTACTTTTAGTGCTTTCAAATTGCTGAATTCTGCCTTTTTTTGACATGCGTTCTCGATTACTCCGAAACCTTCGGAGCAAAAAAAAAATTTTTTTTCGGATAAAAAACTACAAACGATTTAAAACATATTTCAACAAAAAAAAAAAAAAATTTACTTCATTTGCTTGGTTTCTGCACAATATATTGTATTTTCGGAGTAACTATAAAAGCTACAAAAAAAAAAATTTCACTACAATCAATTTTGTCGTTTGTAGTTGTAGGAAAATTACTTTTAGTGCTTTCAAATTGCTGAATTCTGCCTTTTTTTGACATGCGTTCTCGATTACTCCGAAACCTTCGGAGCAAAAAAAAAAATTTTTTTCGGATAAAAAACTACAAACGATTTAAAACATATTTCAACAAAAAAAAACCAAAATTTACTTCATTTGCTTGGTTTCTGCACAATATATTGTATTTTCGGAGTAACTATAAAAGCTACAAAAAAAAAAATTTCACTACAATCAATTTTGTCGTTTGTAGTTGTAGGAAAATTACTTTTAGTGCTTTCAAATTGCTGAATTCTGCCTTTTTTTGACATGCGTTCTCGATTACTCCGAAACCTTCGGAGCAAAAAAAAAATGAATTTCACTACAATCAATCTCATCGTTTGTAGTTCACAAAAATGCAAAAAAAGTTTGAGTTTTTTCAAAGCGGGTTCCAGCGTGATGTGCATTAGGCCATATCTCCGAAACCTTTGGAGCAAAAAAATTTTTTTTTTTCGTATAAAAACTACAAACGATTTAAAGCATATTTCAACAAAAAAAAACCAAAATTTACTTCATTTGCTTGGTTTCTGCACAATATATTGTATTTTCGGAGTAACTATAAAAGCTACAAAAAAAAAAATTTCACTACAATCAATTTTGTCGTTTGTAGTTGTAGGAAAATTACTTTTAGTGCTTTCAAATTGCTGAATTCTGCCTTTTTTTGACATGCGTTCTCGATTACTCCGAAACCTTCGGAGCAAAAAAAAAATTTTTTTTCGGATAAAAAACTACAAACGATTTAAAACATATTTCAACAAAAAAAAAACAAAATTTACTTCATTTGCTTGGTTTCTGCGCAATATATTGTATTTTCGGAGTAACTATAAAAGCTACAAAAAAAAAAATTTCACTACAATCAATTTTGTCGTTTGTAGTTGTAGGAAAATTACTTTTAGTGCTTTCAAATTGCTGAATTCTGCCTTTTTTTGACATGCGTTCTCGATTACTCCGAAACCTTCGGAGCAAAAAAAAAATGAATTTCACTACAATCAATCTCATCGTTTGTAGTTCACAAAAATGCAAAAAAAGTTTGAGTTTTTTCAAAGCGGGTTCCAGCGTGATGTGCATTAGGCCATATCTCCGAAACCTTCGGAGCAAAAAAAAAAATTTTTTTCGGATAAAAAACTACAAACGATTTAAAACATATTTCAACAAAAACAAAACCAAAATTTACTTCATTTGCTTGGTTTCTGCACAATATATTGTATTTTCGGAGTAACTATAAAAGCTACAAAAAAAAAATTTCACTACAATCAATTTTGTCGTTTGTAGTTGTAGGAAAATTACTTTTAGTGCTTTCAAATTGCTGAATTCTGCCTTTTTTTGACATGCGTTCTCGATTACTCCGAAACCTTCGGAGCAAAAAAAAAATTTTTTTTCGGATAAAAAACTACAAACGATTTAAAACATATTTCAACAAAAAAAAAACAAAATTTACTTCATTTGCTTGGTTTCTGCACAATATATTGTATTTTCGGAGTAACTATAAAAGCTACAAAAAAAAAAATTTCACTACAATCAATTTTGTCGTTTGTAGTTGTAGGAAAATTACTTTTAGTGCTTTCAAATTGCTGAATTCTGCCTTTTTTTGACATGCGTTCTCGATTACTCCGAAACCTTCGGAGCAAAAAAAAAAATTTTTTTCGGATAAAAAACTACAAACGATTTAAAGCATATTTCAACAAAAAAAAACCAAAATTTACTTCATTTGCTTGGTTTCTGCACAATATATTGTATTTTCGGAGTAACTATAAAAGCTACAAAAAAAAAAATTTCACTACAATCAATTTTGTCGTTTGTAGTTGTAGGAAAATTACTTTTAGTGCTTTCAAATTGCTGAATTCTGCCTTTTTTTGACATGCGTTCTCGATTACTCCGAAACCTTCGGAGCAAAAAAAAAATTTTTTTTCGGATAAAAAACTACAAACGATTTAAAACATATTTCAACAAAAAAAAAACAAAATTTACTTCATTTGCTTGGTTTCTGCACAATATATTGTATTTTCGGAGTAACTATAAAAGCTACAAAAAAAAAAATTTCACTACAATCAATTTTGTCGTTTGTAGTTGTAGGAAAATTACTTTTAGTGCTTTCAAATTGCTGAATTCTGCCTTTTTTTGACATGCGTTCTCGATTACTCCGAAACCTTCGGAGCAAAAAAAAAATTTTTTTTCGGATAAAAAACTACAAACGATTTAAAACATATTTCAACAAAAAAAAAACAAAATTTACTTCATTTGCTTGGTTTCTGCACAATATATTGTATTTTCGGAGTAACTATAAAAGCTACAAAAAAAAAAATTTCACTACAATCAATTTTGTCGTTTGTAGTTGTAGGAAAATTACTTTTAGTGCTTTCAAATTGCTGAATTCTGCCTTTTTTTGACATGCGTTCTCGATTACTCCGAAACCTTCGGAGCAAAAAAAAAAATTTTTTTCGGATAAAAAACTACAAACGATTTAAAACATATTTCAACAAAAAAAAACCAAAATTTACTTCATTTGCTTGGTTTCTGCACAATATATTGTATTTTCGGAGTAACTATAAAAGCTACAAAAAAAAAAAATTTCACTACAATCAATTTTGTCGTTTGTAGTTGTAGGAAAATTACTTTTAGTGCTTTCAAATTGCTGAATTCTGCCTTTTTTTGACATGCGTTCTCGATTACTCCGAAACCTTCGGAGCAAAAAAAAAATTTTTTTTCGGATAAAAAACTACAAACGATTTAAAACATATTTCAACAAAAAAAAAACAAAATTTACTTCATTTGCTTGGTTTCTGCACAATATATTGTATTTTCGGAGTAACTATAAAAGCTACAAAAAAAAAAATTTCACTACAATCAATTTTGTCGTTTGTAGTTGTAGGAAAATTACTTTTAGTGCTTTCAAATTGCTGAATTCTGCCTTTTTTTGACATGCGTTCTCGATTACTCCGAAACCTTCGGAGCAAAAAAAAAAAATTTTTTTCGGATAAAAAACTACAAACGATTTAAAGCATATTTCAACAAAAAAAAACCAAAATTTACTTCATTTGCTTGGTTTCTGCACAATATATTGTATTTTCGGAGTAACTATAAAAGCTACAAAAAAAAAAATTTCACTACAATCAATTTTGTCGTTTGTAGTTGTAGGAAAATTACTTTTAGTGCTTTCAAATTGCTGAATTCTGCCTTTTTTTGACATGCGTTCTCGATTACTCCGAAACCTTCGGAGCAAAAAAAAAATTTTTTTTCGGATAAAAAACTACAAACGATTTAAAACATATTTCAACAAAAAAAAAACAAAATTTACTTCATTTGCTTGGTTTCTGCACAATATATTGTATTTTCGGAGTAACTATAAAAGCTACAAAAAAAAAAATGTCACTACAATCAATTTTGTCGTTTGTAGTTGTAGGAAAATTACTTTTAGTGCTTTCAAATTGCTGAATTCTGCCTTTTTTTGACATGCGTTCTCGATTACTCCGAAACCTTCGGAGCAAAAAAAAAATTTTTTTTCGGATAAAAAACTACAAACGATTTAAAACATATTTCAACAAAAAAAAAACAAAATTTACTTCATTTGCTTGGTTTCTGCACAATATATTGTATTTTCGGAGTAACTATAAAAGCTACAAAAAAAAAAATTTCACTACAATCAATTTTGTCGTTTGTAGTTGTAGGAAAATTACTTTTAGTGCTTTCAAATTGCTGAATTCTGCCTTTTTTTGACATGCGTTCTCGATTACTCCGAAACCTTCGGAGCAAAAAAAAAAATTTTTTTCGGATAAAAAACTACAAACGATTTAAAACATATTTCAACAAAAAAAAACCAAAATTTACTTCATTTGCTTGGTTTCTGCACAATATATTGTATTTTCGGAGTAACTATAAAAGCTACAAAAAAAAAAATTTCACTACAATCAATTTTGTCGTTTGTAGTTGTAGGAAAATTACTTTTAGTGCTTTCAAATTGCTGAATTCTGCCTTTTTTTGACATGCGTTCTCGATTACTCCGAAACCTTCGGAGCAAAAAAAAAAATTTTTTTCGGATAAAAAACTACAAACGATTTAAAACATATTTCAACAAAAAAAAACCAAAATTTACTTCATTTGCTTGGTTTCTGCACAATATATTGTATTTTCGGAGTAACTATAAAAGCTACAAAAAAAAAAATTTCTCTACAATCAATTTTGTCGTTTGTAGTTGTAGGAAAATTACTTTTAGTGCTTTCAAATTGCTGAATTCTGCCTTTTTTTGACATGCGTTCTCGATTACTCCGAAACCTTCGGAGCAAAAAAAAAATGAATTTCACTACAATCAATCTCATCGTTTGTAGTTCACAAAAATGCAAAAAAAGTTTGAGTTTTTTCAAAGCGGGTTCCAGCGTGATGTGCATTAGGCCATATCTCCGAAACCTTTGGAGCAAAAAAAATTTTTTTTTTCGTATAAAAACTACAAACGATTTAAAGCATATTTCAACAAAAAAAAACCAAAATTTACTTCATTTGCTTGGTTTCTGCACAATATATTGTATTTTCGGAGTAACTATAAAAGCTACAAAAAAAAAAATTTCACTACAATCAATTTTGTCGTTTGTAGTTGTAGGAAAATTACTTTTAGTGCTTTCAAATTGCTGAATTCTGCCTTTTTTTGACATGCGTTCTCGATTACTCCGAAACCTTCGGAGCAAAAAAAAAATTTTTTTTCGGATAAAAAACTACAAACGATTTAAAACATATTTCAACAAAAAAAAAACAAAATTTACTTCATTTGCTTGGTTTCTGCGCAATATATTGTATTTTCGGAGTAACTATAAAAGCTACAAAAAAAAAAATTTCACTACAATCAATTTTGTCGTTTGTAGTTGTAGGAAAATTACTTTTAGTGCTTTCAAATTGCTGAATTCTGCCTTTTTTTGACATGCGTTCTCGATTACTCCGAAACCTTCGGAGCAAAAAAAAAATGAATTTCACTACAATCAATCTCATCGTTTGTAGTTCACAAAAATGCAAAAAAAGTTTGAGTTTTTTCAAAGCGGGTTCCAGCGTGATGTGCATTAGGCCATATCTCCGAAACCTTCGGAGCAAAAAAAAAAATTTTTTTCGGATAAAAAACTACAAACGATTTAAAACATATTTCAACAAAAAAAAAACCAAAATTTACTTCATTTGCTTGGTTTCTGCACAATATATTGTATTTTCGGAGTAACTATAAAAGCTACAAAAAAAAAAATTTCACTACAATCAATTTTGTCGTTTGTAGTTGTAGGAAAATTACTTTTAGTGCTTTCAAATTGCTGAATTCTGCCTTTTTTTGACATGCGTTCTCGATTACTCCGAAACCTTCGGAGCAAAAAAAAAATTTTTTTTCGGATAAAAAACTACAAACGATTTAAAACATATTTCAACAAAAAAAAAACAAAATTTACTTCATTTGCTTGGTTTCTGCACAATATATTGTATTTTCGGAGTAACTATAAAAGCTACAAAAAAAAAAATTTCACTACAATCAATTTTGTCGTTTGTAGTTGTAGGAAAATTACTTTTAGTGCTTTCAAATTGCTGAATTCTGCCTTTTTTTGACATGCGTTCTCGATTACTCCGAAACCTTCGGAGCAAAAAAAAAAATTTTTTTCGGATAAAAAACTACAAACGATTTAAAGCATATTTCAACAAAAAAAAACCAAAATTTACTTCATTTGCTTGGTTTCTGCACAATATATTGTATTTTCGGAGTAACTATAAAAGCTACAAAAAAAAAAATTTCACTACAATCAATTTTGTCGTTTGTAGTTGTAGGAAAATTACTTTTAGTGCTTTCAAATTGCTGAATTCTGCCTTTTTTTGACATGCGTTCTCGATTACTCCGAAACCTTCGGAGCAAAAAAAAAATTTTTTTTCGGATAAAAAACTACAAACGATTTAAAACATATTTCAACAAAAAAAAAACAAAATTTACTTCATTTGCTTGGTTTCTGCACAATATATTGTATTTTCGGAGTAACTATAAAAGCTACAAAAAAAAAAATTTCACTACAATCAATTTTGTCGTTTGTAGTTGTAGGAAAATTACTTTTAGTGCTTTCAAATTGCTGAATTCTGCCTTTTTTTGACATGCGTTCTCGATTACTCCGAACCCTTCGGAGCAAAAAAAATATTTTTTTTCGGATAAAAAACTACAAACGATTTAAAACATATTTCAACAAAAAAAAAACAAAATTTACTTCATTTGCTTGGTTTCTGCACAATATATTGTATTTTCGGAGTAACTATAAAAGCTACAAAAAAAAAATTTCACTACAATCAATTTTGTCGTTTGTAGTTGTAGGAAAATTACTTTTAGTGCTTTCAAATTGCTGAATTCTGCCTTTTTTTGACATGCGTTCTCGATTACTCCGAAACCTTCGGAGCAAAAAAAAAAATTTTTTTCGGATAAAAAACTACAAACGATTTAAAACATATTTCAACAAAAAAAAACCAAAATTTACTTCATTTGCTTGGTTTCTGCACAATATATTGTATTTTCGGAGTAACTATAAAAGCTACAAAAAAAAAAATTTCACTACAATCAATTTTGTCGTTTGTAGTTGTAGGAAAATTACTTTTAGTGCTTTCAAATTGCTGAATTCTGCCTTTTTTTGACATGCGTTCTCGATTACTCCGAAACCTTCGGAGCAAAAAAAAAATTTTTTTTCGGATAAAAAACTACAAACGATTTAAAACATATTTCAACAAAAAAAAAACAAAATTTACTTCATTTGCTTGGTTTCTGCACAATATATTGTATTTTCGGAGTAACTATAAAAGCTACAAAAAAAAAAATTTCACTACAATCAATTTTGTCGTTTGTAGTTGTAGGAAAATTACTTTTAGTGCTTTCAAATTGCTGAATTCTGCCTTTTTTTGACATGCGTTCTCGATTACTCCGAAACCTTCGGAGCAAAAAAAAAAATTTTTTTCGGATAAAAAACTACAAACGATTTAAAGCATATTTCAACAAAAAAAACCAAAATTTACTTCATTTGCTTGGTTTCTGCACAATATATTGTATTTTCGGAGTAACTATAAAAGCTACAAAAAAAAAAATTTCACTACAATCAATTTTGTCGTTTGTAGTTGTAGGAAAATTACTTTTAGTGCTTTCAAATTGCTGAATTCTGCCTTTTTTTGACATGCGTTCTCGATTACTCCGAAACCTTCGGAGCAAAAAAAAAATTTTTTTTCGGATAAAAAACTACAAACGATTTAAAACATATTTCAACAAAAAAAAAACAAAATTTACTTCATTTGCTTGGTTTCTGCACAATATATTGTATTTTCGGAGTAACTATAAAAGCTACAAAAAAAAAATGTCACTACAATCAATTTTGTCGTTTGTAGTTGTAGGAAAATTACTTTTAGTGCTTTCAAATTGCTGAATTCTGCCTTTTTTTGACATGCGTTCTCGATTACTCCGAAACCTTCGGAGCAAAAAAAAAATTTTTTTTCGGATAAAAAACTACAAACGATTTAAAACATATTTCAACAAAAAAAAAACAAAATTTACTTCATTTGCTTGGTTTCTGCACAATATATTGTATTTTCGGAGTAACTATAAAAGCTACAAAAAAAAAAATTTCACTACAATCAATTTTGTCGTTTGTAGTTGTAGGAAAATTACTTTTAGTGCTTTCAAATTGCTGAATTCTGCCTTTTTTTGACATGCGTTCTCGATTACTCCGAAACCTTCGGAGCAAAAAAAAAAATTTTTTTCGGATAAAAAACTACAAACGATTTAAAACATATTTCAACAAAAAAAAACCAAAATTTACTTCATTTGCTTGGTTTCTGCACAATATATTGTATTTTCGGAGTAACTATAAAAGCTACAAAAAAAAAAATTTCACTACAATCAATTTTGTCGTTTGTAGTTGTAGGAAAATTACTTTTAGTGCTTTCAAATTGCTGAATTCTGCCTTTTTTTGACATGCGTTCTCGATTACTCCGAAACCTTCGGAGCAAAAAAAAAATGAATTTCACTACAATCAATCTCATCGTTTGTAGTTCACAAAAATGCAAAAAAAGTTTGAGTTTTTTCAAAGCGGGTTCCAGCGTGATGTGCATTAGGCCATATCTCCGAAACCTTTGGAGCAAAAAAAAAATTTTTTTCGTATAAAAAACTACAAACGATTTAAAACATATTTTAACAAAAAAAAACTCAAATTTACTTAGTTTGCTTGGTTTCTGCACAATGTATTATATTTTCGGAGTAACTATAAGAACTACAAAAAAATGAGTTTCACTACAATCAATCTCGTCGTTTGTAGTTGACGAAAGTGCAACAAAAATTTGAATTTTTTCAAAGCGGGTTCCAACGTGATGGAGCTAATAACTACGGCTAAGGTTTCGGCTTTGATTTTTGACATGATGATCGAATATATGTATATTTAATTAGTTTTATTTGGTAAATGATAGTGTTCATTGACTTTGGACTTCCATTTGAGTTTGCATGAATATTTTTTGTATGTAGCTTGAAGCATTAAGAAGAAATATGATGTGTTAAGTTTTGTCAGGGCTGACTCAAAATTATGCAGAAAACTTATACATTTACATAAATACGAGTACGAACTTTGTAAAACGACTGCTTCTGTTAATATTTCATATTTTGGTCAGCAAACCCTAAGTGGCGGCTAAGTTGAAAAGAAATGATTTGTAGTCGACAAACTTTGGAGATGCTGAAGCTAATGCATTCTAACGAGGCTTTTATAGTTAATTTACCATTTGTCAGGTATAAATAAAATGGCTGTCATGTTGGCAAAAACAGAAACGATTTATGCTTCATAGCCCGAAACAAAATGCGTGCATTCTTTGTAAGTAGTTAATATTTTTTATTTTAAATTAATTAAATTTGTATTGTTTTCCATTATACATATTTGTACATATGTATATTTATAGGTCTTGTTATCAGCTGCTGTGGTCTGCGCAGATAAATTGGACTATAGCTACCAGCCTGTTGGACATTCCGCTACTGGACTCTCCTTCGCACCCAGTGGTTCACCAGGCAGTTGGCAGTAGCGGAACTGTCGGTGGCCTCACCGGAATTAGGGCACTTGCTGGTGGCGGTGGTACTCATGGGCAACCTGGAAGTAGCGCTGGATTAGGTGGTAGTGCAGCTTTTGGTGCTTTGGGTGGCAGTGCAAGTCTTGGCGGTTCTATTAATGATGCAGCTGCAGCAGCTAGTTTACCGAGTGCTGGAGCGTCCTACTCAGGATTAGCGCAATATGACAAAGAATTTTTCACTTTTACTGCTCCTGAACAAGATTTTGATGATTCAGGCAGCGCTCAAGAGGCTGTAAATTCGTTGAAAAAGAACCTGAGAGTTGTGTTCATTAGGACACCAGAAAACCGTGAACTCGAGAACGCTGTACTCAATCTAGCTAAACAAGCTGCTGAACACAAGACCGCTATCTACGTTTGGCAAAAACAGAGTGATATCGGAGAATTGGCCAACAAGAATAATGCCGCCCACGACCAAAATAGACAAAAACCTGAAGTTCATTTCGTCAAATATCGCACGGCTGAGGATGCTGCTAATTCTCAGCAAGCCATCCAAACGCAATATGACCAGTTGGGTGGAAACTCTCAAGCACATGATGGTGACGTTGCTCCAGAGGCATAACTTTGCCTCGCAAGCTGCTAACGCACAGGTTCCTGGCAATGCATATTTGCCTTCTTCCGTTATTCACGTTTGAGTAATAATAGAGTTGGTGTGAAAAGTGTTGAAGTTTTTGCTTCAATGACCCAACAAACATTTTCAGCTAATCTCAATTTGAGATTAAACGTTCGTTTTCAATTTGAGGCGAAATAACCGTTGACGCGTTCTCAACCTAAAAGGCTCATTTCTAATATGGGATTTTCCCTTATTTCCAAATTGAGAACGGCAGAATTTTCAAACGTTTCTCAAACTGAGCGGAGTGGATCGAAATGGAATCCACATGCTCTCATTGAAATATTTATTCAGAGATGCCAATCATGCAAAACAAATACCCATTTTAATAAAAAGCGAGTTTCCATTTATGCAGTTAAGTTTTACTTAATACTTTTTTAATTAACATAGTTCAACAAATAATCTTGTTATATAAACAACATTTGAGAAAAAGTTGAGAAGAGACGTTTGAGATTTTGGTGCTCGATGTTTGTTGGGGAAGAACTGATTTGTTAAGTTTGTTACTTAAATAAAATTTTCCTGTCCATTTCTAGAAGTTATAAAAATACAGAAATAGTTGTAACTACATAAATACATATATTGAACTAACGAAAAAGGAGTTCTTACGAGTTTTCTCGTATTAAAGAAAATACATTCAGAATATCCCGTGTTGTCGTTGCCGAAATTATTTACTTCAATATCTCTCTTTGTTTTGGAGATTACTTAAATATGATATAGGGTATCCCAGAACATAAGATGACTAGAGAGAACAAGAAAAGTAATAGTAATATGCTTCAATTTGACTAAAAATATTGGAATAATAACAAATCGCTTCCCTGGTTCAATAACGACGTTATTGTAAAATATTAAGTTTTGGTGAAGCAAGCTTCAATATTTGCATCCGTTCATTTTAATCAAAAGTCCCATAAAATTGCTTGGTTTTTTTAAATTGACATTAAATACTGTAAATAATAGATTTAACAAACATGATTTCGATAAGTCCGCCGCATTATGTTTTAAAGTTAGAAAGTTACACCCATCTTTTTGCAGCCCTCTTGCAGTTGCGTCGTTCTTGAACTAAATTTATTTATTATAAAATGTATGATCAAGTAATACATGTGACGATAATTTTTTTCGGAATGGGACAAAACATACTAAACAGGGTTGCTTTGAAAGTGACAGTCCTTGGCCGAGGTAAATGCCCGGGTGGTTCCACTGCGCAGAGATCCATGGCGATGTCCTGGGTTTTCGGCTCTGAGAAGTGACTGTACATCTTTCTCATCTGCTGGTCATGTGTCTGCAATGGTCTCAAAGGTACGTGGTCGCAACAAGATCATCAAGTCACTTGCCGGCAGTACTTGGGGAAAAGACAAAGAAACGTTGCTGACTACATATAAGGCCATTGGCCGACCAGTTTTTGACTATGCCGCACCCTTATGGTCGTCTAATGTACATAACACCAACTGGACGAAGTTACAAGTCTGCCAAAATACTGTCATCAGTACTGCTACGGGATGTCTCCTCATGTCCCCCGAGTCTCACCTCCATCAGGAGGCAAAACTGCTCAATGTGAAAGAGCACGCGGAAATGCTGAGCGAGTAATTCCTTCTGAACTGCCACAAGCCAGCACATCCAAACCGTCATCTTTTGGACACAGATCCGCCCCCGAGAGACATAAGGAAACATCTCCGTAAGCATTATGACGAGATCCGGCATCATATTACCTTGCCGTTTGATCTGCAGAATCATAAGCGGGCTCTAACCGACATCCACACCGAGTCGGTAGACACTTTTGTCAGATCTCTACCTGTGAATCCCGTTCTAAACAGTCCTCCACCGGATATTGCTGAAGAAGAACGCACCTTACCAAGGGAGACAAGAGACACCATGGCACAGCTTAGGTCTGGATACAGTGTGAGGTTAAACTCCTACTTATCCAGACTGAATGATACAATCTCAAACACATGCCCTGCATGTGGTAGGACCCCCCATGATACTCTACATCTCTTCAATTGTTCAACTGAACCTACTCTTCTAACCCCTTTGTCCCTCTGGACCAACCCTGTTGAAACTGCACGTTTCCTTGGACTCCCCTTAGAAGAGCTTGATGAAGATCTTCGGAATGATCATACACTCTAGGCAGGGCAATGCATTGTTAACAACAACAACAACAACAACAACAACAACAACAACAACAACGATAATTTTTTTCGTTCAAATATTTATTTTATTTTTAATTCAAATAATCTTATATAATATAGTAGGAACAAAGAAAATGTATACCCATTTTGAGAAATTCACAAGGATTTTGATTTAAAAAAATACCGGAGCGTCGTTATTGAACTGACGCCAACTAGAAAAATGTGCCCATGCAATAACGACGCAAGTGGTCTAGCGCAGAAACTACTTGTAATACAATTATGAAATTTATACACAGCAAAGATTAGTACTTTTTAAAGCTTTTGGGCGCGTTATCCCGAATCTTTAAAATTGACATTTGCGTCGTTATTGAACCAGGGAAGCGAAATAAAAGAAAGTGTTTCTGGGGTAACTTTTAGCGCTGATCATGAATACGCAATCCTTTTTTGGCTACCAGGTCGAGTTTTTTTAGATAATACAAATTTTTCTACAAATAGCACAATAGTATGTGCCTACATACTTTTTAAGAAAGCAGCCGTGTGCTAAACATTTTTTCTTAAGAGGCTAAACTTTTTTACGATGATGATCCCCAGTAGCACGACTTTCCCTCAGCATAAAACGGAAACCCGAAAACCAGCTTACGATAACTTTAAAATCCGACGGGAAAGGGACTTCAGATTTGAATTCGCTCCTTTCTTTTGGTGTCCAAAATCTTATTTTAATTAGCTATATTGGAAGTGGTTTATCTTATCCTAAGTACCCTATAGTGTTTTTATTAGTTACGGTGGCTCATCATGAGCGGTTGCCACGCCAAAAATAAAAAAAAGGACCAAAAATTTCAAAAAAAAAGGACCAAATCGATGAAAAAAGGACCACATTTTTTTTAATGCAGTACTTCTATGCAAAGACTAAGAAGAACGAGTTCAAAATACTTACCGCTGAATATTGCCATAAAACCGACAAAATAGTACATATGTATATGCTTGTATGTATTAATACATATAGTTATATTTTCTTTTTAAACAATAACAATTCATTTAATAAAAACAAACATAAAACTTAACTTTGCACGGAGGGAAATCTATGGATGGAACATCCATAATTATTGATATCACATTAAATAAAAATTTATTCATCAATAATTTTTTGATAAATCACTATTGAAATGGTATTCATAATAACTATTGATAAATTCTAAATAGTTTAAAAAAACAAAATTTTATATAATTTGACATCTGGTTTCAGTGAGACTCGAACCATGCCTCTCTGGCACGTTAGCCCAGTATTCTACCATTCGGCTACGGCATATTATACAATTTTTAGAAAAATGTTCAATCATAAGAAATTCAAACAATTTTGAATTAAAAAAAAACGCTCCAACAAGTTGTAATATTGTTAGGAAATCCATAGTAAAAATTGTTTAACTATTATGATTATGCGTCCCAGAAAAATTTACATTTCGCCAATATATATTAATGCGCTGTCTCTACCATTATTACTATGCAGTAAATATGGATATGGATATACCGACAATAAAAATTCATATCACGACCATAGATATTGACGTGCCGTTCAAATATATTAGCATTATATCCATAAATATAGAAAATAGTACATCATATCGAAATGGTTGACATGTCATTTTACTTTTTATTGGGAGCAAATAATATTTGATAACTCTCTCATTCTGAATGAATATTGCAGCAAACTCGTCGCTATCAATAGCGATATTGTCACAACATTCAATGCATTTCTTTCAGTGTGTCATTCAAAAACATATGAATTAAATAAAGCAACGAAAGTTTTAAATAAAACCAGTGAGTAAAAAATCACTCATATATGAATAGGAATGCAAATTATGATTTGTGACTATGTCACTTTTGCAATTACTTAAACTTAAGGTGATACAAATATATATATTTGAAATCTTTGGCTGACCAAACATAATGGGGATTTTCACTTTTTAAGGAAAGTTCTTTTGCTAACATTATGTGATTTACTCTGTTAAACTCGAGCTTGTTTCGAAGTTTGGTCTTTACTAATGATATTTCGAAAAATTTTCATTCTGCAGCTGCGGAGCTATGTGGTAAACACAGCAAAGTAAATGCAAAATTGGACAATTCCTTAAAGGATGCCTCCTCCATTCCATTTTTGTACGAACTAACTCTCTCCCAAAAAGCGCAAACGTCCATATCACTTTTGAGATTATTGTTCGTCAGCCTTAAAAGATTCCATTGCGTAGTAATTTCATCAACATCACATTGAATTAAATGTTCGAAATCATTTATCAGAGGCATTATGGATATATCTTCATCAGATAATACCATGTTAGGAGTTAAAATACTTAAATTTTTAATTTCATTTCTTCCAAAATCGAATCGTTTATGTAACTGACTTAAAAACTCAATATAAAAGTTTAAAATATTTTTCTTAACCGTTGTTCTTTCGGATTCGGAAAATGTATCACTTGCTAAAAACTGCTCAGCCTTACTTCCGATGAAAACGTCTTTTAATGGCACAAAATTTTGTTCATTGCGAAAGTTAAAGTTATCGAGACTTGTAATATTTTTGATTACATTAGTTTGCATGAAATTACCCAAAATTATTTAAAATTTACTTCCAATTGTGAGTATAAAAATGGCAAACGGGCCTTCTCCGACTGAAACTCTTTATTTAAATTGTTGATAATTTTCAATATGTAAGACAAAAACAACAAGTATGCTTTTGTCTTATTATCGGCCATTGATTGAGCTAATTCTCCAGCACGTACACCATTGACTTCCATACTTGACGAAAGAAAATAAAGCTCTAGTGGCTCCCATTGCTCAATAATTCTTGCAATTACGCTTTCTAATGCCAGCCAACGAGTAAATGATACCTATGCCAAGTATTTTGTGCGGTTTAACGTTACAGCATTCCTGAAACTCTTTAAGTTCCCCAATTCGCTTTGGGCTATGTGAGAAGAAGTTGTATATGTTTCTACATAGCTTTTCGACTTCACTAGGGAGTTTTTTACAAGCATAGCTAGAACATAAGTGAAGGGAGTGACACGTACACTTTATAAAAAATAGATTAGTATTATCCCTAAATCTAGCTTGCAGCCCACTGAGTTCCCCCGCCATTGTACTGGCTCCGTCTGTAGCTAGCCCAATTAAATTGCTCAGGGGTACATTGTGCTCTTGAAAAAATGATACTATAGCTTTGTAAATAGACTCTTCATCAGTTTTGTTTAGTTCAATTAAAGAAAGGAATCGATCCCAAATGGTGCAAGCAATTATATCAAAGTATCGCACCACTAATACCATACATTTTTTTGAGGTTAAGTCTGTCGTTTCGTCGACTATAAGAGAAAATTTTGATGCCCTTAGATCAGCCACAATTTTCTCTCTTGCTTTATCTCCCAGCGTTTCAGCCAACTGGGTCGACTTCGTTCTGGCGCAATGAATTGATTGGGCAATTTTGGAATCAGGACAGCTTGCAGCCAATAAGTGCGGTAAATAGTCCATTAACATAAAAGGCAGATTATGAGATATTACAAACATAACTAGCATAAGTTCTGCTTGCCGAACTTGCATTTGAAAATCCGACTTTTCATCAGCACAGAAAGTGTCAAGCTTGACTTGGTTTCTCTTCTTGTTGATATTTGCAATGTGAGAGGTTCGCTTTTCATGGCGCTGCAGCTTTGAAGCATGATTGAGTAGATGCCTTTCACATGCATAGCAATAAGCACTTCCATCTCGATCTCGAAGCCACGTATATTTGTCCAGCCACTCTATTCGAAATTTACGCTTTGCTTTCGTGCTTTTTTCGTCAACTTCATCACTGAAAGAATACTTTTATTACTTAAATGAACATAATTAGCATATCGTTAGTTTAATCCAAAAGCGCCCTAAAGAACAAACAAAATATTTTACAGAAGCAAAAAGCATTTTATTTTTACAGCGCCTTTACCAAAGCCTGTGAAAACGTAGTTTCGAAAAATATGTCAACTAGGGCCTTTGTGAATTAAGGTAACGAAATGCACATTACCAATCACTATGTATTTACCTCTCACTGTCTGCGCTTTGAACCAACTGTGATTGCTGCGTTGTTTCTGCAACCTTCGCTCTTTTTATTAAATATCTAAGACACAAATGTATGTAACTCAATAAATTTTTGACTAAATAGAAAATACACAATCTTACCTATCCATATTTGTTTTTTTTTTTTTAATTTATATTGAGCATAATCACACAATCAAAAGAAAAGTTTAGATATGGCGATTGTGTCAGCTGTTTTGACAGCATTTACATATCGATGACAATTAGTGAATGATAGTAATCGATTATTGCGATCAGTGTTGTCCTTTTCACTGAAACTGTCAGTGCTGCGCAATGGAAACTTGTTTTCAAAGTTTTCAGCGAACACACTCACATGAATATGCAGTTTTTATTAGTACTTTAAAAAAGGACCAAATCAAAAAAAAAAAAGGACCAGCGGACCAAACGTGAAAAAAAGGACCATGTTTGATCCCAAGGGGACCAAGGTGGCAACCGTGGGCTCATGGTCAATTTGAGCCACTAAAATGTTTTTGAATTTCATTAGACTGGGTACTAAGATAGTATTTCTAAAATTTTTTAATTAAAATGTAGCCAATTATACAACAGAAACCATAGAAATGTCCTTAAAACTCTACACAACGTTCAGGGGAATTTTTCAAAATTTGAAAAAAAACGGCCTTAAAATTTTCAACTTTTTTGGCAGAGTTTCTAGCGGTTTTGTGGGCCAGTCAATTTCACTATAATGTGCAAGCTAGAAGTAGCTCAAAATTTCCCCTGATATTTAAGAATTTTTTTCGTCTAAAATATTGAGTATTTTCTTCCATACAAAAATATTATTTTTTTTATATTGTATATGTGACCTGGTGTACGAAAAGAGGGCTTACATAGGTGTCAAAAGATCAATTTTCAAGATGAGATGCCTCTGGAAAGGAGAGCAATTAATGAGATAACGAGAAACTGACGAAACGAGTTGTTTATTTTTAACAGCTGTTCCCAGAAAACTTGTTTCGCACGTTAGCTCCATTTTACCATGTATTTAGAACTCGGTATATAAGGCCGGAGGCTATTAACACTGCTTTAACAAACCTGGGCATAAATAGGTCTCTTATTGGACTAATTGATCAACTACTAAAGGGAAGGAAAATAGTTTCTTCACTGGGAACAGTTGATCTTTCACGCTATGTCACAAGAGGAACTCCTCAGGGTGGTGTTCTCTCCCCGCTCCTATGGAACCTCACCGTAAACTCGCTGCTACGAGACACAAGGTGGGGGGGCGGGAAGATAGTGGCATATGCAGACGATTTAGCTATTGCATATAGGGGCAAATTCCCACAAACCCTGTGTGACTTGATGCAAGTAGCACTGCGAGAAGTTTCTTCATGGTCCTCTCGCTGCGGACTTAGCATCAACCCGGGAAAGGTGGAGCTTGTCCTTTATACCAGGCGGTACAAGGTACCACCGTTGAACCTACCAGAACTAGATGGCGTGCGCCTGAACTTAGCTGACAAAGCCAAATTCCTAGGCACAGTTCTAGATAGAAAGCTTTACTGGAAGGAGAATGTCATCCAGCGCCAGAGGAAAGCGTGCATTGCACTTTACATGTGTAAAAGAGCCATTGGCAAAAAATGGGGGCTTAGCCCCAAAATTTGCAGATGGATCTACACTGCGATAATCCAGCCAATTATGCTGTATGGAGTCGTGGTATGGTGGCCTGCGCTAAGAAAGGCAACAAACCTAAATCTGTTAGGGAAAGTCCACAGATCGAGCATGATCTGTATAAGCGGGGCGTTAAGAACAACGCCCAATGAAGCTCTCCAGGCCATTCTTGGCTTTTTGCCACTCGATCTAGAAGGGTACCGGGCAGCAGCAGCATCGGCTGTGCGTCTAAGGGAAACGTCCGTCTGGGGCGCAAGCACTATTGGACACTCCTGTATTCTAAGATTTTACAGCTTTCTCCCTCTGAGCACAGATCGGTGTGCGACCACAACAGTCGGAGATTGTTGTTTTAGAATAAACATTCCCAGCAGGGAAGACTGGGAGGACATAGATCGGTGTCCCGCTACTAATGGCGGCACTTTTATATACACCGACGGCTCGAAGTTAGACGGCAGAGTCGGAGGAGGGGTTTACTCAAGGGATTTGGACCTAGAACTCTCCTTTAGACTACCTGATCACTGCAGCGTCTTCCAGGCTGAAGTTTCAGCAATCATGGACGCCGTGACTTGGATAGGTGAACGCACCATCGGACAGGATATCTGTATTTTCAGCGACAGCCAAGCGGCCATCAAATCCCTTGGCTCTTACTCGTTCAACTCTGAACTGACGCTCAGCTGTCGTCGATCTCTTCAAGAGATGGCCCAACAGAACCGCGTGAACCTCACATGGGTCCCGGGACACAGGGACATTAGGGGAAACTGTAGGGCAGACGAACTTGCCAGGCAGGGCACGACCAAGCAGATTCTTCAAGATAAAGAGCGCATAGGTACGCCGTTTGCCACGTGCAAGCTAATGCTGAAGGAGCATACACTCCGCAAAGCCAACGAAAGATGGCTACAAGCCCCAGGGTGCCGGATATCCAAGCAAACCTGGCCAAAATGCGATCTTAAAAGATCTAGACACATATACGCCCTAAAAAGGAAGGAAATCTCCATATTAATAGGTGTTTTAACCGGGCACTGCCTTATTGGTAGGCACGCAGCAAGGCTAGGCGTTCCCTACCGACGATGCTGCAGGAGTTGCAAAGATGATGAGGAAGAGGAAACGGTGGAGCACCTCATCTGCAACTGCCCGGCCTTAAGCGGAGCGAGAAGGCGCTCTCTGGGAGTTCCCTTCCTGGTTAGCTTAAGCAAGGTCGCGGAGCTAGACGTAAAGGACTTGATGGCCTTCATCAAGTTATCAAAATGGTTCGAGGAGGGGTAGCGGTGTCGGTTAGGAGTGTCAGTCCCGGGTTTCGGCTATATGGAGAGTCCCGACAGCACTGGGATTTTCCATATGGCCGGGCCCCGGGACTGACTTTCCTAGTGTTTGGTGGTATCACAACGGGCCTTTTATTACTGGCCTAGGTGTGCCTTTGCGGCAGCCACTTCTACCTACCTACCTACCTAGCTCCATTTTCGTAGACCCGGTCACATATAATAATTACACTGTACAACAGCCATTTTACCACAGAGTCACCATAGTACTTTTCAAAGGTGGCATCGCATAGATCATTTTTGCCGAACAAACTTATAGTCCAGCTCGTCTGAGTTTTTTAATTTGCACTTAAAGGTTAAGAAGGTCATATTGGGCCTTTTTACCAAAAGTGCAAAAACTTGCAGAGTTACAGCTTTGATGTCGAAAGGGTTATTGTTCACAACAAAATTACCAACATTTCCCTCCTACATGTTTCTCCACCCTGATGTACCGTTATGCCATTTTTTCTTAAATGTAGGCCATAGGAAAACTGTTAACAACATCCCTATAATGTCTTCGGAAAAAATATTCCTTATAAAAAATATGGGAGGTCTTCAAATAACAAAACTTTCGGCAAAGACTCCTTCGAACCAGAAACCAAGAAAAACTAGAGTTTATTTAAGAAAAAACAAGTAAGGAAAGCTGTCTTCGGCTGTGCCGAAGGCTAAATACCTTTCATGAATAAGCGTCACGATTTTCACTGTTTGATCCCCAGTACAGCCTGTGTGAATTTAACTTTAGCTCATACCGAAATTATCGGAGCTATCGATTATATGGGGACGATGTGTTATATTGGTCCAATCTCATTGATTTTTAACATCGACATTCCACATTCTAAAATAGCAACATTTACGAAATTTCACGTTCCTACCGATATAATTACAGGAGTTATCTACCAAAATCCGTTTATCGAAACAATCGATTGTATGGGGGCTATGTGAAATATTTATCCCATTTCAATGATTTTCAACATCGATATTTTACATATAAAAATGGCGATGCTTCCAAAATTTCACGTTCCTATGTGTTTAATTACAGGACTTATAGCCCAAAATCCGCTTATCGGAACAATCGATTGTATGGGGGCTATGTGAAATATTTATCCAATCTCGATGATTTTCAACATCGATATTTCACATATAAAAATAGCAATACGTCCAAAATTCCACGTTCCTACGTATTTAATTACAGGAGTTATAGCCCAAAATCCATTTATCGGAATAATCGATTGTATGGGAGCTATGTGAAATATTTATCCCATCTCTATAAGTTTCAACACCGATATTTCACATATAAAAATAGCAATACTTACACAATTTCACGTTCCTACGTGTTTAATTACAGGAGTTATAGCCCAAAATCCGTTTATCGGAATAATCGATTGTATGGGAGCTATGTGAAATATTTATCCCATCTCTATGATTTTCAGCATCGATATTTCACATATAAAAATAGCAACACTTATAAAATTTCACGTTCCTTCGTGTTTAATTACAGGAGTTATAGCCCAAAAACCGTTTATCGGAATAATCGGTTGTATGGGAGCTATATGTTATATTGGTCCGATCTTGTTGGTTCCGACAAATGATTCCTATATTGGAAAATGGTGGCCGCATACCAAATTTCAGCCAAATATCTCAAAAACTGAGGGACTAGTTTGCGTTCAAACAGACAGACGGACAGACGGACATGGCTAAATCAACTCATCTCGTCATCCTGATCATTTCGGTATACTTATTGATGGGTCTATCTCTTCTTCTTCTCATATTTACAAACATCGGACCAAAGTTATAATACCATTTCATGTTCATGAAAGGTATAAAAACACAGAAAATACATTCATTTTATTTGTTTACTTCAGTTCGTAAAGTAGTTGTAAACGTACATACTTACTTATGTACAGACACATGATTAATGTAACACGGTTGTATTGTACATGTATGGAATTATTTAAAGATTTCACTAAAATCGTTTATATTTCGAAAGTCGAGAATGCTCAGAAGCCTCCGTGTGACGATGTAAGCCCCATACTTACTCAGCGAGCATTGCACTCTGTAATTTACCCTTGAATCGGTCTTCAATTACTTTTATTTCTTGGTGAAATCTTTCACCGTGCTCATCCGATACGGCGCCCAGATTTTCTTTGAAAAAATTAAGATACGAATGCAAAAAATGTAGTTTTTAATGACATCTTAACATCGAGGTTATAAAAAGCTGTGAGCGTGTTTTCTATATTTTCTTCATAATTTTCCGCTCTATGGTTTCCTAAAAATTCAGATATAACTAAAACCATTAAATCAAATGCCGTTTTTTGCATATCTGACAAATGGTCGTAGGATCATTCATCAATTTACGAATATCTGGGCCAACTAGCATCCCTGAATAAATATAATGTACGTTGTTAAAGAATGCCGATACATTGTTATATACATTGTACCTTCTTTTACTTTAGCAGTAAACAATCTGGGAAATAACTGTATAATGCGATTGAAAGCTAGCCCCTGTGTATTTAAGCTTTTTATAAAATTTTTTACTATCCCCAATTTTTAATGAAGTGGTGGAAGAATAATTTTTTCTTATGCAACAAGTAGCTCACGCACTATATTAAACTGACCCATAATAAGTTCTTCACGAGGTTCAACACTGTTTACATGGTAATGTGCTTCTTTTGCATAGAAAACACATATATTTTGTATATCCTGATTGCACTCCAGTCAAAACCTCTATTACCTTAAAATCAGCACACACTTCCCACATATACTTTGAGTATTGTATCTTTTCCAAAAGATGCGATAAATTTGTGTAGGTTTCTTCTTTTTTTAAAGAGTGAGCTATAGGTATTGATGGGTATAGATTTCCATTGTGAAGTAAGACAGCTTTTAAACTTCGCTGCGAGCTATCAATAAAAAGGCGCCATGAGGTATTATCAATTGGAATTCCCAAACATTCCATTATTGCCTCGCTGTTTTCACAATTTTTGAAAAATAGTTCTATATCAGCATGTCTTTTACGTGGAAATGTAACTCTTACATCCTCAGTTATTAAATTTCTCTCCTTCAATCTAGAACACAAAACTTCCGATTTAGCCTTACCTAGTTCCAAGTCACGAACCAGATCATCAAAGTATGATTGATCCGTTTCCGAAATAACTCCAATGGTTTCAATCTCAGTCATAGCGTCGCCTAAATCATTTGAAACATGATTTTCGTTCGGCGATGCTGGTGGTTGAATGCCTTTTTCTCTAATTTCAGGTATAATTACATTACACGTTGCCTGATATGTTGAATTGGAATAATACTTTTTGGTTCTTCCAAATTTAAAATTTTTGCAAAAAATAACTAGTGTCACTTAGGTGCTGCACTGGTCCCATCCATGTCATTGGTGAGACAATTGGCAATGCTCGGCGACCTCCCTTAAACCACGATAACAAGCCGCTTTCACATGTGGTACATACAATATTTGGAGTCCATGTCTTAGATGTATATCTTATACCGAAATATAAGAAATATGGATCCTCCAGACTGCGAGAAATATTTCTTCTGCTTTTTTGATGGGTGAAATGTCCACAAACAAAACAAAAATAGTCTCGATTTTTGCACTCAAATTCCGCCATTTTACTTAATGTAGTTAGAACCGAACTCACTCTGATTTTAAGCTTTTATTTCGAAACTGACATGCTTGGAATTTCAATACGCACTTACAATGTGGCTATAATTTTAAGAAAAAATTAAAGTTTTTTCTTACATGAACTTTTGTTTTTCTTAGTTTCTCGTTCAAGGGAGTCTTCATCGGAAGTTTTGTTATTTGAAGATGCCCTATAATTTTTTATAAGGAATATGTTTTCCTAAGACATAATAAGGATGTTGTTAACAGTTTTCCTATGGCTGCCATTTATTGAGGAAACTTGACATAAATTTAAGAAAAAATGGCATAACGGTACATCGGTAATTTTGTTGTGAACAATAACCCTTTCGACATCAAAGCTGTAACTCTGCAAGTTTTTGCACTTTTGGTAAAAAGGCCCAATATGACCCCCTTAACCTTTAAGTGCAAATTAAAAAAAGCTCAGACGAGCTGGACTATAAGTTCGTTCGGCAAAAATGATATATGTGATGCCGCCTTTCATAAAAGTACCATGGGCAAAAAATGCAATCATCCATCTAACACATTTTGAGATTTGTAGGATTGTAGGATTAAACGGGTTTCTCCAACTTTTTCTGTTTTCAAATGGCGAATCTTAACACATCTGTCCTTGAACACTACCCTTAAGTTGTATCAGGCATGTTTGGACTTCGTCCCATGACAAAAACTTCAGCCAGAAACCTCAAAGCGGGGGACTTTCTTCTAAAAATTTGAGTTCTAAAAATGCACGATATCACTTAAGGGTAGTGTAGAGATCCGCCATTTGAAAACAGAAAAAGGGGGAGAAACCCGTTTAAACATGGAACAGGTGCAGCCACGGAAAGAAGAATCCTGCAAATCTCAAAATGTGTCAGATGGATGATTTCAGTTTTTGCCAGAATAACTTCTAATATGTCCAAGAATACAGCCATGAAATAATATCTTTGTTGTTTTGATTTTTCATAATAAGTTGTTTAAGCTCACCGTGCTTACTTGCATGTTCTATGGTTTTACAATTTAGCGGCAGGAGTGGTAGCCACTGAAAGTGGGCTCAATAAAATGCTATCCTATATATATTGCAGTGTCGATATGTACAGTGACTGACAAAAGTGTAGGTACATACACCCCTATTTCCGATGCATTGTGCTAGCGTGTCGTAGTGTGTTTGCATTGTGGCCCCGAAATTCATATATCTTTGCTTGTTGCCTTAACGGCTGTAGGTGTGCGTCTGTTTCCCCATGTTAGGGGCGACACTTCTTGTTCGCCGGATTCGTTTGTCTCCCCATGTTGGGGGCGGCATCTGACTTACACAGCCTTAACGGAACGTATGCGTCTGTTTGCCCATGTTAGGGGCAGCTCAGAACGACGTTTGTTTTCCCCAGGTTAGGAGCGGTCGAGTCCGAATCTTTTGCAAGGAGTGGTAGACTTTAAAGAAACTCCAAGGATGATGGCGAATTTCGCTAAACATGAGCGGAAATCAAGGAGGAAAAGTTACGGTGCAGGGGTTCGGATCCCCAGTACTGGCGGTCTGATGAAGGAACCGAGAAGGAGTCGAGAATGCGCAAACCTCCCTTCTTAACCAAGTCAGTCCGCGGCTTTTGCGCCCTGTGGCCAGGTGCACAGTTGAAGGTTATCCCTCGCTCTAGCTTACCGCTTCGCACAATGGTCTCAGTGTCGATGCCACCTCCAGTAATGGCAACGAAAACCATATTGAAACTAATGGGCAAGCAGAACTAAGAGCTTAGGGCAAACCGCAGACTCTCCCACTGCGAGAACTGATAACTGGAGAGTGTCAGACACATGCTCCTTCTTGGACCACAGTAGGATACTCTTCACCATCGATCTTGAAGTGGAGGCTTCTCGGCCATACAGAAATCCAAGAAAAACGGACTGGGGGAAATATTCTGATGTATTAATGTATTATCTCACAAACTGGCATCCACAGAAGTGGAAGTCAGACGGGGAGCTAATAATATACGCAAGGTGGTAAACCGATTTACAAAGATATTGGGCAACACTCTCGAGCTCTGTTGTCCCCTAACTAGACTGCGGCCAAAACCTGGGACTACGTGGTGGAACACAGAGTTAAGCCAACTCAGGTCAACAGCAAGAAAACTCTTCAACAAAGCCAAAGTCTTCGAGTGGAAGTGTGGGTAATACCCCCAACGCCTTCTTAATCTAACCTAACGGACTCATCAACAGCTTTCATTTGATATCCATAATGTATAAACACATTCTAGGGGCTATATCTCGAGTCCCTAGTCACGTTACCTCCAAACCACGGCGGCCGACAGTGTGTAATATAGTGCACAAAGTTTAAGTATATTGGAATTAACTTTTGTTCGATTTCAGCAAATGGGATTTTTGAACTTTGTTATTTTCTACTTAACATTTTTTTCTATATAAAAATAACCTCAGCAAGTGTTTGTTTGTATTAGAAATATAAAAAATTATTTCGTCAAAATTGGTTACTTCAAATAAATCGTTGCGGAATCAAAATAATATTGATAGTAGCCGATATAAAAGTAAAAATGAAGTCACGAAATAAGTGCTTCGATAAGCTCCATAACTTCTGTTATGTATGCGGAAAATTTGAAGCAAGCGCAAACCGCAGAGCAATAAATGAAGCCTTATAGTCTCAATACTTCAAATGCTATAAGATACCAATGGCAAACGTAGGTAAGCAGTGGGCTCCTACCTCAATTTGTAATGCATGTAGACTGAATCTCTCTAGATTTAATCAAAAAGTTTTGATTAATGCTGGGTAAAGCCATATGAAGTGTGTACGGGTAAAATCACTTTATCGACGATTTCGAAAACTATCGTTTCATTGGATATTGGGCCAGACTCAAACCTCGTTCTAAAAATATTTGGTCAAAATTCGTGTCTTTGTTAATGTTATTGGAGGTTGAACCTTTGATAATTTTCTCATCATGATTATATTGAAAAATTATTTTCTCATAAACTACTGCAGATAAATCAATGAATTTTTTTTACTTACAGATAATTGTTTTGACTATATTATAAGTAATTTTATGCGATCTTATTGTTTAAACAATTATACTTTAAATTAAGGGTATTCGGGTATTTTCTTATTTGCATCGTATTTATGCTATACCTCTTAAATTTACGACATCGTATATCATGTGTCAAAATTTGTATGAAAAATGTTTAGCACATTCATCGTAAATTTAGGCATGAAATTTGGCTCGTAAACGACGTGCTAAATATACGAAGTCAAAATGATTGATTGACATCTCATAAATTAAATTGAAATTTCAAATAAAATAATTGAAAATTTTTGAAAATTTCACGAAAAATGTTTAAATTGTGTTGGAATTTGGAAGTGTGTGGCATTGTGTATCAATACCAAGTGTGAACTCTTCTTTTGACAACACACATTAAAATGTCGGTTTGTTTACATCCTGCACATATTAAAATGTCGCCAGCACCGAATAACAGAAAAGCAATGGCGTTGTTTAACATCCTGCACACATCAACATGGCGGTCTCCTATCTTTTACTAATGGTAGAAAGAGATGGGAAGATGGAAAGAAGTGAGACAAAAAAGGAAATTAAAAACAGGTGACTAAACTCACTTTGAAGTTTTCACGACTATGTCTATGATATCACACTTGTTATTAACCACAATCTCAAACAGGTGTTAAACTCATTTTGGAATTTTGACGTCTATGCAGAAGAGTTTACACTTGGTATTGATACACAATGGTGTGTGGCAGATCTAGCTTTCTTAGGTGAAAACGCTGACTACATGTCTCGCATAACACCCAGATAGGGTTCTTAGGTTCTCCCTTCCTAAGTTAATAAGCTGGGCCGATGTTCTTGGTGTAGATTGTACAAAGAATTTTGCTTTCGAATTTTTCAAAATTTTAAATTTTTTTAATTTCTTCTGGCGTTTGATTTGTTTATTATTTATTGATCAAACAGCTGATATACGAGTATGTACTTACCCAGCCAGCATATTTTGAACAAATATATTCAAGTATCACTCTCCAGATAATAAAAAAACGATTTATGATCATTTTATGGCCGTATTTTTTTAATCCATTTTAAATAAATTTTCTCATATTTTTTTTATATAGGTATTATAAATATTGTTTTAATCTTTAGAAATCATTTTCTGATCCATTTGTTTTTGTATTTTTTTAAGCTGCACGAGAGAAGAGCCGCAAAACCTGCAGGTTACTGAGGGCATATTGAGGATAAAAGGAAAAACGTTCTTCGTTTTTAACATATTTTTTATATTTAAATATTAGGGCTCTTCTCTAAATTTTTTTTTCAGAAAAAAAAACACAAGAAATTGTTAGACTATTGTCAAAAGTTTTTTCGTGCAAGACATGCAACATTTGTTTTTTGTTCTTGCATGAAAAAACTTTTGACAATAATCTAACAATTTCTTGTATTTTTTATAAAAAAATTAGATAGAATTATTTCTCGGAATTTTCTGATATGAAAAAATATTTGTCTATAAGAAAAAAAAATAAAGAGTAAACCAGAATTTTAAAAGGTAGAAAACTCATTATTTAGTCACCCAAAGAGCTCGGTGATGATCATAAAATATGATTAAAAACTTATGTTCAACTTTATTTGAATCTAGAAATTAATAATCTAAATGATTTAAAAATGATTTCGAAAATTAATTTTGATCATCAAAAAGAAACATATTTGATTATTCCTTTGCTCATTTGTATGATATACAACAATATAATCACAAAAAGAATAATGAAATTGTACTAAAAATCAAATAAAGGAAAATTCGAAATTCAATCTTAAAAATGTTATTTGGGTTAGATCTAAAACACAAATGCTTAGCAAGGGCGTTCGTATAAGAACTGTAGTAAACTCGTAAATATACAAGATTCGTAAACTTAAGACAAAACACGAATACCCTTATTTTTTTTTTTAACAAAAAAATTTTATTTTTCGTTCTACATGCTCAAAAAAATTTCAAAATATGTAAAATAACGCGTAAAACAGTCACCTTTAATAATCAAAAAAAAAATGTTCTGTCCATTCATACCATTCCAAAGATATTGCATTTTTTGTCACCCCTTGCGATCTAATTGCTAAAATTATGATATTTTAAAACAATTTTTTTGAACAAAAAAATTTCAAAATATGTCAAATAGTGCGAAAAACGATCATCTTTAGTAATAAAAAAATGTTTGTCCTTTCATACCATTCCACAGATATCTTATTTTTTGTCACCCTTTGCGCTCTCCGCCGTTGGGTGGTGCGCTGAACAATAGTGTTTACATTGGTCGTTGTTATCAAGTTATTTTCAATTATAACATACATACATATCTACATTTAGCAGAATGTGAAAAAATTGAAAAAGGTTAAATGTGGGCGTGGCCTTCTTGCTCCTCTTACTTGATTGGCGCACTTTCTTTTTGTTTGAAAGTGTATTTTTTTAATTTCTTAAACAAAACAATTAGAAAACCAAATTTTCGAAGGGTCCAACTTCGAATTTCGAAAGCCCGTAACTTAGTTTTGGAGGCTAACTTCGAAAAACTTAAAAAAGTTGGTTTGGTCCAATACCCAGCCGGCTGCTGTGCATTGTAATAAATATTATTAACGCTATGTATGGATGAAATTTCTGCAATATAATTTAAAAAAATTACTACTTTTTCTAATAGAAAAATATTAGAATGGAAACTAAGTGAAATAAATCGTCAAAATATATGATACGGGCTACATTTTTCTCGGATCTCGTAAATTTTTTTCGATGGTAAAAGAAAATATGTTCGCATAAAAAGAAAAAAGGCATAAAAAAATTCAAAACCGTTTGGAACCGGTTCCGGCTTTTGAAACGGTTTCGGTTTCGTTCTTTTTCAGATCAAAATAACGGCTACGGCTTCGGTTTTTAAAAATGAAACGGTTACGGTTTCGATTTCGGTGTCAGTCCTTGCCATGGAGACATGGTTGCTTTGTTGTTTTAAATGCTTTGGTTACATCGAATTACTTTTGCATACATTTATGCATATATGTATGTAAGTATGTATGTTTCACAAATTTTTTTTTATTATTAAAGCTGATCGGTTGCACGTTATTTGACATATTTTGCAATTTTTTGAGAGTGCAGAACGAAAAAAAATGATATTTGTTGAAAAATATGTTTTTAAAATATCATTATTTTAACAATTTGATCGCAAGGGGTGACAAAAATTGCAATATCTTTGGAATGGAATAAATGGACAACATTTTTTATTTTTTTATTATTAAAGGTGACTATTTTACGCGTTATTTTTCATATTTTGAAATATTTTTGAGCGTGTAGAACGAAAAAAAAAATTATTTGTTTAAAAAAAATTATTTTAAGTATAATTGGCTAAACAATAAGATCGCATAAAATTACTTCTAATATAGTAAAAACAATTATCTGTAAGTAAAAAAAAATCATTGATTTATCTGCAGTAGTTTATGAGAAAATAATTTTTCAATATTATCATGATCAGAAAATTATCAAAAGTTCAAACTCGAATAACATTAACAAAGACACGAATTTTGACGAAATATTTTTAGCACGAGGTTTGAGTCTTACCCACTATCCAATAAAATCGGTGGGGTTTTGAAAAAAAAAAAAAAATTTGTGCACACTTCACATGGCTTTACCCTGCTGTAATTCATCCAGCCGCTTGGCGTGATCCTTTAGATCACGACAAAGATTGTTACTTTTGCTTATGTGCAATCAGGGGGATCAACAAAATTAAGAGGAGAACATATCCATACATATCCTAACGTGCAAAGTGTATCACCGCCAAAAAAGGGGAATAAGAAACCCTGAAAAGACATTGGAGATACCAGAACTGTTAGAACTTAGCGAAGACGACACGAATTCAGATGTTCAAGTTTCCGAATTTGAAGATTTGTCTGCCGATGAAGGTCCCCAGTTTCTTGACCAGGCTGGCTTGAATGATTTCGTTCGCGATCTTAATCTTCCTAACGATAAGTCAGAACTTTGTGCTTCACGACTTAAATCGAGAAATTTGTTGACGCCCGGTATACAAGTTACGAAATACTGGAAAAGAGACAAAACATTCGTGAACTACTTTTCCAGCCAAAATTCTCTTGTCTACTGCAATAATATCGAAGGACTTATTAACTTATGTATATAAGGCAGATGTATACAATGCCAACGATTGGCGACTTTTCATAGATTCCTCAAGGAAAGTCTAAAAGGTGTCTTATTACTAGGGCTCGGATTTCCATGCAGTTGTTGTTTTTTTTTTGGTAAGTCGCAGAAACTTGAAAAATATACGATTATGCGAATCGAGAAGTAAGTGTAAAAATGGCATTGATTTGTTAGCGCATATTTTTGCATATTTTGTGTTAAATGCATATTTTTCCATAAAAGTATATTTTGTGGCATATTTTTCAGTATTTGGTACGTTTCAGTTAAATACATGTATTTACATTAGTTGGCAGCCTTATCGAACATATGTTTTTATTGCATTAGCCAATCTACTATACTACTAACTGTGTGTATTACAATCAGGGTAGCGAGAATGAGATAAAACGATGTTTCTGCGTACACCTGTACGATTTGTACATTTATACATACATACGTTTACATTTGAATTGAAACGTTGCTTACAGCATTGTATACCTTATATAGTAGCGCAACTCGCAAAAAACACACTAATACACACGCACAGCATATTCCCCATAAGCACAGAAAAATATTTTCTCAAACGTTTGGTAAATAATGAGGGTCAATAATGTACCACGATTTGGACAAAATTTATTTTAGGGAATAGCATAGGGGGTCGTATGTATAAAAACTGTGAAGGCAGAAACTGCCGGACATTTATAGTATAATTTTTATATTTAATTATACCTCAAGTTAATACCCATTTAGCAAAAAAGTTTACCTGCTACTGGTAGTTTATCACTAAATCGAAAATTAATTGATTGATTAATTGATATTAAGTTTTCAAAAAGTGAGAATTGACGTTAAAGGTTTCATCTCAAATACGTCTCAAATTGATATCAAACAAAATGGCTTGTTGGGCTTCATACTATTCCTTCATTCCATTTCATTTGGAGTCACTCAGCCAGTGCCTTCCACTCAATTTCGTAAGAAGAAGAAAATAAGTTGCCAAACTATAGAGGGATAAACAATGGCTTACAGCCAGTGCAACTGGAATAAATATTTTATGTTCTTCGATTCTTTTTCTTATTTATCTTCTTTTGGCGCAAAAAAAAAATTTTTAAAAATTTGTAAAAATGCCTAAAACTAGAACTACTTTGGCTGGAACTATTTCAAAATATTAACGAATACAAAGAGATATTCGAAACCGATGGAGGGATTTTATTTTGCAAAATTTGCAATAAAAGAGTTAGTTGCGCAAAAAAGTTCCAAGTGGATCAGCACATGCGGAGCCAGAAGCACGTTGAGCTTTCTAGAAGGCAAGATGAAAAAACATCTCAATGCCTGCTTAAAAATTACGTGGGAAATAAGTTTTACATGGAGCTTTGCAAGACATTTATTGCAGCTGATATCCCATTATGGAAGTTAACAAACCAACATTTGATCAACTTTTTCAAAAAATACACTGACGAATCCATTCCTTCTGAGTCAACTTTTAGAAAAAACTATGTCCATGATATCTATTTATCACAAAATGAAGAAATCAAAGAGCAATTGAAGAACCACTTTTTGTGGGTATCAATCGATGAAACGACTGACATACAAGGCCGTTTCTTAGCAAACATTATAGTGGGAATTTTACATACAGACAAAGACGTAAGCTCCAAATTTTTTTTATTAAACGTCGTTAGTCTAGAACGCACGAATCACTCCTTAATTGCAAGAGCATTTGATGATTCCATGCAATTATTGGGCCCTGACTTGGAAAAGTCGAAAATTCTGTTATATGTCACTGACGCAGCTCCATATATGGTGAAGTCAGCAAAAGCGCTGAAGGTATTTTATCCAAAGTTACTGCACGTTACTTGCTTGTCACATGCAATGCATCGAGTGGCCGAAGATGTAAGAACCTGTTTCAGTGATGTGGACGACTTAATATCGAAAGGAAAGAAAATATTTTCAAAATCTGCATTGCGTGTTGAAGCGTTTAAGGACATGTTTCCCAGTATCGCCCTTCCCCCACAACCAATATTAACAAGGTGGGGAACCTGGTTAGATGCGAAAATTTTAACGAGTTTCAAACCTTTCTTAAAAATCTAAATGATGGCGACGCGTCTTCTATATTAAAGGCAAAATGGCTTCAAATTCTATTGGAGCACATTTGGCTTATATTAATTCAAAATACATCTTCTTGTCAGATATAATAACAAAATTGGAAGGGAAAAAATCATTGGCTGAACAATTGCATATTGTGGAGGCTGCTGTTACAACTATTGAAGGGGTGCATGGTGAACTTGGTGAAAAGATAAGAGAGAATTTGAGTACCGTTCTGCGAAAAAATACTGGGTTTCAGGAACTTAAGGTAATATCTGGTGTGCCCAAATGGACAAAAGTAACAGCTGCAATACGAGTAGCTTTGATCTACACGAATTATCTTGCTTCAAGTACGCCCCAATCACCAGTGCTGAAGTAGAAAGAACGTTATCATTGTACAAAACATTTTTGCCCCCAAATAGGGAAGGCTTTACGTTTGAAAATTTGAAAGAACAAGTCATCTTGTTTGCCATTGCCAATAAAGCCTTAAACAAAGAAGACTGAAAATTTGAAATATGTGGACATATAACACCCTAAATCAAAAAGCGTCACTACTGAAAATATTTTTCGTCACTTTCTTAGCACATGTATATCGTTTAATACAAATAAGTACAACCATTTCATAATTTTTTTTCTTTTCGGCTACTATAGTTACTATTTAAAAAGGCCTGTCATGCCTAGTTTTAAAAAATTAAGTTACTGTTTTGCGATCTAGAAGCGATTAACTTAAAGTTACCCCGATTTTGAGCTGTGACTATTTTTTTGATTTATTTGGTATACAATATGTATGAATGTATTGAAAATAATTTATTGATATTTTACTTTGAAAAGTGCTTAACTAAGTATTTATATTTTTACTTTTAAAATGTATAGCTATAGAGGAATATATGTATTATGGTGATTCGAAAAAAATGTCGACTTGGTCTTACCTCCTAAAAAGTTAGGTATTGATGAGAAAATAAGCCCTGCAAAAAATTAGCGCTCTAACTTAACCCTTAGGGGTGGCTATTTTTTTCGCCCTTTCCCATACATTTTGTATGGGGAAAAATGGCATTTTTTTTCAAAGTAAATAATCTTTAAATTTTTTAAAATTTTTTCAAAATATTTTTGCATACTCTTAAAGTTGAAGCTTTGAAGCTTCCAAAATGGTATGCCATGTGCGATTATCTTAACTATTAAAATAATTACAGCCAATTAAAATTTACTAGATTTTATACGTGTAACTGTGTATGTGTGTGCAATATATAAAAAAGCTTATGAAAGACGATGATTTCCTAAAAGCAATGACACCGGTGGAAAGGGGCGCCTGGATAAGTATGAAACTGGTGACAGAAAACTTTTTGATGCTTCAATTATTGTCTATTATAAGGTTTGTTTACTGACCAAAAAAAAGTTCAGAGTAGGTTAGAGCAGAGCAGAGCAGCGCAGCTGTCATAATAGAAATAGAGCAACTTAGAGCAACTCAGAGCAGAAATGCCATGAAACACTTGAATCTCGATAGTTTCTTTTTATTTAGTTTTTTTGTTTAAATCTTCAAAATTAATGCAAATTCACGTTTACAAAAACATTGATTTTCTTGCAAGCTAATTTTTTTGAAGTTTTCAAAAATTTATTTTTTCCTGACTGACAATTGCTTCTCTGCTCTAACTTACTCCATAAAAAAAGCTAGAGCAGAAATTTGTGATCTGGATTACTCACCCAGTGGGAAAGTAGGTAATGCATTACTTTTTTCAATGCATGAAAAGATGTATTGATTTTGTTATAAGAAAAGATCACACCAAAAGCAAGGAAGGGAGTAATGTGTCGCTCAATTTTTATTTGTAGTATTAAAAAAAATTGTTTTTCGTGCATGAAAAGATGTACGAATTTTGTTATAAAAAAAGGTCACACCAAAAGCACGGAAGGGAGTAATGTGTCGCTCAATCTTTGATTTGTAGTTAAAAAAGAAATGTTTTTCATACATGAAAAGATGTACGAATTTTGATGTTATAAAAGATCATACCAAAAGCAAGAAAGGGAGTAATGTGTCGCTCTATTTTTATTTGTAGTTTGAAAACTTCAAAAAAAAAAAAAAAAATAGACAACTTTCAAACATAAAAAAAATACAATTTAAATTCATTTTGAAACTGCTGCTCGTTACGCACATCTTCATCGCTTTTTCTGCTGCTGTGAGGCTTTTCAGAAGTCGAGAGTCGACTGGACTGTTTGCTCCTGATGCCGGTGCCTTTGTGGTTTTGGGTTTTTTATTATATTTTTTTTTGGTGCACTCATCTTGGTCGTAGCCCATGACGAGCTCGTCATTCAAGCATTTAAAATAGGACCCTAACTCTTCCCCCGCTGTAGAGCCTCACTGGGTCTTAATGTCCTTGTTACTCCACAAGGAAATTTATAAAATGTTATGCAAAATTAAATATGTCCCTTGTAAAGCATCTTTTCATTCAAGAAAGGCAATGCAAGATATAATGTATCCCTTGTAGTGCATATTTTCATTCTTGAAAAGTAATACATCTTTTCATTTATAAAAAGTAATGTAAACATGTATCTTTAGTTTTGTAGGCGAGCGACACATTACTTTTCCTATGACATCGCTGTAGAAAAATTCATGCATGTTTTCATATATAGTCTATAGGAGCTATACATTACTTTATGCATTGCTGTACATTACCTTTTCCCACTGGGTAGTTTTGTTTTGAGCGTACTCATGAAACAAAAGATAGAGCAACCTAGAGCAAGAAAAGTGTTCGTTAAACACAATTTTGTGAAATATCTCAATCTGGCGTAAGCTAGAGCAGCCCAATAAACAAACCTTGTGTTTTTTTTAAATTTTAGAGATTTAAAAAAAAAATTTTTTTTTTTTTTTGCAAACAGAAGATACTTTTTCCCCAAATTTTGTTTCGGTTCATTTTGAGATCATTTGAGGGTCTTTTTGGGGTCATTTAGGGGATCGTTTTATGGGATAATTTTGGGGGTTATTTGGCGCAGCCCTGCTTGAGATTTACATATTTGGAATACGGTCAAATATTCCTTTCATTTGATACCCATAGTGGCATATCTTGCTGAATATTTAAAAAAATTGAGATAGATGGTAATCCTGTGAACCGCCCCAAGTGGCAACACCCAAGTGGAAGGTCTTAGAATGAAGCATACTACCTGTATGCCAAATTTCATCCAGATCGGTCATACGGTTCGCTTACTTATGCTTGCCAGCGTCTAATTACAGATTTGTTCTAAATGACACATTCCCACGTTGCTTTGTTGCCTCCACCGAGAATCGAGCTAACGCTGCTTTGACTGCTGAACGGAGATGTTAACCATCGGGCCATCGCGTACTTATGCTTGATAGCGTCGAATTGCAGCTTTGTTCTATGACAGTAATGACAGTATCATCTCTGTTGGATTCACTGCAGAAGTTTGTTGTTTTTTAAATGGCAGTTCCTTGCTGTTGAATTAACTAGAGGAAGTTGTTGTTTTAACACAAAATTTAGTTTGATCAACAAAAATTCTGTCAGTTTTACCAAATTTTGTTAATTAAAAATTGACAGATCATCGAATGTTCAATCAACAGTTGAATGCAGTTACTTCAACAAAAAATTCCGTTTAAATAAACAAAATTTGGTTAATTCAACAGAATTTGGTCAATTTCAGGATAACAGTGCGAGATTGTTGATTTTACCAGTGCCATTTTTACCGTGTACATGGATGAACAAACTCGCTTCCCAACATTGCAATTTTTGTTGGTACTGTGTTTATGGGTTTATGGGAAGTTCTGACCAATTTCGACTTCCAATTTTTTTTTTACCCTCAGAAGCCTTGAAAAACGGCTTTTTGATTATTTTTGATTTTTTCTTGATTTTTTAATTTTTTATGATTTCCTTATATATTTTTTTTTTATTTTTTCTAATCGTAATCAATTAGCAATTGCCTTTTCTTGAAAGCAATTAAAATAATCAATACAAATTAAAAAACCTTCTAATCAATCGATTACTAATTACTAATCAAAATTAACAGCTCTGGTCATAGGTACCTTAATCATTTCTTTTAGTTGTTAGAATTTTTTAGAATTACCATCTTATTCATAAAAAATATAAAAGGTTTAATAAGCTCTTATTAATCAAAATTGGTATGAAAATATCATTTTAAAAAGCTGTATATACCAATTTTATTTTTTATAAATATCGGGGTTAATTTAAACATTTTTTCTTCTATTTTTATGTATGAAAAGTAGAGATTTTTTCGAGACGCCGTAGGGAATTTTGAAAAAGTTGCCTGGCAACACTGAGCTGTACAAAGCTGTAATTAGACGCTAGCCAGAACACGATAGCCTTATGGTAGACATCCAGGTGGAGCGTTCAAGAGACCTGCGTTCGAAGTATAAGACTATGGAAATTTTTTTTTATTTTTTTTTTTTACAATTAAAATTTAAACAGTTTGTCTGTTGGTTTTGGTTACTATTATCATCTTTGCCGTCATGCTCCCTTAGCGATCAGGGTTGCGTTCAACTATAAAGGCCGGTTTTCATTCAAATGATGTAAAATTTTTTTGACTTTATCGATAAAATCGAAAGAATTTGTAAACATTTTTTAACGAAAACCAGACTTAAACCTTGCATAATTCAACAATGCATCTGTGTATCGATTTTTCTTCATTTGCTTGTGCATATTCACGATGAACAGTCAGATCATCGAAATTATTTGCATTATCAATGTCTGACAATCAATTTTTTTAACCCAATCTGTCTCAAAAAAGTTACCGAACGCAAAGTGAAGTTAACAAGTTACCAACGGCGAAAAAAGTTACCACGTTTGGTAACTAATTACCAGGTTCGGCAACCGTGTCGTGGATAGCCTACGCCAGATCGCGGAACTGGATATAAAGGATTTGATGTCCTTCATAAAGTCATCTAAGTGGTTCAAGAAGGAGTAACGGTGTCGGTTTAGGAGTGTCGGTCCCGGGATTCTGCTATGTGGAAAATCCTAACAACTCAGGGATTTTCCATATGGCCGGGTCCCGGGACTGACTTTTCTAGTGTTGGTGTTATCACAACGGGCCTTTCAAAACTGACCTAAGTGTGCCTCTGCGGTAGCCACTTGAACCTAACCTAACCTAACAGAGAGTGTTATTCAAACAAATTTTGATATAGGGAGCGTATGCCAGATTTGTATGTTTATGCTGTTAAGTTAACAGATAAGCTGTTATTTTAACAGAAAATTTGTGCAATATTGTTCCCTTCATTTATTTGAATTTGTATGCAGGTTTCCTAACTTTTAGGAAATCATTTTTATCAGTGTAGTATTTCGTTATTTACTTGCATTCTTCTTAAGTCTCTCAGTAGGCATCCGGGGCCACCGCCATCCTTTGAGCATATTGAATGGTACCAGGGCTTTAGGATTGTGGAGTGCGCTGATGAGCGGTCAGCGAACTTCTTCCAGTGCCTTGTCTCGCAGGTTGGGGAGTTATGGAGGGCAGCTAGACTCGAGGCCCTGGAGAGAAGGAACATCCCTCTTCGGCCAAGGGCTCTTGTGTGGCTACCTGTCGAACCGTCCCAGCCAGAGAGGATTCTGGAGCAGTTGCGTTACTGCAACCAGAACCTGCCGACCCACAGCTGGAGGGTCCTCAGGGCGGAGGAACTCGAGGGGCCACGTCGACAAGTGCTTTTACTGCTCAATGCAGAGTCCATGGGTCCTCTCTTTGAGTCGGGGAGTGTTATCTCCTATGGTATCGAGCGTGGGGTTCTACGGATCTACAATGCCCCAGAGGTGGTTCGGGAAGGCGAGGAGCGCGCGGAGGAGTTGGATGCCGTAAAAATGGTGCCCAGGCCTGCAAGGTCGGAAATCGCCAGCTCTGCGGGCATCCCGTCTGCGGCGGGATCTGTCTACAGTGTTGGTCTGATTTTCGACAGGGCGGAGAAGGAGAGGCTATTAGCTTCGGAGGGAGAGGTGGCGGAGATGGATTTGCCCGATGATGATCATCCGACAAATTAATCTTCAACACTCGAAGGCGGCCTCCGCCAACCTCCTACTCTGCCTTGAGCAAGGCGGGGTGGACGCTGTCCTCATCCAGGAGCCGTGGCTGAGCAGCAGCAAAATATCTGGATTGAGGACTGATAAATATAATATATTTGTGCACGGCACGGCAGGTAAGCCAAGATCTTGTGTACTGCTTAAAAAATATATTAAAGCTTTTCTTCTTTCCAATTTCAGTGACGATGGCGTAACGGCGGTGTGTCTGGAGGAAGGAAACAAGGGATCGTGGCTGGTCTCGGCCTACATGGCCCACGACGATACTTATGGGTCTCCTCCAGAAATTCTTTGCAGCATTACCGCTGAGGCAAAGCGAAGAGGCATAGGGATCATAGTCGGAGCGGATGCGAATTCGCATCACTCACTGTGGGGAAGTATGGATACCAATGCGAGGGGTGAGTCACTTTTGGCTTATATTTTAAATGAAGGGCTATGTATAGGTAACAAGGGCAATGAACCGACGTTTGTCACCTCAGTTAGGTTTTGGACCTCACTCTTGTTTCAGGAGACCTGTTTCCCTTATATCTGACTGGCGTGTTCTTTCAGAACACTCCTTCTCGGATCATAGGTATATACAGTCCTCCCTTCAAAAAGCTAGACCCAGTAAAATCATGTTTAGAAATCCTAGACGTACTAACTGGCCCCTGTATACCCGTATCGGGCTCGAAACTGTCTGTGACTGATAAGTGGAAAGCGAAAACCTTGGTGGACTAAGGAAGTAGACGACCTGTGAGTGGCGAGGAATCTCTCCAACTTCTCATGGACGCTCACTTCCCTGACGTTCCTGTTTCACAGGAGTCGCGGTCCTCATTGCCCACATATGTGGACGTGGGGGGTTGGCCAGCCATCTCTCTGGATGAAAGCCAACTTGTTTGGGCCATTCAATCTTTTAAGCCTTACAAGTCAACCGGGCCTGATTGCATAACTCCTGTGCAACTACAGAGATCTTTGCGGATTTCTTGCAGCTGGCTGGCTCCCATCTACGTCAACTGTTTGAGGTTGGGATATATCCCCGCTTCTTGGAATATGATCAAGGTTACCTTTATCCCAAAGGCGGGGAGGCGTTCTTATGTATCTCCCAAGGACTTCAGGCCAATCAGTCTTTCTTCGTTTCTTTTAAAAACGCTGGAGCGCCTGATTAACCTGCATTTACGCAGTGGGGTCCCTAGGAAGTGTCTTTCGGTATCACAACATGCTTACTGCAAAGGCAGATCGACTGAAACGGAGCTTCATTCCGTTGTAAAACTAATAGAGAGGTCTTTCCAACACAAAGACTTCGTGCTGGGGGCCTTTCTGGACATCGAAGGAGCGTTCAATAATGTTTTGCCATCTGCATTTGTAAGGGGACTAGCAAGTTTGGAGGTTGAATCGAGTTTGATAGAATTTATCAACAGATTAATTTGTGGCAGGATTATCATGGCGGAGTGGGGAGGCTCTGTGGCTCAGAGAAGGGTGAGGAAAGGCACGCCACAAGAAGGTGTTCTTTCTCCACTTCTCTGGGTCATAATAGTCAACGGCCTGCTCCAGTGATAGCCTATGCTGACGACCTAGCAATCCTCGCTAGGGGGAAGTTTCTTAGTACCGTTAGAGATGTTCTGCAGGGCTACCTGGGTATTTTGACAGAGTGGTCCGAATCCTGTGGACTGGCTGTCAACTGGAGTAAAACGGAACTAGTTCTCTTCACGAGAAGGTATAAGATTGACAGCTTTGTACTACCTTCCATTGGGGAAGTACCGTTGGTGCCTTCCGAAAAGGTTAAGTACCTAGGGGTTATTCTGGACAGGAAGCTGTCATGAAAACTCAGGTGTTTACTGTCAAGAACTTGGGATTAGCACGAAGTTTAGACAACCTGATCATTGTTGCGTTTTCCAAGCGGAGGTTGCGGCCATAAAGGATGCGGTGGATGGGATGCTGTCCGGCGCATTCGCGGTCATGGAGTTTAACATCTACTCCGACAGTCAAGCGGCAATCAGGGCGCTGAGTGCTGGCAACGTTCGATCGAGGACAGTGAGCGACTGTCTGGAATAAAAATTATGGAAAAAAAAAATTATTTGGGTGCCAGGCCACTGTGACATTTCCGGCAATTGCCATGCGGATCACTTGGCCAGAGCGGGCACTCTTGAAGCGGAAGTGGCTGCCTTCGGAACACTGGGTATTCCCCTTGCCACCTGTAGTCTGCTTCTGAGTAGATGGGCTTCGGATCAGTTAAGCAAGCGCTGGGCTGATAAGGTATCCAAGTCATTCTGGCCAGTGGTTGACTCCAGGCGATCAGCGGAAATACTAAGCTTCTCTAAGGTACACCTTTCCATTTTGATTGGGGTGTTGACGGGGCACTGTCCGATGGGAATCCATGCGGTGGGCTTAAACATTACTGAAAGTCCGAATTGCGTGAGCTGCATGGAGGATGACGAGGTGGAATCATCAGATCACTTCATGCTCAACTGTCCAGCTTTTGCTAGGACTAGACGTAGATTTATCGGAGATATATTGTCGCTACGCAGCGATTTTGTTAAGTAATTGCGAGTTAAGGGTCAATTACATAAAGCTTTATTTTCACTTTACCTCGAACTTTGACTTTCACAGAAAAGTTCAGTATAAGGCGTGGAGGAGGCGTGGTTATCACCCGACTTCGCCCATTTTCAACCTACCTTGGACAGAAAGTAACCTGTGCACAAAATTTCATGCGAAAATCTCAGTTTTTACTCGAGTTATCGTGTACACGGATAGACGGACAGACGGAACTCCTCTTTTAAACCTAAGAACTTTCATACATGGAACTCTATATCTATCTCGATTATTTTGTGCCGTTACATAGTACCGTTATTTGGAATTATAATACCCTTGTACTAGTACTAGTACGCTGGCTATAAAAATTGTTGCATTTGTTTTCAATTCTAAACAAATTTCGCTTAATTTATGTAGGTATTGCCAGTTCACCAGGCACTAGAACAATAACTCGCATATATCTCTACAAACAAATGCAAGTACTGAATTCGACATATTTGGATGCAAAATTAGATTTTTTAGAAAATAACCTGTTGTCTTCTCTATATCGTCGGCTAAGAGTGTAAACCTGCTAAATCCCGTTCTAAGCCAAATCGACTTTTTGATGCAGTTCGAAACAGTAGCCGATTCAGCAGTTGGCAAACGAAAGCAAAGCCTCAAAATAAATATGCAAACATCAAAAAATGTTTGATGAGAAAAGCTGCTAAATCCAACATATAGAACTTCTGTCGCCCGGTTACTGTTCTCCTCTAGAGTATTACTGTATGGGTCTAAGTCAAGGTAATAGATAGGTTTTTTGCCTCCCTGAAAAGTGGGCTATGCCACGCCCGCTTTAAACATTTTTTCAAAAAATCATTATATAATTACCAGGGGATTCACCTATAAAATTATATAATTTTAGCCATTTCCGTTACCGAATTATACCAATTTAGGTGATTTTAGAAATTTTCGATGTCGAAAGTAGGCATGGTTGGAGGGCCATTTTATCCAATTTCATCAGGTATACGCCCAACGATAGCAAAGCATACCAGTCTTTGTGCCAAATTCCGTCGTTCTATCGTAATCAATTTAAAAGATAAGACCAGTCAAATTTTAAAAAATGCCTTCCTTAAAAGTGGGCGGTGCCACGCCTACTATAAAAAATTTATGACCATGACTCACCCATAAAATTATAACATTTTAGCCATTTCCGTTACCGAATTATGTCAATTTACGTGATTTTCGATATCGAAAAAGGGGGCGTGGTTATCATCCGATTTCGCCCATTTTCAGTAGCAACCTACCTTGGCCATGCAAATATCTCAACTTTTACTCAGGTTATCGTGTACACGGATAGACGGACGGACGGACATGCCTTAATGAACTCCTTTTTCAACCTAAGAACTTTCATATATGGAACTCTATATCTATCTCGACTATTTTGTGCCGTTACATAGTAGCGTTATGCAGACAAAATTATAATACCCTCTTTGTTGAGCCAACTGGCGACAATTGGAGACACCGCGTGTTCTCAGATCTGCCTCCACTTGGCCCTGCCATGTTGTTGTTGTTGTTGTAGTAGCGAGGTGTAGTCCTGTCTAAATGTCAGACAGAGTCACCCCGAGTGTATTGCTCTTGGCCGGGTCGATATAGGAAAACGTCCCGGGTCGTTTCGGCACGATGGGTACAGCACAAGTACTGGTACCGTTCTCGTAGAACCGGCAATACAAGAAACTAGTCATGTAGGCCATGTAGGCCATGTAGGTCATTTAGCGTTTCCCAAAGTGCACCAACGGCGAGGCAACCTACTCTTACACTCTTACTTAGAAAGTTGGCCCTGCCATCGGAGTGGTGGCCTCCCTCTTCCACTACTTCCACCGGCGGGTGCCTAGCCAGCGAAGCCTCTAGGTTTTAATTCGCTGAACTATGTCGACGTCTGCGTAAAGCTCAATGATGTTGATGTCGTCGGCATACGCAAACAGTTGTAAGCTCTTGTAATATATTGTTCCAGCGCGATTAAGTTCTGCAGCCGTATAAGTTTTGCTGGGAAATCAAAATCAGACATATCGGCATATAGGCAGCTCCTTTTCGCGCTGTCGAAGGCGGTTTTAAAATCACCGGTTTTTTTTCCAAGATTTGGCGTATTGTAAAAATCTGTTCGATGGTAGATTTACCAGGTCTGAAGCCACACTGATAAGGTCTAATCTGTCGGTTTACGTCAGGCTTTAGTCTTTCGCACAATACGCTTGATAAGTCCTTATATGCGATACTCAAAAGGCTAATTCCACGATAGTTGGCGCAGTTTGCGGGATCACCCTTCTTTTGGATTGGGCAGAGAACACTTAGATTCCAATTTTCAGGCATGCATTCATCCGTCCATATTCTGCACAAAAGCTGATGCATGCACCTTACCAGCTCCTCGCCGTCGCAATTGAATAGCTCAGCGATATAGCTATTCGCACCTCGTTATAGTCGGGTTGTGGAACTTCGTCTTCGTTTGTGGGGTCGGGTTCGTCCTGGATTGTTGCTCTGTTCCTCCGTTTAGAAGGCCAAAGAAGTCATCCCTCCATAACCTTAGTACTCTCTGAACATCTGCCACCAGGTCGCCGTTGTCATTTTTACAGGAGTTTGCTCCGGGTTTAAAACCTTCCGTCATTCGTCGAATTTTTTAATAAAATTCGCTTTTAACGTACTAGTACGCTGGGTATAAAACCATGAAAAGTTGGGTTAAGTCTAAAAATTTTCTAAACTGCCATTAATAAAATAGTATTATAATTTTGTACCGGTAGAACGATGAAATTTGGCACAAAGCATACTAGTATCGTTGTGAGTATACCTGATGAAATTGGATAAAATCGCCCTCCAACCACGCCCACTTTCGATATCGAAAATTTCGAAAATCATCTAAGTGGACATAATTTGGTAATGGAAATTGCTAAAATAATTAGGCAATTCACAAGATGTCTTATTGTTTATTGCACTATTTTGATAACACACCTCTTGTGGGCACAATGATGAGCTCAACGGTCGTATCTGAAAACTATGACTTGAATTTTTGTAAACACTTTTTAGGAAATTGTTAATTTTTTGTTTTCCTGCTTCTTTTATTTTTCAAACTGAACAAATTGAAATTAAAATTTAAAATAAAAAAATTATATTTCAAAACAAAACAAATTGAAAAACAAAATAGCACACTTGATATACATAGGTTGACCAATTTTATTGTGCTATTAAAATTGTATATGAGAAATGACAGCATGGAAATTATGACAGTTTTAAACTAATAGCAGATACGCGAATAGGAGATCTTGTGAATTGCTTAAATATAATATGGTAGGATGAACCCCCAGTCATTCTATTATGATTTTTTGATAAATCTTAAAAGTAGGCATGGCACCAGCCACTTTTCACTTAGCCCTGAAACTTGAAATTTTCGTTGTAACCTAAACAAAACATATCCCAATCAGTAACTGTAAGCATTAACTAAAATTTACGCTACATTCAGTTTCGATCGTGCTTTGTTTTGCTCATTTGTTTGTGAGCAGCCGCCAATATTGCATGGAAGTTTTCTTCATCTATGTGTAGTTTCTACCCTGCTGTGACAAATATGTCCCATTCTGAAATACTGCTGGGACACATATCGCTTCCCTGGTTCTATAATGACGGAATTGTAAAATATTAAGTTTTGATGAAGCACAAGTTTTTACAATTCTATACTACACGAAAAATGAGCTTCACTGCGCCGATATTTTTTTGTGTTACATAGTGTAAAGCCTATATTTTTTTAAATATAACCGATTACTGGCAAAAATTATTACAATTTTGAAATTATATACCAATTTTAAGAAGATTTAGGCAAAAAATATTTTTGGCCGCCTAAATCTTCAATAAATAAATTTTGATGTTGCTTTTGCCGGATGCGCTATACTAGTGTTGACCACGTCCATTTAAAATTTTATTGAACGAATCAATAAGTATGACAAATGTAAAGACGTGGAGTTTTGGAATTTATGATAAATTAAAGTATAGCAAAATATTGCACAGGCAATTAATCTAATCAAATATACCTATTAGCAATCGTTTACGTCAATAAAATTCCAATTAGCAAGTTATCTCTCGAATCACCTCAAACAACAAAGATTAAAAAAAAAAAAAACAAGAAAGAAACACAAATATATTTACATATGCATCTACAACTTTGAAGTCAACAACAAATAAAATTTGCATAAAAATGTAATTTCAAGCAAATAAAATATTATATTTAGTTATGAAAACAACTGAGAAGAAGGGTTAGGTTATAGGAAGTCGTGTGTAGTAAACAGTGTTGCCGCTTCAGAAATCTAAATGCTGATAGACCAGGCACGTAGCCAGGTATATATGTGCTCAATGGGCTCGGCCTCCCCTGTATCCGCCTTGGTAAGCAACGTCATGAAAACAAGTAATTAATTTACAGAAAAGTCAGAGATGAGTTCTCTGCTAATGTAACATATAAAAGGATCTTACAGATTAGCCATCATTTTGCCATCACAAGGTAATTCAAAAAATTATTTTTAGACCGGTATGAAGGTAATGCTGTACATTCCGCATTGGTTGCTTGGGGCGTACAAAACCATTTGCTTGGACACCACTGCAAGCAACACAAGCACTTCCATTTACCGCCTTCACACACAGAGACAAAGCGCAGCAACTTTTTTGTAGGCGAGAGGGCGACGAGGGAAGGTACCCGTTTCCTTTCGTCGCTTTAGATTGCAGGAATATTCGGCATATGGGCAAACCCTTTATAGAGATTAAACTTAAAGCTCCGGATCACAGTCAATTTAACATGTAAATGCAAAAACAAGGTGGTCCGGGTGGCAAAATTATTGTTGCATTTACATGTAACTTTTTTTTTTAGCTGGGGATCACTACCAGGGGAGGTTAAGGATGGGTAACGAAACTATCGGTTTATGGATTGAAAATTTCTAGTATTACTTGTTATTTATTCCGTTGCATTAGAAAATACATGATTTCCTGCTTAATTCAATTAATTGATTCTAATTAGACTCGATTATTAAAACCATTAAAACATTTGTATATACCCCAGCCAGCAAAAGTTCCGTAAACGCGTTTGAAAATGAAAAAAAAAATCTGGCCAAAAATGTATATTTTTCCGTTTACATGCTCCATGCAGTATAGTTTCCGGACAGTTTTCGGATACGAAAAAATGTTAAAAAACGAACCAACAATAAATCCAGCCCAGCATTTATAACAACGCCGAAAGGTATTAAATTAATACCATTTTCCGTTTAATTGAGAGAAAGAGTATTATTTTGGTATTATTTTAAGATCATTTGGACTAATTTAATTGCCAAAATTGAGAGAGAAGGAGGGCGATTTAGTAATATTTTGGTATTATTTTGAAACCATTAGCCCAAATTTAATTTCCAAACTTTTTCAGGGTCTTAAATAATACTATTTGGTATTAAATTTAAAAAAGTAGTCTTTCATTTTTTACTGTGTACGAAAAGCGATGGAAAAATACACGATCGGTAAAACGTACGTTGCTATGCTGGCTGGGACTTTACATACCATAAATATATCGGGGTCTAAGCGGTGGTGCTCCCTACGGGGAAAATGTGATACAGGTTGGGAGAATTCAATCGATTTCATCAGAATTTGGTAGTTAATTTCGATAAAGTCGAGGAAATCTCTTTCGACTTTTCCGAATTATTCCTGACGGGAGCTTCGACAGAGTATCTGATAGACCTTATCATGGGTAGCTCATCCATATCCTGTTTCTATAGTATATTCTCAAAACTCTAAATAATTTCGCCAAAGAATTTTAGTTTAAGTCAGTTCACTTACGGTACTTTTGTGACCATTTTCAAGTAGTTTTAAACTATATTGAACAATTTTAGTAAAAATACTTCAAAAATGTGTTTTCCTTAGATAAAATGTATTAACATAATTATGACAATTACTTCGCCGATGAGTGAAGTTTGGCTCCTTCCGAAATGGACAAATCCGAAAAGTGTTTGTTTTCTCTCTTTCCAGTTTCCTATGATGTACGATGACCTGTACTAGCTTTACGAAGATCTGATCATAGTCCAGCGAATTTAAGCTCAAAGGTTCCGCTGGCTGGGTCATGAAATGCGAATGGAAAAAGCTCCAACACAGAAGGTTTTCCTACCGTCACCCGAATTCAGCAGCAGAGGAAGGGGGAGGCCTCTGAGATTGAAACAACAGGTTGAGGATTACTTCAGTTCCCTTGAGGTTGCCAATTGGAGCCAGTTATCGCTAAAAAGGTGCGCCTTAAATACAAAAGAAACCGATTAAAAGGACACTTATTCTGTGTGTAGAAGTGAAAAAATCCACAATATTCGGCCGATCTATCGCTGTTGTGTTAAACTTACTCCACTGGAAAAAAAACCAACCATATCACAAATAGTTAGCAGGTAGTTTGTAGGCTATAAAATTTACTTCCGGTTGAAATTTAGAGGTCATTCCACCCGCATAAGTGAATTGCATACTTATAAAATATTTTCAAACATCGAAATAGGTATTAAACCCGTTAATTTGCTTGGCAAAAGAGAAGAAAGACGCCCAAAAACCAACAAATAAACAAAACAAACCAAGTTTATTTGCATACAAATAATTTGAAACTCGTTTGCCGGAATTTCATTGATAAAGGCATTGAATAATCTGATCAGTTTGCAAATATGAATTTATTTACACAAATTATAAGAAAACAAGTAAGGAAAGCTGTCTTCGACTGTGCCGAAGGCTAAATACCTTTCATGAATAAGCGTCACGATTTTCACTGTTTGATCCCAGTACAGCCTGTGTGAATTTAACTTAAGCTCATACCGAAATTATCGGAACTATCGATTATATGGGGGCGATGTGTTATATTGGTCCAATCTCATTGATTTTTAACACCGACATTCCACATTCTAAAATAGCAATAGTTACGAAATTTCACGTTCCTATCTATATAACTACAGGAGTTATCTACCAAAATCCGTTTATTGGAACAATCGATTGTATGGGAGCTATGTGAAATATTTATCCCATCTCGATGATTCTCAACGTTGATACTTCACATATAAAAATAGCAATACGTCCAAAATTTCACGTTCCTACGTGTTTAATTACAGGAGTTATAGCCCAAAATCCGTTTATCGGAACAATCGATTGTATGGGAGCTGTATGTAATATCGGTCCGATCTTGCTGGTTCCGACAAATGATTCCTATATTGGAAAATGGTGGCCGCATACAAAATTTCAGCCAAATATCTCAAAAACTGAGGGACTAGTTTGCGTTCAAACAGACAGACAGACAGACAGACGGACATGGCTAAATCAACTCATCTCGCCATCCTGATCATTTCGGTATACTTATTGATGGGTCTATCTCTTCTTCTTCTCATACTTACAAACATCGGACCAAAGTTATAATACCATTTCATGTTCATGAAAGGTACAATAAAAATAAACATACCAGTGTGCATATAAACATAGGCATATATTTTTATACCCAGCGCACTAGTACTAGTACTAGTACAAGGGTATATTAACTTTGTTACAATTTCTTTTTAGAATTAGGTCACCGGGATTACATTTTTCTATAACGTCCACGATTGATGAGTCGGTTTGGCTTTATTCATTTGAATTGCTTGACCTAGGAAGCAAAGCATAAATACTACAGAACAGATAAAGCTCTGTCTCAAATCTTTGTTAGTCTAGATGGTGAATTTACTTCATTCGTAAGCTTGGCTCAACGGTAATAGCAATTATCTCAGCTCACGTTTCCACTTCGTTTAATCTGAATATGCTTAATTGAAGTCATTGTAATACTGCAATTCCTTAAAAATCCACAGAGATACATACCTATGTAGGTATTTTGATCAATTGAAATTTTGCTACGATTATGACACAAATTAAGTACGGAACGGTATAAAGGCCAATTTGGGTAAATATGATTAAGGTAATTTCCACAAAACAAATAAATTTTTCTATTATCAGAATAGTCATTAACTTGAGAAAACATTTGAAGAAATGAGTTGATAAAATGAGCTGATAGCTATAATGTAACGTCATGCGACATTGACGTAGCCAGATACAAACATATGGGCATTTCCATCGTCAGTCGCGTTACACCAGAAACAATATTTTACTAGTTAATGTCACTTTACGCTTTACATCAAGGATAGCCAGCGCTACAACAACAACGTCGTACTTTCTACAACAACATAGTTCTTGGAATCACAAAAAATTAATCGAGAGAATTATTATTAAACTAAGACAAAAAAACAGTCGCCGAAACTAATATGCAGCGCAATCTATATATATAAAAATGAAATGGTGTATAATTGTAACGCTAAAACTCGAAAACGGCTGAACCGAATGAAATACTTCCTTTGAGGGATTTGTTTGTTATTACCACGCGCAGGTCATGTCTTAAAATCAGAACAAAATATTAAGGGGGCGTGGCACCTCCCATACAAACTGAATTTTTCAAGTTGAATATCTTCAAAAGTGTTTAAGGTAGGAACATGAAAATTGGTACAGAGCTACAGGATAACAGCACCACTCTCACCTATAAAACCGGAGGTTATCCAATAAGGGGGCGTGGTACCTCCCATACAAACTAAATTTTTTAAGCAGAATATCTGTGAAAGGGTTCAAGGTAGGGACCTGAAAATTGGTATAGACCTATATGGTATCAAAAGCCTTCTTACACATAAAAGAAGGGGTAGTCGGAAAAGGGGGCGTGGCACCTCCCATACAAACTTAATTTTTCAAGGTGAATATCTTCAAAAGTGTTTAAGGTAGGAACATGAAAATTGGTATAGAGCTATAGGATAACAACACCATTCTCACCCATAAAACTTGGGGTTATCGAAAAAGGGGGCGTGGTACCTCCCATACAATCTATATATATAAAAATGAAATGGTGTTCAGTCGTTACGCTAAAGCTCGAAAACGGCTGAACCAAATCATATACTTCCTTTAGGGGGTTTGTTTGTTATTACCACGCGAAGGTCATGTTATAAAATCAGAACAAAATATTAGGGGGGCGTGGCACCTCCCATACAAACATTTTTCTTCAAGGTGAATATCTCTAAATGGGTTTAAGGTAGGGACCTGGAAATCGGTACAGACCTATAGGATAACAACACCATTCTCACTCATAAAACTGGGGGTTAACCAAAAAGGGGGCGTGGCACCTCCCATACGAATGAAATACTTCATAGTCGATATCTCTGGAAGTATTCATGTTAGACCACTGAAATTTGTTAAGGGATTATATGAGATCGACCCCTACCATCTCCAAAAAAGCTGGGGATAACGAAAACGGGGGCGTGGCACCTCCCATACAAATGAAATATTTCATAGTCGATATCTCTGGAAGTATTCATGTTAGACCACTGAAATTTGGTAAGGGGTTATATGAGATCGTTCCCCACCACCTCCAAAAAAAAACTGGGGATAACGAAAAAGGGGGCGTGGCACATGTCAGACGAATGAAATACTTCATAGACCATATCTCTGAAAGTACTTATGTTAGACCACTGAAACGTGGTTAGAGGTTAGATGAGGTCGATCCCTACCACCTCCAAAAAAACTAGGGTAACGAAAAAGGGGGCGTGGCACCTCCCATACGAATGATATACTTCATAGTCCATATCTCGGGAAGTGTTTAGGTTAGACCACTGAAATTTCTTGAGGAGTTAAATAAGATTAATCCCATCATCTCCAAAAAAACTGGAGATAAAGAAAAAGGGGGCGTGGCACCTCCCATACGAAGGAAACATTTCATAGCCCATATCTCTGCAAGTATTTATGTTAGACCACTGAAATTTGGTGAGGGTTTATATGTGATCGATCCCTAATACCTCCCAAAAAACTCGAGTTAACGATAAAGGGGGCGTGGCACCTCCCATACGAATAAAAATGCTTCATAGTCCATATCTCTAGAAGTATTTAGGTTAGACCACTGAAATTTTGTGAGGAGTTATATAAGATCAATCCCGGACACCTCCAGAAAAAACTGGGGATAAGGAAAAAGGGGCCGTGGTTTCTCCTATATGAAGGAAACATTTCATAGCCCATATCTCTGCAAGTATTTATGTTAGACCACTGAAATTTGGTGAGGGTTTATATGTGATCGATCCCTAATACCTCCCAAAAAACTCGAGTTAACGATAAAGGGGGCGTGGCACCTCCCATACGAATAAAATACTTCATAGTCCATATCTGTAGAAGTATTTAGGTTAGACCACTGAAATTTTGGCGTGGTTTCTCCTATATGAAGGAGATAGGGATATGGTTAAATAGATATAGGGATCGGGTTAGAGAAACAGACAGGGAAATAAATTTGTGGCAGGACAACGTCTGCCGGGTCAGCTAGTTAAAAAATATAAACAAATACAACTGAACGTATGTATGTAGTATGTGCGTACAACGCGTGTGTGTACCGTTATACGTTCACAGCGAAGCACCATCAGCCAGCATGAAATGAACAGTATTCCAAGAATAATATTGCAATGATATTTTGTATTTTTTTTTTCATCGTGAAGGGTGGACACCTTGCCGCGGTACGAGGGCTTAAGTCGATAGCCACAGGGCTACGCTGCCCTTGTGATCATTGCGCCGCCCGGTACTATATCACGAGAGAAGTCTAGCCTCTCTGGCGCGACGGACGACAAAGATCTTCCCCTCCCAATCCAGGGTGTTATGCGACCACGTGCCCATTGGACGTTTGCAGCCGGGAGGCAAATCATGGCTGTAATCGAACTGAGCCTCTCTTATAGCGGGCCGCCTCGGAGAGTAACTATGGCCTTACCGCGGTATGGGGCTCTGCCGCAGCAGACGACACACTTTCCCCTCACTCTCTCTTTGACCCTAAGCAGGCCTTGTCCGGCTATGGGTCGTAAGAACAAGATGAAAACACACAAAACAAAACTTTAAACAACCAACAACTACGTTCACTCCTCAGCAGAGGAGAGCTATGCTGGATAAAGCGAAAGCACAGCGTGGGAGGGCAACCTCCACTTCAAAATCAACCGGGGGACTGACAGCGATGGCAACTACGGGTCGGTCAACCTATAAATCCTCAAGTAAGATTGAGTTGATGGTAGCCAGAACCAGTGAGGCTCCCTACGCAGCTAAGCGGACAACGGCGCATGCTGAACTTGCATCAACCGCTGGTATGAAAACCAGTCTCTCAACGCCTGTGGCAATGATCTCACGACCAGGCCACAGAGATCCAAAGGAAAGAGAAGCAGTGAATGGGCTGTCAGCAAATGGAGCGACCGCGATGGCAACTACGGGTCCGCACTCCAGGGAGACATCTCCCCGCCGCTTCACATACCACGAGAAAAGATTGGCTGCAAAGATCCTGAAGAGGTATGAAGGGGTACCGCAGGAATCACTGTCGCCGAATTCCAGTAAATCTGTAGAGCTAGCGAAAGCTGTGATACCGGATTTCCAAAATTCGTACATGCCAAAGAGGTTAAAAGTTAACCCTTTCAAGCGCCAGAGATCGGATCTGGAGTTTATTCCCCCTCCCAAGCGGCATCAGAATACCTCTGGAGCGGGCAAACTAAGCTTTGCTGAGGTAACCAAGGACAGGATCCTTATAGGCGTCCTTGACCGAGGCAATGACCGTCTGGCCATCCCCAAGGACCGGTGGCGTTACGTGCGAAATGAACTCGGCAACATTCTTCTCAACGTTGCTCCGGAGTTTCCGGGTAGTTCGGCGCGAGTAACGGATGCGGGTTGGCACCAGGGTCAGATTAAATTACTCGCATGCGAGGATACAAAAACTGTAGCACTGTACAAGGCAGCAGCTGCTAAACTGGGTGAAGTCTACAAGGGCGCACAGATCGAGGTCGTCGACTGGAAGGACATTCCAGCTCGTCCTAGGGCAAGGGCATGTATTTCGGCCATCCCTGAGAGAGAATTCTCGGGATGCTACGGCTAATGAATCCGTCCCTCCCAACGCATGACTGGAGTGTCAATCTGGTCGGGGATGCGGTAGGGCCCGACAGACAGGTGGTGGACAGCGTAGGATTCCGATGCGGAAAGCATGTTATCCGCCACGTCCCTTGGCGATAGTGCTGTGATCAACTCGGAGATGGAGGACAGCCTACAGGTGGTGGATTGGGGAATAAGTCGATCGACAGCACCCGCCTGACGGTGGCGTCGGTCTATATGCCCTACGACGCCGAAGAACCTCCACCACAAATGGAGGTGAAAGACCTGGTGTCAAATTTCTGCACGGGTAATCTTATTATTGGAGCGGACGCTAATGCTCACCATGTCCAATGGGGGAGCTCAGATATCAATGCCAGGGGCGAGTCACAGCGGGCCTTTCAAAACTGGCCTAAGTGTGCCTCTGCGGCAGCCACTTGAACCTAACCTAACCTAAATACGCAAAACAATCTCAATAACTTGAAAAAGTTGCATTATTTTCAGTTTGTGCATTTCTGAGAAAAATATTTTCATTAGAATCAGATAGCAGGATTTCTAGGTAACGAAAAATCCGAGAGTTCGGAATCAGTTTAGATCCGGATCAGTAGTAAATACCTTGCTTCGGATCTATGGTTAACATAGTAGCTTTTGCAGAACACAATATCGAAAATACGACTCTTCATGGAAACTTTGATGTGGCAGTGGATAATTTGAGTCGAAGAAATGCTAAACTTAAATTACATCAACGCAGCTTTACATCATTTGAGACAAATTAATTTTTAAAGCTAAAATACAACAATTCACCAAAGAAAAAAAGAAATTAAGAAGTTAAGATTAAGATAGTTTGTAGATTACAAATTCGTGGCCACGTGCTCTTAGTTCTTTAAATTAATGAAAAACAAATAAATAGTATCACTCCCCTGAAGATTTCAAGGAAAATTGGCGAAACGTCGGGATGCAAGTTGGAATAAAGCTTTGTTTTATTTGCACTAAAGAACTATAGATCTGTTCAGTTGAAAATATATACATAAAACATAAACATACAAATAATCATCCATTCATCCATTTTCCACTCAGGATATGACTTTTCTCCCCAACGATAATATTTTTTAGTATATAGTTAAGATGCATTCAATTTATTAATGGATGTAGTACTTATCAGTTGAGTAGAATAAGGCATAACTCGTGTACAATCTTGTTATGTGTATTAAACTTGTTTCTATTGAAATAGGTGCGTTCAGTAGAGATGTGATTTAACCCATTAACGATCTTTTAAAACTTATGTATTTAGTATTTATTACATTTATAATAACTTAGTATTTCCAAATAAGAGATTTAGTGTGCACACATAATTGTTTTCTGTTCCACTGTTTACAATTAGCACTAGCTATCGCTAATGGGTTAATATCCACTTGTTAAATGTGCATGTAGCGTCAGCTTCTATTGGATTCACATTAGGGTTGCTTATCTCTAGCAATACATTTTGTAAGCGGGTCTGTTTTGTATATATTTCTGTTTATATGTAAGCTTTAACGTTTTTTTAAGGCGTTCTAGACGAATTACTAGTACAGTCTAAATCATATTCCTCCTAACCTCATGTGTTACATATGCAATAATTTTTTCTAGTTTTCTCAAACCTTTTACTAATTTTTACTATTACTTATTATTTCAAGCCTTTTCATTTGACTATTTCAGAACTATATTTAATGCTTTTTTTCATTCAAACAGGCGCAAAGGTTTAGTTTTTTCATTTGGTCTTCCACAACCTTTGACAAAATACTTTAATTAAACATATTTGTGGTTAAAATTTTAGGTTAAAAATACCCCTATATCCTTTTTGAGTACACTCAGAAAAAAGTTTCCTTATTTTGGCTCCAAAGACATGGCTTCATTAAACTAAGTAAAATATTCCTTATTTTAAAGACTTTTTTCCTTAAATTAAGTAAAAAAAAGTCTGTAATTAAGGAAGCCATGTCTTTGGAGCCAAATAAGGGAAATTTTTCCTTGAAATAAGGAAACTCTTTTTTGAGTATACGAATTTGTAATTTTGAAACAAGAATATTTCTGAGCATGTTTGAAAGAAGAAAGCAAAAACAAAGAAAAAATTAACCCAAGTTTCAAGAGTTCATGGGATGTACCTATCTATAAATGTATGCTGGTATGGGCTACAATGAATCTTAATACGTTTTGGGATTAATAATACTTTTGCGCTTTTCTGAAATGCTTTGTTAAATAAATGCTATTACATTTCTAGCTCCTTTTCATTACACATTGATATTTGTTATTAAATTTTGTAAATTATATAGCAAATCAAGCTACCAACTACATAGGCCGCTTTTCATATTCAGTGG
>CAXKVI010000001.1:57799269-57916122 GCA_964058755.1 Campiglossa producta | reverse complement strand
ATATGGTAGGATGAACCCCCAGTCATTCTATTATGATTTTTTGATAAATCTTAAAAGTAGGCATGGCACCAGCCACTTTTCACTTAGCCCTGAAACTTGAAATTTTCGTTGTAACCTAAACAAAACATATCCCAATCAGTAACTGTAAGCATTAACTAAAATTTACGCTACATTCAGTTTCGATCGTGCTTTGTTTTGCTCATTTGTTTGTGAGCAGCCGCCAATATTGCATGGAAGTTTTCTTCATCTATGTGTAGTTTCTACCCTGCTGTGACAAATATGTCCCATTCTGAAATACTGCTGGGACACATATCGCTTCCCTGGTTCTATAATGACGGAATTGTAAAATATTAAGTTTTGATGAAGCACAAGTTTTTACAATTCTATACTACACGAAAAATGAGCTTCACTGCGCCGATATTTTTTTGTGTTACATAGTGTAAAGCCTATATTTTTTTAAATATAACCGATTACTGGCAAAAATTATTACAATTTTGAAATTATATACCAATTTTAAGAAGATTTAGGCAAAAAATATTTTTGGCCGCCTAAATCTTCAATAAATAAATTTTGATGTTGCTTTTGCCGGATGCGCTATACTAGTGTTGACCACGTCCATTTAAAATTTTATTGAACGAATCAATAAGTATGACAAATGTAAAGACGTGGAGTTTTGGAATTTATGATAAATTAAAGTATAGCAAAATATTGCACAGGCAATTAATCTAATCAAATATACCTATTAGCAATCGTTTACGTCAATAAAATTCCAATTAGCAAGTTATCTCTCGAATCACCTCAAACAACAAAGATTAAAAAAAAAAAAAACAAGAAAGAAACACAAATATATTTACATATGCATCTACAACTTTGAAGTCAACAACAAATAAAATTTGCATAAAAATGTAATTTCAAGCAAATAAAATATTATATTTAGTTATGAAAACAACTGAGAAGAAGGGTTAGGTTATAGGAAGTCGTGTGTAGTAAACAGTGTTGCCGCTTCAGAAATCTAAATGCTGATAGACCAGGCACGTAGCCAGGTATATATGTGCTCAATGGGCTCGGCCTCCCCTGTATCCGCCTTGGTAAGCAACGTCATGAAAACAAGTAATTAATTTACAGAAAAGTCAGAGATGAGTTCTCTGCTAATGTAACATATAAAAGGATCTTACAGATTAGCCATCATTTTGCCATCACAAGGTAATTCAAAAAATTATTTTTAGACCGGTATGAAGGTAATGCTGTACATTCCGCATTGGTTGCTTGGGGCGTACAAAACCATTTGCTTGGACACCACTGCAAGCAACACAAGCACTTCCATTTACCGCCTTCACACACAGAGACAAAGCGCAGCAACTTTTTTGTAGGCGAGAGGGCGACGAGGGAAGGTACCCGTTTCCTTTCGTCGCTTTAGATTGCAGGAATATTCGGCATATGGGCAAACCCTTTATAGAGATTAAACTTAAAGCTCCGGATCACAGTCAATTTAACATGTAAATGCAAAAACAAGGTGGTCCGGGTGGCAAAATTATTGTTGCATTTACATGTAACTTTTTTTTTTAGCTGGGGATCACTACCAGGGGAGGTTAAGGATGGGTAACGAAACTATCGGTTTATGGATTGAAAATTTCTAGTATTACTTGTTATTTATTCCGTTGCATTAGAAAATACATGATTTCCTGCTTAATTCAATTAATTGATTCTAATTAGACTCGATTATTAAAACCATTAAAACATTTGTATATACCCCAGCCAGCAAAAGTTCCGTAAACGCGTTTGAAAATGAAAAAAAAAATCTGGCCAAAAATGTATATTTTTCCGTTTACATGCTCCATGCAGTATAGTTTCCGGACAGTTTTCGGATACGAAAAAATGTTAAAAAACGAACCAACAATAAATCCAGCCCAGCATTTATAACAACGCCGAAAGGTATTAAATTAATACCATTTTCCGTTTAATTGAGAGAAAGAGTATTATTTTGGTATTATTTTAAGATCATTTGGACTAATTTAATTGCCAAAATTGAGAGAGAAGGAGGGCGATTTAGTAATATTTTGGTATTATTTTGAAACCATTAGCCCAAATTTAATTTCCAAACTTTTTCAGGGTCTTAAATAATACTATTTGGTATTAAATTTAAAAAAGTAGTCTTTCATTTTTTACTGTGTACGAAAAGCGATGGAAAAATACACGATCGGTAAAACGTACGTTGCTATGCTGGCTGGGACTTTACATACCATAAATATATCGGGGTCTAAGCGGTGGTGCTCCCTACGGGGAAAATGTGATACAGGTTGGGAGAATTCAATCGATTTCATCAGAATTTGGTAGTTAATTTCGATAAAGTCGAGGAAATCTCTTTCGACTTTTCCGAATTATTCCTGACGGGAGCTTCGACAGAGTATCTGATAGACCTTATCATGGGTAGCTCATCCATATCCTGTTTCTATAGTATATTCTCAAAACTCTAAATAATTTCGCCAAAGAATTTTAGTTTAAGTCAGTTCACTTACGGTACTTTTGTGACCATTTTCAAGTAGTTTTAAACTATATTGAACAATTTTAGTAAAAATACTTCAAAAATGTGTTTTCCTTAGATAAAATGTATTAACATAATTATGACAATTACTTCGCCGATGAGTGAAGTTTGGCTCCTTCCGAAATGGACAAATCCGAAAAGTGTTTGTTTTCTCTCTTTCCAGTTTCCTATGATGTACGATGACCTGTACTAGCTTTACGAAGATCTGATCATAGTCCAGCGAATTTAAGCTCAAAGGTTCCGCTGGCTGGGTCATGAAATGCGAATGGAAAAAGCTCCAACACAGAAGGTTTTCCTACCGTCACCCGAATTCAGCAGCAGAGGAAGGGGGAGGCCTCTGAGATTGAAACAACAGGTTGAGGATTACTTCAGTTCCCTTGAGGTTGCCAATTGGAGCCAGTTATCGCTAAAAAGGTGCGCCTTAAATACAAAAGAAACCGATTAAAAGGACACTTATTCTGTGTGTAGAAGTGAAAAAATCCACAATATTCGGCCGATCTATCGCTGTTGTGTTAAACTTACTCCACTGGAAAAAAAACCAACCATATCACAAATAGTTAGCAGGTAGTTTGTAGGCTATAAAATTTACTTCCGGTTGAAATTTAGAGGTCATTCCACCCGCATAAGTGAATTGCATACTTATAAAATATTTTCAAACATCGAAATAGGTATTAAACCCGTTAATTTGCTTGGCAAAAGAGAAGAAAGACGCCCAAAAACCAACAAATAAACAAAACAAACCAAGTTTATTTGCATACAAATAATTTGAAACTCGTTTGCCGGAATTTCATTGATAAAGGCATTGAATAATCTGATCAGTTTGCAAATATGAATTTATTTACACAAATTATAAGAAAACAAGTAAGGAAAGCTGTCTTCGACTGTGCCGAAGGCTAAATACCTTTCATGAATAAGCGTCACGATTTTCACTGTTTGATCCCAGTACAGCCTGTGTGAATTTAACTTAAGCTCATACCGAAATTATCGGAACTATCGATTATATGGGGGCGATGTGTTATATTGGTCCAATCTCATTGATTTTTAACACCGACATTCCACATTCTAAAATAGCAATAGTTACGAAATTTCACGTTCCTATCTATATAACTACAGGAGTTATCTACCAAAATCCGTTTATTGGAACAATCGATTGTATGGGAGCTATGTGAAATATTTATCCCATCTCGATGATTCTCAACGTTGATACTTCACATATAAAAATAGCAATACGTCCAAAATTTCACGTTCCTACGTGTTTAATTACAGGAGTTATAGCCCAAAATCCGTTTATCGGAACAATCGATTGTATGGGAGCTGTATGTAATATCGGTCCGATCTTGCTGGTTCCGACAAATGATTCCTATATTGGAAAATGGTGGCCGCATACAAAATTTCAGCCAAATATCTCAAAAACTGAGGGACTAGTTTGCGTTCAAACAGACAGACAGACAGACAGACGGACATGGCTAAATCAACTCATCTCGCCATCCTGATCATTTCGGTATACTTATTGATGGGTCTATCTCTTCTTCTTCTCATACTTACAAACATCGGACCAAAGTTATAATACCATTTCATGTTCATGAAAGGTACAATAAAAATAAACATACCAGTGTGCATATAAACATAGGCATATATTTTTATACCCAGCGCACTAGTACTAGTACTAGTACAAGGGTATATTAACTTTGTTACAATTTCTTTTTAGAATTAGGTCACCGGGATTACATTTTTCTATAACGTCCACGATTGATGAGTCGGTTTGGCTTTATTCATTTGAATTGCTTGACCTAGGAAGCAAAGCATAAATACTACAGAACAGATAAAGCTCTGTCTCAAATCTTTGTTAGTCTAGATGGTGAATTTACTTCATTCGTAAGCTTGGCTCAACGGTAATAGCAATTATCTCAGCTCACGTTTCCACTTCGTTTAATCTGAATATGCTTAATTGAAGTCATTGTAATACTGCAATTCCTTAAAAATCCACAGAGATACATACCTATGTAGGTATTTTGATCAATTGAAATTTTGCTACGATTATGACACAAATTAAGTACGGAACGGTATAAAGGCCAATTTGGGTAAATATGATTAAGGTAATTTCCACAAAACAAATAAATTTTTCTATTATCAGAATAGTCATTAACTTGAGAAAACATTTGAAGAAATGAGTTGATAAAATGAGCTGATAGCTATAATGTAACGTCATGCGACATTGACGTAGCCAGATACAAACATATGGGCATTTCCATCGTCAGTCGCGTTACACCAGAAACAATATTTTACTAGTTAATGTCACTTTACGCTTTACATCAAGGATAGCCAGCGCTACAACAACAACGTCGTACTTTCTACAACAACATAGTTCTTGGAATCACAAAAAATTAATCGAGAGAATTATTATTAAACTAAGACAAAAAAACAGTCGCCGAAACTAATATGCAGCGCAATCTATATATATAAAAATGAAATGGTGTATAATTGTAACGCTAAAACTCGAAAACGGCTGAACCGAATGAAATACTTCCTTTGAGGGATTTGTTTGTTATTACCACGCGCAGGTCATGTCTTAAAATCAGAACAAAATATTAAGGGGGCGTGGCACCTCCCATACAAACTGAATTTTTCAAGTTGAATATCTTCAAAAGTGTTTAAGGTAGGAACATGAAAATTGGTACAGAGCTACAGGATAACAGCACCACTCTCACCTATAAAACCGGAGGTTATCCAATAAGGGGGCGTGGTACCTCCCATACAAACTAAATTTTTTAAGCAGAATATCTGTGAAAGGGTTCAAGGTAGGGACCTGAAAATTGGTATAGACCTATATGGTATCAAAAGCCTTCTTACACATAAAAGAAGGGGTAGTCGGAAAAGGGGGCGTGGCACCTCCCATACAAACTTAATTTTTCAAGGTGAATATCTTCAAAAGTGTTTAAGGTAGGAACATGAAAATTGGTATAGAGCTATAGGATAACAACACCATTCTCACCCATAAAACTTGGGGTTATCGAAAAAGGGGGCGTGGTACCTCCCATACAATCTATATATATAAAAATGAAATGGTGTTCAGTCGTTACGCTAAAGCTCGAAAACGGCTGAACCAAATCATATACTTCCTTTAGGGGGTTTGTTTGTTATTACCACGCGAAGGTCATGTTATAAAATCAGAACAAAATATTAGGGGGGCGTGGCACCTCCCATACAAACATTTTTCTTCAAGGTGAATATCTCTAAATGGGTTTAAGGTAGGGACCTGGAAATCGGTACAGACCTATAGGATAACAACACCATTCTCACTCATAAAACTGGGGGTTAACCAAAAAGGGGGCGTGGCACCTCCCATACGAATGAAATACTTCATAGTCGATATCTCTGGAAGTATTCATGTTAGACCACTGAAATTTGTTAAGGGATTATATGAGATCGACCCCTACCATCTCCAAAAAAGCTGGGGATAACGAAAACGGGGGCGTGGCACCTCCCATACAAATGAAATATTTCATAGTCGATATCTCTGGAAGTATTCATGTTAGACCACTGAAATTTGGTAAGGGGTTATATGAGATCGTTCCCCACCACCTCCAAAAAAAAACTGGGGATAACGAAAAAGGGGGCGTGGCACATGTCAGACGAATGAAATACTTCATAGACCATATCTCTGAAAGTACTTATGTTAGACCACTGAAACGTGGTTAGAGGTTAGATGAGGTCGATCCCTACCACCTCCAAAAAAACTAGGGTAACGAAAAAGGGGGCGTGGCACCTCCCATACGAATGATATACTTCATAGTCCATATCTCGGGAAGTGTTTAGGTTAGACCACTGAAATTTCTTGAGGAGTTAAATAAGATTAATCCCATCATCTCCAAAAAAACTGGAGATAAAGAAAAAGGGGGCGTGGCACCTCCCATACGAAGGAAACATTTCATAGCCCATATCTCTGCAAGTATTTATGTTAGACCACTGAAATTTGGTGAGGGTTTATATGTGATCGATCCCTAATACCTCCCAAAAAACTCGAGTTAACGATAAAGGGGGCGTGGCACCTCCCATACGAATAAAATGCTTCATAGTCCATATCTCTAGAAGTATTTAGGTTAGACCACTGAAATTTTGTGAGGAGTTATATAAGATCAATCCCGGACACCTCCAGAAAAAACTGGGGATAAGGAAAAAGGGGCCGTGGTTTCTCCTATATGAAGGAAACATTTCATAGCCCATATCTCTGCAAGTATTTATGTTAGACCACTGAAATTTGGTGAGGGTTTATATGTGATCGATCCCTAATACCTCCCAAAAAACTCGAGTTAACGATAAAGGGGGCGTGGCACCTCCCATACGAATAAAATACTTCATAGTCCATATCTGTAGAAGTATTTAGGTTAGACCACTGAAATTTTGGCGTGGTTTCTCCTATATGAAGGAGATAGGGATATGGTTTAAATAGATATAGGGATCGGGTTAGAGAAACAGACAGGGAAATAAATTTGTGGCAGGACAACGTCTGCCGGGTCAGCTAGTTAAAAAATATAAACAAATACAACTGAACGTATGTATGTAGTATGTGCGTACAACGCGTGTGTGTACCGTTATACGTTCACAGCGAAGCACCATCAGCCAGCATGAAATGAACAGTATTCCAAGAATAATATTGCAATGATATTTTGTATTTTTTTTTCATCGTGAAGGGTGGACACCTTGCCGCGGTACGAGGGCTTAAGTCGATAGCCACAGGGCTACGCTGCCCTTGTGATCATTGCGCCGCCCGGTACTATATCACGAGAGAAGTCTAGCCTCTCTGGCGCGACGGACGACAAAGATCTTCCCCTCCCAATCCAGGGTGTTATGCGACCACGTGCCCATTGGACGTTTGCAGCCGGGAGGCAAATCATGGCTGTAATCGAACTGAGCCTCTCTTATAGCGGGCCGCCTCGGAGAGTAACTATGGCCTTACCGCGGTATGGGGCTCTGCCGCAGCAGACGACACACTTTCCCCTCACTCTCTCTTTGACCCTAAGCAGGCCTTGTCCGGCTATGGGTCGTAAGAACAAGATGAAAACACACAAAACAAAACTTTAAACAACCAACAACTACGTTCACTCCTCAGCAGAGGAGAGCTATGCTGGATAAAGCGAAAGCACAGCGTGGGAGGGCAACCTCCACTTCAAAATCAACCGGGGGACTGACAGCGATGGCAACTACGGGTCGGTCAACCTATAAATCCTCAAGTAAGATTGAGTTGATGGTAGCCAGAACCAGTGAGGCTCCCTACGCAGCTAAGCGGACAACGGCGCATGCTGAACTTGCATCAACCGCTGGTATGAAAACCAGTCTCTCAACGCCTGTGGCAATGATCTCACGACCAGGCCACAGAGATCCAAAGGAAAGAGAAGCAGTGAATGGGCTGTCAGCAAATGGAGCGACCGCGATGGAAACTACGGGTCCGGACTCCCAAGACACATCTCCCCGCCGCTCTGCGTACCTGGAAAAACGATTGGCCGCTAGGATCCTGAAGAAATATGAGGGAGTTCCGCAGGAAACGCTGTCGCCAAGCTCCAGCAAGTGTGTGGAGTTAGCACAATCCCTGATACCGGATTTCCAAAGCAGTTATGTGCCAAAGAGGGTAAACGTTAACCCTTTCAAACGCCAGAGATAGGACATGGAGTTAAAACCCCATCCAAAGCGGCATCAAAACACCCCGGAGTGGGCAAACGAAGCTTTGCTGATGTAACCAAGGACAGGGTCCTTGTAGGCATTCTTGACCGAGGCAACGACCGTTTGGCCATCCCCAAGGACCAGTTCGGCACGTTCGGAATGCACTCGTAAACGCTGTCATCGACGTTTATTTGGCGTCTCCAAGTGGTTCGGCGGCGGTCACGGATGCGGGCTGGCACCAGGGACAGATCAAAACTGTCGCGTGCCGTGACGCAAGAACTGTTGCACTGTACAAGGCAGCAGCTGCAAGACTGGGTTAAGTCTACAATGGTGCAAAAATCGAGGTCGTTGACTGGAAGGACATTCCGGCTCGGCCAAGGGCAAGGGCATGGATTCCTGCCATCCCTGCAGAGCCTGAGAGAATTCTCACGATGCTGCGGATAATGAATCCGTCCCTTCCGACGCAGGCCTGGAGTGTCACTCTGGTCGGGGATGCGGTAGGGCCTGATAGACAAGTGGTCTTCACCATGAATAAGGAGGCACTCGAGCCCCTTAAAAGGTGTAATGGGCTAGTGCACTACAGTGTAAGCCAGATCGCCATCCACGTATACCGTGGCGATGCACAGCGCGCTGCCATCGCGGCTGCTCCGGGAGACTCGGAAATCGAAGTACCGCAAGAGGAAACTTAGGAGTCCGACGCGGAAAGCATGTTATCCGCCAGCTCGGAGATGGAAGACAGCCCACTGGACGGGGAAGGCCTCGACATCACGGTGGTAGCAGCCCATCCTGAGCTCAATATCTCTGAAGCTTCAGACGGCAGGACTCCTGCTGCGCCAAATCGCGCTGTTGCTATGAAATCGTCGTCGAGAGACAGCCTTCGGGACAGGGCAGGGAAGTCTGATCGCTCCCATGTTGGTGGTGCTTCAGATATACCTCTAAGAGATTTTCATTGGGACCCTTTGTTTAATCTACCAGCTTATACGAGTCGTTTGAAACTCATAAATCTTCACACCCTTTCTAGTCGGAGGGAAATGCTAGGAATTGTTTTTATGATTAAGTTACTAAATGGATCTCTCTCAAGCCCGTTTCTTTTAAGCGAGGTGAATTTCAATGTACCCTCTCGGCCATCACGTCATTATAAACCACTTGTCTTGAAACAGTGTAGAACTAACTATGAGTTAAATGAACCATTTCGCTGTTTATGTCAGGATTATAACTCTCATGCTGATACGTTTGATATTTCGGACTCGCTTCTCCGCATAAAAGAATCTATTCTTTCTGCCCTTAATACATAGAAACTGTATTGTAGTCTTTAATCCTGGTTTGAATTCTTTTTATTAGTATTTATTATATATATTTATATTTATTAAATTTATTTCACTTTGTTTGTTTATTTAATATTCTCTGTCTATCTCTACAGTTGACTCTCAATCTTTCGTTAACCAATTATTTATGACTGTGTAACTTTTTCTATATCTAAGTATTTAACTTGGCTGATGAGTCTTTCTCTGTAGCTGAGCAGATCTCGACGATTAACAAACCAATGCCTTTCAACGGCTCGGCAACTTTAAACAATCCGCGCGTTATGCGGATGCGCCCCTCGTGCCGTTTGGGCGGGATATGGTGGGTAATCCGTCTGGGAATTATTATTATTATTAAATCTAAACTAGCCTCGGCTGCTTTAAGTAGTCGTCTTTCTAAAGGCGACGTGGATGTGGTCCTCATCCAAGAACCGTCGGTCAAAAACTCGAGGATCTGCAGATTGGGGATTAAGGGTTTCAAGCTCATTCGAGCCAGCGAGGAAGGCAAAGTCAGAACCTGTATTTTGGTTAAGTCTGACCTCAACACCTTTCTTCTACCTAACTATGCCAATGGTGACATTACCGCTGCCAGTTTAACAGTCGGCAGCACCAGCCTGACGATGGCGTAGGTCTATATGTCTGACGATGGCGTCGGTCTATATGCCCTACGACGCCGAAGAACCTCCACCACAAAGCCAGCTGAGAGATCTGGTGTCAAATTTTTGTACGGCTCATCTTATTATAGGAGCGGACGCTAATCAGTAAAACCCGTAGGGAGGTCATAGATCTCACTATTTGTAGTTAAGGCGCTTATAAGTGGGTCAGAAAATGGCGTTTTCTTGAAGAATACTCATCTCCGACCACCGATATATAGAAATAGTGTTGGGCTTTCGTGTAGAGCAACCTATTATGAAACGCAATCCACGCAATACCAACTAGCAGCTACACAATGAAATTTTAGCCAGAGACCTGCCAGTACTACCCCACAAGCCCCCTCAACGGTTGATTGGTGGACCTAAGACCTGGACTCGCTCCGTAAAACCTGCAGGAAGCAATTTAATAAGGCTAAAAACCTCGACAAGGAATCTCAATGGTTCGAATGCAAAGTTAAACTAAGGGCCTACAAAAAAGCCCTGAGACAGGCAAAGAGAACTTCGTGGAGGAATTTCTGCACTGGGGTCGAAAAGGTCGACGACACAGCGAGACTTAGACGAGTACTTTCGAAAACTGAAACAGCCATTAGCTATTTGCAGAAGCCTGACGGATCCTGGACCACCACGGAAGGGGAAACCCTTGAGCTGCTCTTGAACACACATTTTCTGGGTAACTCACATAATGCACCGCCAGCACCTGCAACAAGCCTGGCAGTAAATATACCCATTACGGAGGAAAGGGTAAGGCAGGCAGTAAAGAGCTTTGAACCGTTTAAGGCTACCGGACCGGATGGGATTATCCCTGCGCAACTCATTAACATGCTGGAGACTTCAGTCAAATGGCTAGTATTTCTCTATACAGCCTGCCTGGCTCTCAACTACATTCCGTGCTCCTGGAGACATGCCACGGTAGTGTTTATTCCAAAGGCTGGGAAGGCCTCCCACTACGAGCCAAAGGACTACAGACCCATCAGCCTCTCGTCCTTTGCACTCAAAACTTTCGAGAGGATAATCAGTGACTACCTCTCCAATACTATTGATAGCAACCTTATCTCCAGCTATCAGCATGCTTACACCAAGGGTAAATCAACGGAAACTGCGCTTCAAAGCCTAGTCTCTATCATTGAAAAATCGTTGGGTGAAAAGGATTACTGTCATTGAAGCCTTCCTTGACTTTTAAGGGGCTTTTAACAATATAAGTCCGGAGTCTATTAACACCGCTTTTACTAATCTGGGCATAAGCAGATCCCTAACTGGACTAATCGATCAACTACTACGGGGGAGGAAAATATAGTGGCATATGCAGACGATTTAGCCATTGCATACAGGGGCAGATTCCCACAAACTCATGGTCCTCTCGTTGCGGACTTAGTATCAACCCGAGAAAAGTCGTTCTCTACACCAACCGGTACAAAATACTACCGCTGGACCTACCAGAACTTAATGGTGTGAGCCTGAACTTGGCTGACAAAGCCAAATTCTTGGGCACAGTTCTGCACAGGAAGTTAAACTGGAAGGTGAATATTCTTCAGCCGCAGAGGAAGGCGTGTGTTGCACTTTACACATGCAAAAGAGCCATTGGCAAAAAGTGGGGTCTCAGCCGCAAAATATGCAGATGGATCTACACTGCAATTATCCGACCTATCATGCTATATGGAGTCGTGGTGTGGTGGCATGCGCTGAGCAAGGCCACAAACCGGAATCTGTTAGGTAAAGTCCATAGATCTGGCATGATCTGTATAACCGGCGCGCTAAGAATAACGCCCAACGAAGCTCTTCAGGCCATTCTAGGCATTTTGCCACTCGATCTGGAAGCGTGCCAGGCAGCAGAGGCAGCGGCTCTGCGCTAAGGGAAACATCTGGCTGGGGCGCAAGCACAACTGGACACTCCAGTATTCTAGGATCTTACAGTTTTCTCCCTCTGAGCACAGCCGCTGTGCGGCCACAACAGTCGGAGACAGCTGTTTCAAAACAAACATTCCCAGCAGGGAAGAATGGGAGAGAATGGATCGCTGCCCCGCTACTAATGGCGGCATTTCTGTTTACACGGACGGCTCGAAGCTAGACAGCAGAGTTGGAGGAGGGGTTTATTCAAGGGATCTGGAACTTGAGCTCTCCTTCAGACTGCCTGATCACTGCAGCGTCTTCCAGGCTGAAGTCTCGACAATCTTGGATGCCGCGATTTGGATCTGCGAGGACATCGTTATTTTCAGCGACAGCCAGGCGGCCATCAAAGCTCTTGGCTTTTATCCTTTCAACTCTGAACTGACGGTCAGCTGTCGTCGATCTCTTCAAGAGATGGCCCAACAGAACCGCGTGAACTTCACATGGGTCCCAGGACACAGGGACATTGAGGGAACTGTAAGGCAGGCGAACTTGCCAGGCAGGGTACGACCAAGCAGGTTCCGTCAAGCCAACGAAAGGTGGCAACAACCCCAAGGTTGCCGGACATCCAAACAAACCTAGCCAAAATCGGATCATAAAAGATCTAGAGGCATTCACGCCATAAGAAGGAGAGAAATCTCCATATTAATAGGTGTTCTAACTGGGCACTGCCTTATTGGTAGGCACGCAGAAAGGCTAGGTGTGCCCTACCGACGATGCTGTAGGAGCTGCAAAGATGATGAGGAGAGGAAACGGTGAAGCACCTCATCTGCAACTGCCCGGCTTTAAGCGGGGCGAGAACGCGCTTTTTGGGAGTTTCCTTCCTGGATAGCCTAAGCCAGATCGCGGAACTGGACATAAAGGACTTGATGACCTTCATAAAGTCATCTAAGTGGTTCGAGGAGGAGTAACGGTGTCGGTTTAGGAGTGTCAGTCCCGGGATTCTGCTATGTGTAAAATCCCAACAACTCAGGGATTTTCCATATGGCCGGGTCCCGGGACTGACTTTCCTAGTGTTGGTGGTATCACAACGGGCCTTTCAAAACTGGCCTAAGTGTGCCTCTGCGGCAGCCACTTGAACCTAACCTGACCTTGTATTTTTTTTTGCGAATCTGGTTCGTTGTTGTGAGTTGAGAGCAAGATGTTATTGTTGTAGAGCGGCAGTGAGCAGACTGAGACACTACGTGGCGATGGCTGCTTTACATTTAACATTTCCAAATAATATTGTGATATCGTCACATCTAGCTAGAGGACCTTTATTGAAAATTCCAAAAAAAAACTTTAATTTATAAATTAGTAACAAAACAAAAAAATTAAGAAAAACTGTCCGTCACTCTAAGAAAAAAAAACTAATGGCGGCGATATACCAACAGGTTATCATAACCTCTGCCGAGATTTTTGCCGAGCTTCTCTTTCCAACTTGTGGTGTGTTGCTTTTGAGTTTTTCCTACAAGTTGGCGGGATCTACAGTTTTTTGCCGACTCCGAACGGCACAGGTTTTGTCAAATGAATTTTTGCTGAGAAGCTTCTCATGGCAGAAATACACCCGGAGAGTTTGCCAAACTACTGTCGAGGGGCGACCCCGTTTAGAAAAATTATTTTTCTAAATAATTTTTGATGTTACTTTTGCCGGGCATCGAACCGCCACGACTTGGTGTAGAAGGCCGAACACTTAACCGCTATACCACGGCGGCCGCCGTGTTACTCGCGTTACAATTTTTAGCTCGGAGTTTTTGAAGCATTTTTCGGATCTCTGAAATGGCTTCCTTAAACTAATTTTTGTTAATTTGATTCTGATTATCATACATCGATCTTCATCGATGAAACAGGTGTTAGAACTAAAAAAAAAAATATTTAAATGGTATTTGTTTTCTTTAGCACCCAACTGCTAATAAGTTAGCTAAAATTATGGGGGAGGGCTCAAAATACAGGTTTTGGCCTCAGGATCACGAATCCGGAAGCGCTTTTTAATGTTTTGGTTCCCTGAAGAGATATTTGCAATCAAAGTTGCAAGTTTTCATGTGGTTGTTGTAATTTTATTAGGCTGTACCTAAAAGCGTGCGAAAAAATGCGTACCGTGGCGTAGCCCAGGGATATTTATAATAAGCGCGGCCGAAGGCTGCCAACTCAGAAAAGTGTTCTGCACATAAATATCATGGATTCCGCCCCAATTTTGGTATCTGACCCAGGTCAATTTTCGTTTTTTTTTTTACCATAACTTTTCACAGAAACAAAAAATGAAAAAAGCGCTTCTGGATTCGTGATCCTGACGCCAAAACCCGTCTTTTGAGTTCTCTCCCATAATTTTAGCTAATTTATTAGTAGTTGGGTGCTAAAGGAAACAAATACCAAAAAAATAAATAATTTGCCTAAGTGCCGTTACCTTAAGTATTGACAAAAAAGTGGTTTTTGACCTTCTGGTGCAAGTTAAGTGTTATGAACGCCATATAATTATCAAATTCAGTAAATATTAGTGAACATTTTGCATTTAACTCTTATTTTAAAAAACTTGAATGTCAATCGTCACTCGCGTTACACAAAAAAATCCAAAAACGAACCCTTATGAGCTGGACCAAAAAAGACACATCGACATAAAAGTGCGAACCCGTCAATTAGAACATATGGATTTTTATGTTTTTTAATATTTTTATGAATAGCTTCAGAAGTAAAAGTAAGCTGTTGATAGCACTTGTCAAATTAATGGTCAAGATGTCATACTACGTACTAATAAGTTGATTTAAGTCAAATTCAATGCCATTGACATTATTTTCATAATAACTTAAATAATAGAAATCAAATCCAAGGGAAAAAAATATCTGGATTTTTCGCCTCTCTGCCTCTTGCTGCGGAAACGCCCATATGAGCTATGGAGGGGAAGAAGGAGTACCGTGCCGTTTAGTGCCTACTTTCGAAATTCTGTTTCGAGACCGTGTCGTGTCGTGCAGCAAAAATCATACAGGCGCCCATTTCTACAACGGAAAAAGTAAAGTAGCCATTAGCGATACTTAGCATAGGCTTGACTTGACTTGGAAACTGCCACTTAGGGTTCTGTTATATGAAGTTTGCATGCAATCGATTACTCTACTTGACTTGACTTAGAAATCCGATGAGTTTTGATTTTCTACGTAAATTCTAAGCTCAGTGAGCGCGGTGAGAGAACTGCGTGATGACATACCTTTTTTTTACACATTTGAATAAAATTCTCCAAATATTCCATAGTGATAAGAATTTTTGGATGTATATTATTAATATGGCAGCCGCAAAACTAACTGTCAAATAATTTAAATTCAAATTGGGGCAACCAAAAAAAAAAATTTTTTTTCCTCCCAAAATTCTTTAAATTTTTGTTTGAGCATTGATATACTGATTATAGATAAGCTCAAAACATCGAATCCTAATTCCACGAAAATGCGGTTTGGTTTTTTTTACAGAGTTATATGTAAAAAATCACATAATTACTTTTAAAAAGCAATTCGAGAGGGAAAAATTGAATGCTTATTTGAAACTGGCTATTGTGCTCTCTTGTTATTTTTCTAAGTGTTAAGTGACAGTACTCAAGTCAAGTCAAGTCTATGCTAACTATCGGTTATGGCAGCTTAAGAGTTTTTTACATGGTTCAAAAATGCTTAAAAATTTTCAAATAACATAATTTTGATTTTGCTAGAAAAAAAAAAAATCAGCAGCCGCAGCAGCAGCAAGAGAATAGCTTTTAAGCAATCAATTGATTGCTATTATAGAAATGTTCAATGTTTCGCAGCCTATGAGTTTGCTGTTGCTGGCTCACAGAAAATTTCCGAGGCAATAATTAAATCGATTCATGTAACCGTTGGATAATTTTTGGTACCCTTTTGATTGGTTGATATGATTTTTTTAGGCTCAGTTTGGGACACTTTTGAATCATTTCAGGGTCAATTTGCGACCCTTTCGAGCCTTCTTCATTGACTGTAATCTCTTATGAAGGGAGTTTTAGGAGCAAGCAATCTATTAAGCTAGCAAAAGCCATTTCAAAAAAGGTTGGATCTGATCGGGGTTGGTACTTGATCATTCTCCTTCGCCATGTAGGTGAAAAAGTGGTATCATTTGGAGACAACCCGCATGTCGGACACTCATCCAGCACGTCGGCGTTCAGTCTCGTTATGTAAGAGTTAAACCTGTAAGTACTTGTGATTGCAGGAAGGAGTTCACCGGACGGCATTTGAGAAAGGAGTTTACCGCCTCTGTGTTGATGTGTTTATTGTTCCAATCATTTAATAAAAACCGGCCGAAAACGTCCTTTATCCGCCTGTTTAATATACATAAATAAAAATTTGCATATTTTTTAAGACATGGTTTCGGTGTATGACTAAAATTTCAAAACCAAAAACACCGAAACCATGTCTTTGTTTAACGACAAATTTGCTGATGCTTTTTGACAGCATTCATATAAAGGTTGTCTTTAAAATTTTGTTATCATCTTTTTATTATTTTATTTTTAGTTTTGGTGATTCCTATCGGAAATTTGATTTTTATGTATGGTACTGTCACGGTTCCTTTAACTAAATGCTAAGTTTCAAGTTCCTAGATTACCAGAAAGTTAGTCAAAAGTCGATCGCAAAATTCCTAAATTCAAAATAGTTTTGAAAATATCTTGATATGTGCGCCAACTACCGGAATTTTTTTTGTTGAGAGATTGCATTGTCATCGGGTTCTGACAAATGTGACAAGTTTCAAGTCTCTAGCTTAGCGGGAAGTTACTCAAAAATCTATCGCAAGATTCCCCCTATGTTTTAGAGATTTTCAATTATATCGAAAAGCACGCCACCTTTTGGAATTCTGATTTCAACAAATTTTATTGTCACCGTTTCCACAACCAAATGCAAAGTTTCAAGTTCCTAGGTTACCTGGAAGTTGGTCAAAATTCGATCGCAAAATTGCCAACTTCAAATTAGTTTTCGAAATATCTGGATCCGTGCGCCACCTACCGGAATTTTTTTGATGAGGGATGTGTAAAGTTTCAAGTCTCTAACTAACCTGAAATTTACTAAAAATCGATCGCAAAAGTAAATATTTGCAATTATATAGACCAGCGTGCCATCTATCGGAATTTTGATTATTACTATTTGTAGTGTCGCCGTTCCCTCAATTTAATGCCAAGTTTCAAGTTCCTAGGTTACCTGGAAGTTGGTCAAAAGTCGATCTCAAAATTTTCAACTTCAAATTAGTTTTCGAAATATCTCGATCCGTGCGCCACCTACCGGAATTGCTTTGATGAGAGATTGCATTGTCATGGGGTTGTGACAAATGTGTAAAGTTTCAAGTCTCTAACTAATCTGGAAGTTACTAAAAATCGATCGCAAAATTCCAGGAATCTTCTAATTTTTTTTTTTTAAGATTTGCAATTATATAGACCAGCGTGCCATCTATCGGAATTTTGATTTTTAGTATTTGTAGTGTCACTATTCCCTCAATTTAATGCCAAGTTTCCAGTTCCTAGGTTACCTGGAAGTTGGTCAAAAGTCGATCACAAAATTTTCAACTTCAAATTAGTTTTCGAAATATCTCGATCCGCGCGCCACCTACCGGAATTGTTTTGATGAGGGATTGCATTGCCATGGGGTTGTGACAAATCTGTAAAGTTTCAAGTCTCTAACTAACCTGGAAGTTACTAAAAATCGATCGCAAAATTCCAGGACTCTTTTAATATTTTTTGTAATTATCTCGACCATCTGGTGGAATTTCTTGTACAACAGTTTGTATTGTCTTCAATTGTTCATATGTGTGCAAATTTTCAATAATCTAGCTTACCGGGAAGTTTCTCAAATATGCGTCCCAAAATTTCAATTTTTAAATGAATTTACCGTATTTCTTGATCCGTACGCCACCTAGCGGATACTTTTTTCGTTCACATTGCATTGTCACAGAGCCCCGACTTATGTTCTAAGTTTCAAGTGTCTAGCTCAACGGGAAGCTACCTAAAAAGACTTTGCAAGATTCCAAAATTTCGTATGAAAAAGGTGGTGCAAACAAGAAAGCGACTTAATATCAAAGCCTGCCCCTTTCGTATACTGGCCGTGTGTAAGAAGCGTGTCAAACATTATTATATGAATCAGTGCAAATGTGAGTTCTGCGCATGCGCAAGTTTTGTTTGTGTTAGTGAATTGTAGTAGCGCGTTTAAAAAAAAATATCAAAGGGCTCAAAAAGGGTCACTATCCCCATTACACAAATTGTGCATAGTTTTAGTTATAAAATCTTTGATTAGTCGATTAAATAATGAAAATACCAAAATAGTAAATCACAAAATAAATAAATAAAAATGTTCGTATTTGTTGTTTAAAAAATAATAATAAGCTACAGAGAATTTTTTCATTTGGTAAAATAATGTCATATCCGCTACCTTGGGTATTTTTGGCATGGTTTAATGTTAATTAGTGAAAGGAGTGATAAGAAAAACGAAGTGAATTTATTTACATTTTGTTCAAGTATGCATTTATTTATGCCCCTTTGTTTACAAAAGTTTAACGACATCCTTGAGATTTTGTCTCCTTCTCTCATGGTATATCTGTACTGTAATGTTTGACACGCTTCACTGTTCGGTATTATCTATATAGAAGTATTACATATATGCTTAATATAAAGGTTTTAAAAATGAGATAACATTGTCTAAATGTGAAATATTCTTGCGGCAGATCTAGTTTCTGAGATATCGGTGAAAAAATGAAAAACCCCATTTTCGTAAACATGACGTTAGAAATTTATACTTCTCATTCTATCGATTTAACTTTGGACTATATGCTGTATGTATTCCCATCAACAAGTTTTACCTTGATCTCTATAAGTATCTTAAGCAGTTTGTCCACTATGCCAAAAAACGTTTAAAAAGATTTGAAAAAATTAAAGTTTTTTGCAAAATTTAAAATTTAACAACCTTAGGGCGGATTTCTCAACTAGCCGTCAACATAACGCCCACTTGAAACTTTATCGGGTAGTTCATCCTTCTGTTAAGTAAAGGGCAAATGAACTTGCTGTTAAACTGACAGTGAACTTTGACGTTAACAGGCAGTCGAGAAATCCGCCCTTAAAATCAAAAAATTTAGGGACTAAAAAACAGTTTGGAAAATTCTAAGTACACCAGTACAACATTGCCCAGTTATATTGAAAGTCCTCAATAAAAAATTTTATTTTTTCTTCCAAAAAATTTTCCAAAATTTCGATATCCTCTAAATTGGATAACTACATTGCTCGTTCCATAGTAACCCGATGTAAGTCAAAATTTTAATTTTTTGGGGACAGAGAAAAATAAAGTTTTGTCTTTTTAGGTAGTTGGATTTTAACTGTAACTAAGATAGCAGCTGGATGGTCAAGTAAATTTGGAAGGTATGACCGTTGTAGGGTTGTTGTAGACAGTGTCAGTTCTTCTCCTTTAGTTGTCTGCTCTGGTGTACCACAAGAAAGCATCTTAGGTCCACTTTTCTTCATCCTTTTTTATTAATGGCATTAACGCAGAGTGTAATGGAGTGTGGTTGCTAAGTGACCTTGCTCAATCCCGACTCTTGCGTCCTCGTTCGTGCACTCTGGGCAACGGGAGCTACCTAGGCTCGCGGCAGAAAGAGAGGGAGCCCCGGTGGGGCCACTCTGACATACTTGGTTTAAGGGCTCACCGAGGTTTTTCTTAGCGTCTGTTCACCATGAGGTGCGGCTGCAAGCGGGCGTCTGTCTTGAAGCAAGCGGCTCGCTATATAAATGTGTAAATATTTTCCAAAAACTCCGAAACGGGTTGTGCGCTGGGTTTGGGACCCGCCACGTAAAAAACTTAATTCCAATGAAAACAAACTCAAAGCCTCGGATGAGAACCCCCTTTAATGTTGATGACCCGGCAAAACGAATAAGGCATAATGATTTGGATATTAGGGCATGTACCGGGAATGTCCGGACCCTTTCAAGGGACGGTACCGCTGCCCGACTGGTTGATGTCCTCGTAGGCGCAAAGGCCAGACACACGGCAAAGCGCGTGGTGTAGGATTCGTGGTGGGAAAGAGACTTCGGCGCCAAGTATTAGCGTTCACTCCTGTGGACGAGTGTCTCGCTGCGATCCGCATCAAGGCGAGGTTTTTCAACATAAAATTTATCTGCGCCTATGCGCCGACTGAGGAGACGGACGACGCAGAGAAGGACTCCTTCTACGATAAACTTGAACAGACTTATGATCGCTGCCCCCAGCATGATATCAAAATCGTGCTCGGCGACTTTAATGCCAAGGTGGGCAAGGAAGGAGTCTTTGGTCCTACAGTTGGAAAATTCAGTCTCCACGATATAACATCCCCCAACGGCACTAGGTTGATTGACTTCGCCGCTGCTCGCAATATGGTCATCAGTAGTACCAGGTTCCAGCATAAACGAATACACCAAGCCACATGGCTGTCCCCTGATCAAAGAACTAGAAACCAGATTGATCATGTCATGATTGAGGGCAGACATAGCTCCACCGTTCTGGACGTGCGTACCCTGCGTGGTCCCAATATTGACTCTGATTATCTTGTCGCAGCCAAGATACGCACACGCCTCTGTGCAACGAAGAAAGTGCGCACAGTAACGGAAGGAAAGTTTGACGTCGAGAAGCTGCGCATGACACAGACAGCTGATAATTTCACAACTCGATTCTCACACCTGCTAGCAGAGTGCCATCCTCGACCTAACGATGTAACCGAACAATGGAAGCATATCTCTCACTCATTGCGTACCGCCGCTGAGGCCACTATAGGGTTCCAGCGAGCCCGCAAGAACAACTGGTACGATGAGGAATGCAAAACTGCCTCGTAAAAAAAGACGCTGCCTACAAGGAGGCGTTGGGAACGGGCGAAACCGCAGTATATGGCAACAATATCGTGTGGCAAAGAAGGAAGAGAGACGCCTTTTCAGAAAAAAGAAAAGTGAGGCCGAAAGGGTGAGTGTGAGGGGCTTGAGATGCTGGCTGACAGGAATGATGCCCGAAAATTCTATGAAAAGATCCGGCGGATGACGGAAGGTTTTAAGACCGGGGCAAGCTCCTGTAAGGAAAATAATGGCGACCTGGTAACCGACGTACAAAGTGTACTTATTATGGAGGGAGCACTTCTCCTCACTGCTAAATTGCGAGGGAGACGTCGAACCCGATACCCCAATCCCTGACGATGGAAAAGTCGTCCCACCACCTGACTATGATGAAGTGAGGATAGCTATATCCCGGCTCAAAAACAACGAAGCGCCTGGAAAAGACGGACCAGCCGCCGAGCTGTTCAAACACGGAGGCGAAGAGCTGGTAAAAAGCATGCATCAGCTCTTATGCAGAATATGGTCAGACGAATGCATGCCTCCGGATTGGAATTTAAGTTTGCTTTGCCCAATCCACAATAAAGGCGATCCCGCTAACCGCACCAACTACCGCGGAATTAGTCTTCTTAATATCGCTTATAACGTTCTTTCTAGCGTGTTGTGTGAAAGGCTGAAGCCCATCGTAGACAAACTGATTGGACCTTATCAGTGTGGCTTTAGACCTGGTAAGTCTACCATCGACCAGATTTTCACGATACGCCAAATCCTGGAGAAGACCGATGATAAAAGAATCGACACACACCATCTCTTTGTCGATTTCAAAGCCGCTTTTGACAGCGCAAAAAGGAGTTGCCTGTATGCCGCCATGTCTGAATTTGACTTCCCTGCAAAGCTTATACGGCTTTGCCAAATGACGTTGAGCAATACCAATAGCTCCGTCAGAATCGGGAAGGACCTCTCTGAGCCATTTGAAACCAAACGAGGCTTCAGACAGGGCGACTCCCTTTCGTGCGATTTCTTCAATCTGATGCTGGAGAAGATAATTCGAGCAGCAGAGCTAAACCGCAATGGTACAATCTTTTACAAGAGCGTGCAATTGCTGGCGTAGCGCCGTAAGCGCTACCTTCTCTGGACTGGATAAGGAAGCGAAAAAAGTGGGTCTTGCCGTGAACGAGAACAAGACGAAGTATTTGCTGTCATCAAAGAAAGAATCGGCGCACCTGCGCCTTGGCAGCCATGTCACTGTTGATAGTTACAAATTAAGTCTCTCGTCATACCTGTCCTGATGTATGGCTCAGATTCATGGACAATGTCAAGAGAAGATGAGATAGCCCTCGGAGTATTTGAGAGAAAAGTTCTCCGGAAGATTTATGGTCCTTCCCGTGATGCCAACGGCGAGTATCGAAGGAAATTTAACGATGAGCTGTACGAGCTCTACGCAGATCTGACCATAGTCCAGCGAATTAAAGCCCAAAGACTCCGCTGGCTGGGCCATGTTATGCGAATGGACAAAGAAGCTCCAGCACAGAAGGTTTTCCTATCGTCGCCTGAATTCGGCAGCAGAGGAAGGGGGAGGCCTCGACTGAGATGGAAACAACAGGTGGAGGATGATTTGAACTCCCTTGGGGTTTCCAATTGGCGTCAGTTATCGCTAAAAAGGAATGACTGGCGTGCTTTGATATGCAACGGCCAAAATCGCTTAGGCGGTTAAGCGCCAATAAATGATGATGATGAATGATTAGTTCTTGCTTCTCTGCGGTAAGGTTTCTGCTATATGCGGATGATCTAAAAATGTACTCACCTCTTTACAGTCAGCATGACTCTGAACTGATGCAACTAGACTTGGATATATTGAGTTCCTGGTGTAATAATAATCGGCTGACCGCAAACCGAAAATAGTGTTTTCATTTTACTTTTTCAAAATGCCCTAATGTCATTCCTACCTCATATCACTTATCTAACTCGCGCCTGTCAGGGGTAAGTGAAATGAAAGATCTGGGAGTAACTTTTGACTCCAAATTTAATTTCGCAAGTAATATTAATCTTTGTATCCCAAAATCGTATGCCATGCTTGCATTTGTTAGGCGTCATAGCACGGAGTTTTGTGACCCGTATACGCTAAAACTTTTATATACAGCATTTGTACGTTCCAAACTTGAGTACCTACGCCTCTTTCATTTGGTCGCAGTATTACCACTGCCATATTGCTATAATTGAACGGATCCAGAAAGTATTTTTGTATTTTGCTTTGCGAAAGTTACGCCTCTCTGAACCCATCCCGCCCTATGAAGCGAGATGCCTTCTGATCAAGTTAAAATCGCTGCAAAATAGATGAATATTTTTATCGCTGTCGTTTATTTTCGACGCTTTTCGTGGTGCTACTGACTGCCCCGTGATCCTTGAGAGGATCTTTATAAACATTCCTGCAAGAGCCCTTAGGAGCTCTGAATTCTTCCATGTTCGTCTTTTTAAAGCTCTTTATGCAATCAATGCACCAATTACTAGATCCTTGATTGAGTTTAATAGAATTACTAACTGTTTGGAAATTGATTTTTCCTGCTCAAAAGATAATTTTTTAAGTACTATAAATTCTGTTTATAAGTAAAACTTAGTTTTTTATACTATTGATATATGTACCTACAGTAACTATATACCTTTTTCTACTTAGCCTGTAAGATTTTGTATTTTAATTGGCTTAATAAATACTAAATACTAAAAAATAAACATAGTTATATCATTCAATAGGATTTCAGTTATCCCATATTAAGGAAATGTATAAAATGTGTTAAGGAATGTATAAGTCCTTTCGATTCATACGTGATAGTCCTATGTTCAAAAGATTATAATTTTTAACGCGTATTCTGGAAGTTTTCGAGTTGAAAGGTAACAAATAAACTTAGATTCACATTTATAAAATTAGTACCTAGGGAAAGGATAAAAAATAAACCTTCAAAGAATATTGATATGTTAAACAGCTAATTGATATTTGCAAGCTAAACTCATTTAAGTATAAAAATTGCACTAAAACTTGTTCAGCTAATTATTTTCATAAATTCTGCGCTTAGCATAAATCTGCGAATATATTGGATTAATTCATAAGCATCAAACCACATACCTACATACAAATATGCAATTATGTTGGTATATATATACATAAAGAAGATACCGCTAAAAAACTAGTTAGTTAATTGATTCAATAATATAGTATATAAAGAAAAATGCGTAGAGAAGAAATCGTCATAACTTAATTAAGTCTTCAACGAGAAGTATCAAACATAAACTGAAGATGCGAGCTTTCATTGTGAGTTGTATTAAATTGAAAATTTAAATAAAAAAAAAAAAAACAATTTTAATTTTGTATTTTCTAGATTTTGTGCTTTGTAGCTGCAGCTGCTGCTGATAAATTGGGTTACAACTACCAACCAGTTCCACATTCCGGATCTGGTCTCTCCTTTGTACCTGGTGGAGTGTCGGGCAGTATTGGCGGTGTTGGTGGTCCCGCTGGTCTACAGGGTATCGGTAGTGTTGGCGGTCTAGGAAGTAGCGGAATCGGTAGTTTAGGAGGAGTAGGAGGTTTCAGTGGCGCTGGTGTTCCATCAGTTGGATCTGGCAGCGTTGGCCCTTCCTACTCAGCACCAGTAGCTCAGTATGAAAAAGAATTCTTCACCTTTAGCGCTCCAGAAGAGGATTTCAATGAAGTTAAAGGCGCTGACGAGGCAGTCAACTCTTTGAAAAAGAATATACGTGTTATCTTCATTAAGGGACCTGAAAACCGTGGACTTGAGAACGCTGTTATCAATCTGGCTAAACATGCTGCCAAAGAAAAGACCGCTATATACGTTTTGCAAAAACAGAGTGACATCGGAGATTTGGCCAACAAACTGAATGCCGTTCAAAACGTCAACAGACAAAAGCCCGAAGTACATTTCATCAAATACCGCACACCTCAGGATGCTGTCCATGCCCAACATGCCATCCAATCGCAATATGATGAATTGAATGGAAGCTCCCAATCACATGATGGTGGCGTCGCCCCAGTGCTTAACTTTGCCTCACAGGCTCAAGTTCAAGCCCCAGTGCTAAATGCTCCTGGCAATGCATATTTGCCCTCTTCTGTGATTCGTTTACAATGAGTTATCTTTTAGATATTTGTTAAATATTTTCTAATCAACGAACTGAATTGTTAAGTTTTTTTTAAATAAACTATTTTACCTTAAACGAAAAGTGCTCTTATTGGTTTTGTTTCTAAATATAGGCAATTCAATTACGACGGGGTGAACACTCGGTAATTTCGCTATAGTTTCCAGAGGAGGAGTGCTGTTAGCAGTTAAAACAAGTCTAAATAGCAGTTTATTAACTTTGCCCTTTGCTGATAAGTTAATCGAACAAATCTGCATAGATGTATCAATTTCAAATGTCAAACATATTTACATCTTTGTATCCTATATACCGCCTAACTCTAGTTTTAATGTTTATGAACATCATATCGATAACATAAAATTTGTCAGTGAATCTGTTGCACTAAATGGGCAGATAATTGTTATGGGTGATTTTAACTTACCTGACATTATTTGGTCATTTGACAATGGCTGGCTATTGCCCTTTAATATTAAATCCGATATTGAATCTTCTGTCACTAGCTTTTTCTTATCGAACAATCTTCAACAATTGAATTCGTTTACAAATTCCAATGATAAAATACTGGATTTGGTATTCGCAACAGAAGATCTCAAATTAGCATGTGAATTGAATTTGTCACCGATATCACGTAACACAACTCATCACTTAGCTTTGACAATTAAATTCGAATTTTTAAATTTTCAGCGACTTAATAAGAACCATGAGTCTTTATTATGTTTTAGAAAAGCCAACTTCGATGCTTTGAACACCTTTTTTTACTGCACGAGCTGGGATTTTTTAGATTCCATAGAAGATCCTGACTTAATATATACAAATATCTGCGACATTATGTCCGACGCCGTCACTAAGTTTGTGCCTTTGAAGTCCTCTAAACCCAAAAAAAACCGCCTTGGTTCAACGCGGAATTAAGCCATCTAAAGAACATTAAAAGTAAAGCTCTAAAAAAATACAGAAGCTCTAAGTCTCCCGTGGACCTTCAAAACTTCAACCATGCTAAAAGCGAATTTGATAGACTTCATAAATATCTTTTAAATCAATATATAACCAAAATTGAAGACGGCCTGAAACTCAATCCGTCTTCGTTTTGGAAATACGTAAATTCTAGGCGTAAATCATCCGGCATACCTGATAGAATGGAATACAAAGGCAGTGTTTCCAACTCTACGCAGGAGACTTGTAATTTATTCGCCTCATTTTTTCAAGAAGTTTATGAAAGCTACCAGCCCTCAGACACTCCTTCTACAAGATCAAGACCAACTAATTTTAATTTTATTGACGCTTTTATTACGACTGAGGATGATGTTGCAAATGCAATCTTAGACCTTAAACCAAGCTCAACTGCACAAATGGGTTTCCCCCAATATTTTTCATTCGGTGCGTGGATTCTCTTGTGAAACCAATCACCAAACTCTTCAATACATGTTTACGCCGAGGAATATTTTTAGAATGTTGGAAGTCATGTTCAATTGAGCCCATCTTCAAATCTGGAGACAAAAGTCTCATATCCAACTAACGAGCTATAGTTAAGCAAGGGGTCTTTCCAAAAAATTTTGATCACGTACTTAACAAAAAGCTACTCGAACATGTTCATCACGCCCTAACTAGCTGCCAACATGGGTTTTTGCCAGGGAAATCAATAGTCACTAATCTGTCTCTTATTTCAAACAACATTATCACTGCAATGGAACAACATTCGCAACTCGATGTCATATACACCGACTTCTCAAAAGCTTTTGATAAAGTTGACCATAATATTCTTTTACTGAAGCTCAATAAATTTGGTGTCTCCGGCACTTTATTGAACTTTTTCAGAAGTTTTCTTCTCGGTAGAAAATTATCGGTGATAATAAACTCAATAAGCTCGAACATTGCAGTCTATGCCACATCGGGTATTCCTCAAGGAACTCACATCGGCCCTCTGTTATTTTTACTCTTTATAAACGACTTACCGCCCATATCATATCGTCAAAGTGCTTAATGTTTGCAGATGATGTCAAAATATTCCTTAGTATAAACAACCTTCTCGACTGCCAAAAACTTCAACAAGATCTAAATTTATTCTTAAATTGGTGTACCATCAATAACCTGAGCCTAAACATTGGCAAGTGTTGCGTTGTCTCTTATAGCCGCCGCGTAGATGTCTACACTTTCAACTATTCTCTGGACGGCGTTGATTTGTTGCGTAAATCCGAAATTAAGGATTTAGGAATTATCTTTGACACTAAGTTAACTTTCTCCAAACATATTGATCTAGTCTCATCTAAAGCGTATTCGATGGTGGGTTTCATAATTAGGAACACCAAAGATTTTAAGGATCCTATGACTCTGAAAACACTCTATACTGCCTTGGTACGGAGTGTTTTAGAATATGGGGCGATCATATGGAACCCATACTACACAAAGTACTCTGATAAAAAAGAGACGATCCAAAGAAAATTTACTAGATTTGCTATGAAAAGAGGGTTTGTTGTAGATGATATTCCAAGTTACGCCTCAAGAAGGAAACTCCTTGGCCTACAATCTCTAGCGGATAGAAGGACATATCTGTCGTTGTTATTTGCTTACAATATTTTATCTGGCAATATTGACTGCCCAGAAATATTTATACTTTTTCGAGTACAGGAACCTAATGTAAATCTCAGAAATCCCAGAAAGTTTATTGAGGGCTCACATAAGTCACTTTACTCTTATAATGAGCCATTAGCCAGAATCATTCGCCTTTGTAACACATTCGCTCGGCAAATTAATTTTAACGATAGCCTTTATTGCTTTAAGTTAAGCCTATTTGCATTGTTTAATTAGATGTGTAAATATGATCATAGTCTGTAAGAAACTTTGTTTCGATGACTGAAATAAATAAATAAATCAAAGATTGCAGTTAAACAAGTAAGGAAGTCTAAGTTCGGCTAAATCGAACATTAAAAACCCAGCGGTAGTTTTCATATGATTTTCGGAATTTTCCATTTCGGAAGTGGGCGTGGTTGGGAAGCCATTTCGTCCAATTACATCAGGTATACTCCCTATTATGCTACATAGAGCCAAAAATGCCTTATAAAATTAGTAAGATTGTCTTCATGATTAGTTTTTTGGCAAAGGGGTAGTCGAAACGGTGGAAAAGAAGAAATGATGGTTAACAGCTGGTAATTGTAAGGTCGATTCTCAGTGAAGGCAATATCATTTTATTTTTCATTTGAAATATTAAAAAGAAAATCTTCTTAATAATATGTGATTTCCCTTTGAAAACATTAAAAAGATTGTCTCTACAAGAGCGTGAAGCACATCTTCTGGAAGAAAAACTATACAGATATCTTATAATTTTTGTTCTATTTTATTAGGTAGTTTTGGCTCTGTGTAGTATACCTTGTACCAAGTTTCATCGTTCTACCCTAATCAGTTTAAAAGCTATGGCTTGTGAAACTTTCAAATATGCCTCCATGAAAAGTGGACGGTGGAACGCCTACTTTTAAAAATTTATCAAAACATCGTAATAGAATGACTACGGGGTTCATCCTACCAAACTATGTATATCATTTTAGCCATTTCCGTTACCGAATTAGGTCAATTTAGGTGATTTTCGAAGTTTTCGATATCGAAAGTGGGCGTGGTTGGAGGGCGATATTATCCGGTATACTCCCAACGATACTAGTCTGCTTTGTGCCAAATTTCATCGTTCTATCGTAATCAGTTTAAAATTTACGACCAGTCGAATTTTCAAAAATGCCTCCCTTAAATTTATGAAAAAATCATAAGAGAATGACTATGGGGATTCACCTATAAAATTATATGATTTTAGCCATTTCAGCTACCGAGATATGTCAATTTATGTGATTTTCGAAATTTTCGATTTCGAAAAAGTGGGCGTGGTTATAATCCGATTTCGCCCATTTTCAATAGCAACCTACCTTGGCCAGAAAGTAACCCGTATACAAAATTCCATGCTCAATTTTTACGCAAGTTATCGTGTACATGGACAGACGGACAGACAGACGGACATGCCTTTATGAACTCCTCTTTTCAGCCAAAGAACTTTCATATATGGAACTCTATATCTATCTCGATTATTTTGTGCCGTTACGTAGTTATGTGGACAAAATTGTAATACCCTTGTACTAGTACTATAGTACGCTGGGTATAAAAAGAGCGGTCATTCACAGCAATGGCCTACTATACCAAGTAGTCGGTGGTTTGGCAAACTCTTCTGAAAAGCTTCTCAGCAAAAATTTAACTGCTTGCAGGTGCCGTTCGGAGTCGGAAAAAAACTGGTCGTCCCGCCATGTTTTTGGAAAAAAATGAAATCAGCACACCACCAGTCTTTTGTCTTTTTTCCATATAAGCAACTATTGATGTTCTACGAAATGTCAATTGTCAGATAGCGACCAGAACATGCCTGGTATCTACACTCAGAAAACAATACAATTCTAAAATTAAGAAAAAAATTCCAAGATTTATTTTTTGGCATTCTAAAAATTTTACGAACTTTTCGGTCTTAAATATTCTTAGAATAAGAAGTTTTCGTTCTTGCTTTTAAAATTGAGATGCAAAAAGCTTCAAATAAAAATAAAGTACTTATATTAAGAAAATGTGTTCTTAAAACAAAACTATGACGTACTCAAATCAATATATAAGAATAATTTACTTATATTAGGAAAAAGTGTTCTAAAAACAAAAATATTACGTTCACAAATTCATATTGAAAAAAGCTGCAATTAGACGCCGGCAAGCATAAATACGCGATGGCCTGATGGTTACCATCTCCGTTCAGCAGTCAAAGCAGTGTCTGTTCGATTCTCGGTCGGGGCAACAAAGCAAAGTGGGAAATTGTCATTTAGAACAAAGCTGTAATTAGACGCTGGCAAGCAAAAGTAAACGATGGCATTGTAGTAGACAACTTGGTTGAGCGTTCGAGGGACCTGAGTTCGATTATCGGTGAAGTCAATATAAGAACTCTGAAAAATAATTGTTTTTAATTGGAAAAAAAATAATATTGACTTCATCGAGAATCGAACTTACAACCCCTTAAAAATTAAACCGAAACGTTCTTGGAATAAGAATAACAAACTAATCTTTAGAATATATCGTTCTTGAAATAGGCTCGAGCGTTCTTAAATTCGGATAAAATTATTCTTGAGATAAGAATTTTCGATCTAAGAAAAAAGTTATTGATATAAGAATTTTGTACTTCGTATAAGAATATTCGATATTACCGTACTTTCGTGACCAAAATTCTTGATTTGGGCTTGCTTTAAGTATAAAATTCTTGTTTTTTTTCTGAGTATACTAGTCATGAAGTACTAAATACCAGTTTCATACCAGTTTCATACCAGTTTAAAAAGCATTGAACCTGCACTAATATGAATACAACCAGAAATTAATAGTCGCATTATTTTTATTAAACAGCTCAGCCAAAATCTCGTTAGAGGTTATGATAACCTGTTGGTATATCGCCTCCGTTAGTTACTTACTTACTTACTCCGTTAGTTAGTTAGTTAGTTACTAGCATGGAATGAATATTTTCTGACTAAGTAGTATGGTTTCAACAATTATAGTGTTATACTAGTATGAAATGGATTGTTTCTGACTAGTATGAATTCAACCAGAAAATTATAGTAGTACTAGTATTATTCTGACGTGTCACTGCAGGGAAATATTGTCTTAAGTAAAATGGTGGGTAGACGCCAAATTTCAGCTCATCGACCTGATCATATCGGCACCTATATTTATTGGTGGGGTATCTCGTATTCTTCTCAAACAACTAGAATTTTCTGGCTGAACTCATAATAGTCAATAAATCAGGAACCGTAACTGTTATGAGTTTAATTATAGAACTCGACATTTGATCATTATTTTCTGATTTTTTTCAATAAAAATCAACAATAATCGTTACACTCAAGTTTTATTTTTTTGATTAAGCGTAATGATCACTTTTTGAGTTTTATGTTTTTGATCCAACGAAAACTTTTTTCTTGAGTTTTATTTTTTTGAGAGAAAATAAAACTTACCCTTGAGTTTTATATTTTTGCTCGACAGTAAACGTTATATATACTACGTTATATATAATGTATTCGATTCGAACGAAAACGCTCAGGAGTCACAGCCGACTGCTCTATCGCTGAGCTATGACTCACATGAAGTTTTTGTGGGCAAAATTCAATTACATTCAAACAAACCAAAAATAAAAATTTAGACTGCTTTTTCATTTAGATTTTAAATCGAAACCAAAAGAAATTGAAAATCTTTGTAGGTATTTGGACGGTTTGAAATATTGTACAAAAAAGTTTGAAAAATTGATTAAACTTTATACGGGTTTAAAATTTAGGTTAATTTTTTTAGCCGTGCAGTGAAGGCAATACGAGAACTCAATTTTTTTTACTTTTCCTGGGGACAAAGAAATGAGACACATCTTTTTCATCAATTTTGGTTAGCTGTTGCCATTATCTTAAATAAATAAGTACTTAATGTTAAAAATAGGGTTTTCCTTGAACTGGGTGAAATATTTTTGTATGCTAAGAAGGAAATGTAGAAGACCCATGATAAAAGAATCGACACACACCATCTCTTTGTCGATTTCAAAGCCGTTTTGACAGCGCAAAAAGGAGTTGCCTGTATGCCGCCATGTCTGAATTTGACTTCCCTGCAAAGCTTATACGGCTTTGCCAAATGACGTTGAGCAATACCAACAGCTCCGTCAGAATCGGGAAGGACCTCTCTGAGCCATTTGAAACTAAACGAGGCTTCAGACAGGGCGACTCCCTTTCGTGCGATTTCTTCAATCTGATGCTGGAGAAGATAATTCGAGCAGCAGAGCTAAACCGCAATGGTACAATCTTTTACAAGAGCGTGCAATTGCCATGTCACTGTTGATAGTTACAAATTTGAAACTGTGAAGGACTTCGTCTATTTGGGAACCAGTATCAACACCGAAAATAATATCAGTCTAGAAATCCAGCGGAGAATCACTCTTGCCAACAAGTGCTACTTTGGACTGAGTAGGCAATTGAGAAGTAAAGTCCTCTCTCGAAGAACAAATATCACGCTCTATAAGTCTCTCATCATACCTGTCCTGATGTATGGCTCAGATTCATGGACAATGTCAAGAGAAGATGAGATGGCCCTTGTAGTATTTGAGAGAAAAGTTCTCCGGAAGATTTATGGTCCTTCCCGTGATGCCAACGGCGAGTATCGAAGGAAATTTAACGATGAGCTGTACGAGCTCTACGCAGATCTGACCATAGTCCAGCGAATTAAAGCCCAAAGACTCCGCTGGCTGGGCCATGTTATGCGAATGGACAAAGAAGCTCCAGCACAGAAGGTTTTCCTATCGTCGCCTGAATTCGGCAGCAGAGGTAGGGGGAGGCCTCGACTGAGATGGAAACAACAGGTGGAGGATGACTTGAACTCCCTTGGGGTTTCCAATTGGCGTCAGTTATCGCTAAAAAGGAATGACTGGCGTGCTTTGATATGCAACGGCCAAAATCGCTTAGGCGGTTAAGCGCCAATAAATGATGATGATGAAGAAGGAAATGTCCGTGGACACATTTAAAGGGAAATTTTCCTTGGAATAAGGTATTTGTTGCGGCAAGGAGTGTTTTCTCTAAGTGCATTTTGCATTTCAGTGTACCAATTTAGGCAAATCTCCAGCCAATGTTTTGGTTTTTGTTCATCGTCGCTCCTTTAGCTCCGATGAAATTGTTTTTAGCCTGCGTGTCTACAAGTATCTAATATCTTTATATAATATCTTTAAACGAGTTAATCTTGTATATTTGTATTTTTGTATATTTGTATGTTCAGACTATCTCGAGAACCGCTTGACCGATTGGGATGAAATTTGGCACAAAGATAGTATCTAATATCTTTAAACGAGTTAATCTTGTATATTTGTATTTTTGTATATTTGTATGTTCGGACTATCTCGAGAACCGCTTGACCGATTGGGATGAAATTTGGCACAAAGATAGTATGATGGATTCTAAGACTACCCACTTTAGGGTTGCCACTTGGGGCGGTTTACAGGGTTGCCACCTATCCCATTTTTTTTTAATTATGGAGCAAGATATGCCAATATGGGTATCATATGAAAGGTATTTTCGGCGAGATACCAACTAAAATATTTTCAAGTAGGGTTGCCACCTTACCACAATATATTTGTATATCCGTTACTATCTCGAGAATCGCTTGACCGAATTGGCTGAAATTTGGAATGGTGATAGTATGAAAGATTTTGAGACTATGCACTTTAGGGTTGCCACTTGAGGCGATTTACAGGGTTGCCACCTATCCCTTTTTTTTAATTATGGAGCATGATATGCCAATATGGGTATCATATGAAAGGTATTTTCGGCGAGATACCAACTAAAATATTTTTAGGTAGGGTTGCCACCTAGGGTTGTCACCTTACCACAATATATTTGTATATCCGATACTATCTCGAGAATCGCTTGACCGAATTGGCTGAAATTTGGAATGGTGATAGTATGAAAGATTTTGAGACTATGCACTTTAGGGTTGCCACTTGAGGCGATTTACAGGGTTGCCACCTATCCCATTTTTTTGTAATTATGGAGCAAGATATGTAAATATGGGTATCATATGAAAGGTAATTTCGGCGAGATACCAACTTAAGTATTTTCAAAAAGGGTTGCGACCTAGGGTTGCCGAAGGCCTATGTAATGGTGTACGACTCATTGTGACAAGCCTTTGCAACAACATAATAAAAGCGAAAATTGTTACCGGCGAACAATCGGGAAAAGAAGTACATATACCAAGAATCACTCTCGATTCCTCAAAGGGGCAGCTCGGTTGTATCATGCAACGTTATCAATTCCCTGTGAGACCAGCATTTGCCATGACTGTACATAAAGCTCAAGGCCAAACATTTGAATTCGTTGGAGTGGACCTCAGCTCACCAGTTTTTATGCATGGTATGCTATATGTGGCTTTTTCGAGGGTTAAGCGACCAACTACTTTGAAAGTACTGCTACCACAAGAAAATCAGCGGCGTACCCGAAACAGGGTGTGGAAAGAAGTATTGAATTAAATCTTAAATTTGAATTGCTAAATATTGAATATCTATATGTATTTAAATAAATAAAATAAAAAAAAAAATTGGGTCGATACATCGAGCCTTAACCGTCAAACAGGCTTAATTCAATTGATTCTGACTTTTGTTCTTTTTGCGGTTAGTGTCCGATATGTTTTGAAATGTGTTTGGGAAAAATATAATGTTGGTAAGTAAGAAAAATACCGAGCGAAGCTCGGTCACCCAGGTACTAATTAATTATTTGTTAAGCTAAAAAATATACAAAAGAATTTCCGGCCTTGCGTAATAACACCAGAAGTGGCGGCGAGCTCACGCACATAAATTATAACTATCCACAGTTAAAAAATAGCATCCAGAGCAAGTGTTAACAACGTTTTATGACTAAACTTGTAATATGCACTGGGAAAAGTGATTATAGCGGGAAAACTATAGCATTTACAAGAAAAACTGATAACATACTTTTGATGGAGCATCACCTCACCAGCAAACTACCAAAATAATTAAAAGAATAAAAAACAAGTAAGGAAGTCTATGTTCGGGTGGACCGAACATTAAATACCCAGCGGTAATTTTCAGAACGAGATAACAATGATATAGGCCCTAGGAGGATTTACATAAAGTTTTTACTATCTTAACTATTTACCTTACCGAATTATGTCAATTTATGTGTTTTTCGAAATTTTCCATATCGAAAGTGGGCGTGGTCGGGAAGCGATCTCGTCCAATTTCATCACCTATATTCTAGTATATGTTGTGAAAAATTTCATAAGTATGAAGTAATCAATTTAAAGTTTTTTCCAAAATGCCTCCCTTAAAGGTGGGCGTTGCCACGCCCACATTTAACCATTTATCAAAAAATCATAATAGAATGATTGGGGGGTTCATCCTAACAAACTACATCATTTTAGCCATTTCCGTTACCGAATTATGTGAATTTATGTGACTTTCGAAATTTTCCATATCGAAAGTGGGCGTGGTCGGGAAGCGATTTCGTCCAATTACATCAGGTATGCTCCCTATTATGCTAGTTTACCTTGTACCAATTTCATCGTTCTACCGTTATCAGTTTAAAAGTTATGACCCGTGAAATTTTCAAATATGCCTCCCTGAAAAGTGGGCGACGCCACGCCTACTTTTAAAAATTTATCAAAAAATCATAATAGATTGACTAGGGGGTTTATCCTACCAAACTATATCATTTTAGCCATTTCCGTTACCAAATGATATCAATTTAGGTGACTTTTAAAGCTTTCGATATCGAAAGTGGGCTTGGTTGGAGAGCGATTTTTTCCAATTTCATCAGGTATACTCCCAACGATACTAGTATGCTTTGTGCCAAATTTCATCGTTCTACCCTAATAAGTTTAAAAGTTAGGACCAGTCGGATTTTCAAAATTGCCTACCTTATAAAATTTATCAAAAAATCATCATATAACGACCAGGGGATTCACCAATAAAATTATACCATTTCCGTTACCGAATTATGTCAATTTAGGTGATTTTAGAAATTTTCGATATCGAAAGTGGGCGTGGTTGGAGGGCGATTTTACCCAAACGATACTAGTATGCTTTGTGCAAAATTCCATCGTTCTATCGTAATTAGTTTAAAAGTTACGACCAGTAGAATTTTCAAAAATGCCTCCCTTAAAAGTGGGCGGTGCCACGCCCACTATAAAAAAATTTATAGAAAAATCAAAAGAGAATGACCAGGGGGATTCACCTCTAAAATTATATCATTTTAGCCATTTCAGCTACCGAGATATGTCAATTTGTGTGATTTTCGAAATTTTCGATATTTTCAATAGCAACCTACCTTGGCCAAAAAGTAACCTGTATATAAAATTTCATGCATTCATTTCAATTTTTACTCAAGTTATCGTGTACACAGACGGACGGACGGACGGACATGGCTTAATGAACTCCTCTTTTCAACTTAAGAACTTTCATATATAGAACTCTATATCTATCTCGATTATTTTGTGCCGTTACGTACTACCGTTATGTGAACAAAATTAATATACCCTTGTACTAGTACTAGTACGCTGGGTATAAAAAGATGCACTTTAAATGGCTGCAGAAAGGAATGCTCCGCATATTTTTTTTTTTTACCCTTTTATGTCCACTAGTAGGAGAGTTAGATAAACCAAAAAAAAACCATGGCCCGAATCACTTCCGTGTTAGGTTAGGTTAGGTTCAAGTGGCTGCCGCAGAGACACACTTAGGCCAGTTTTGAAAGGCCCGTTGTGATACCACCACAAGGAAAGTCAGTCCCGGGACCCAGCCATATGGAAAATCCCTGAGTTGTTGGGATTTTCCACATAGCAGAATCTCGGGACTGACACTCCTAAACCGACACCGTTACTCCTCCTCGAACCACTTAAATGACTTTATGAAGGCCATCAAGTCCTTTATGTCCAGTTCCGCGATCTGGCTTGGGCTATCCAGGAAGGGAACTCCCAAAAAGCACGTTCTCGCGCCGCTTAAAGCCGGACAGTTGCAGATGAGGTGCTCCACTGTTTCCTATTCCTCATCATATTTCATATTTCATATTTCTTTATTCAGTCTATGATTTACAAGAATCTTACAGACTACATTAAACAAAAAAAAAAAAAAAAAACTAATGGCGGCGATATACCAACAGGTTATCATAACCTCTAACGAGGTTTTTAGCCGAGCTTCTCTTTCCAACTTGCTTTTGAGTTTTCCTATAAGTTGGCGGGACCTACAGTTTTTTGCCGACTCCGAACGGCACTTGCAAAGCAAATGAATTTTTTGCTGAGAAGCTTCTCATGGCAGAAATACACCCGGAGAGTTTGCCAAACTACTGCCGAGGGGCGACCCCGTTAGAAAAATTGTTTTTCTAATTAATTATTGATGTTACTTTGCCGGGCATCGAACCGACTTGGTGTAGAAGGCCGAACACTTAACCGCTACACCACGGCGACCGCCAAAACAAAAGTGTTTTATAAACCAGCAATATTTCTAGGCAATTTAACTTAAAACTATTTAGCTTAGTATAGAGACTAACAAATTTTTGAAGCAAGGCCGGGATAAAGAGAAATCAATACAATGATTATTATTAATTGCATTTATAACAACTACATAGAGCACGTGTGATAGGCCCATTGCGCGCGTAATTAGTCCTAAAGTTTTCAATTGCAAACATAGTATGCTGACGCAAGTTCCTCGATGGCACATGAAAGTTCAAGGATGCTAGAAGATCAGGACAGTCAATATTGCCATTCACAATATCATAGATAAATAAAATTGACGAGATTACCCTTCTATTCTCTAAAGTATCAAGATGAATTAATCATCTTTGCAACTCCTGCAGCATCGTCGGTAGGGCACACCTAACCTTTCTGCATGCCTACCAATGAGGCAGTGACCAGTTAATACCCCTATCAATATGGAGAATTCCCTCCTAGTTAGGGCATAAATGCGTCTAGACCTTTTAAGATCCCATTTTGGCCAGGTTTGTTTCGATATCCGACACCCTGGGGATTGCAGCCATCTTTCGTTGGCTTGACGGAGTGTGTGCTCCTCCAGCATTAGTTTCAAGGTCTGCAACCGATTAAAATAACGTTCCGGTTTCGGTTTCGGTTTTTGCAACGTGTTTCGGTTTCGGTTCCGGTTACGTTCTTCAAAATTTATTTCGGTTTCGGTTACGGTTTCGTTCCCGTTTCGGTTTCCAAATAAAAACAGGGGGAAAAAAATGTTACTACTAAAATACTCAAGTACCTATGTAGCTACGAAAAAGGTCGGAAGTTTCATAACTTTTTTCCTGCGGCCATGATGGGATTTCTCCATTCTTCTACATTTATTAAAGCTATGCATAGATGAAATTTCTGCAAAACAAATTCCTAAAGTTAACTCTACTTTTTTTATTAAAATGGAAGCCAAATGAAATGTATAAATCGTTAAAAACATTAAAATTAGTGGCGCTTTCCGAGACAAGCCTGAACATTTCTTTTTCGGATCTCGTAAATTTGTTTCGATCTCTTCATTCAACTATAGTCAAACTTCCTCTTTCAGAATTTTGATACTGATGTCAAAACGTGGCTCCACAATCTTCCATGAAAACTTTCAGGGTACCTGTTTGTAAAACGAAGTACCTATGTGCCCACTCACAGAAGTAAGGTATTGAAAAAATTCAAAACCGTTTGGAACCGGTTCCGGCTTATGAAACGGTTTCGGTTTCAGTCTTTTCCAGATCAAAATAACGGTTACGGTTTCGGTTTCGGTTTTGAAAAATGAATCGGTTTTAATCGGTTACGGTTACGGTTTCGGTTTCGGTTTCAGTCCTTGATTAGTTTGCATGTGGCAAACGGCATACCTAAGCGCTCTTTATCCTGAAGAACCTGCTTGGTCGTGCCCTGCCTGGCAAGCTCGTCTGCCTCACAGTTTCCCTCAATGTCCCTATGTCCCGGGACCCATATGAGGTTTACGCGGTTCTGTTGGGCCATCTCCTGAAGAGATCGACGACAGCTGAGCGTCAGTTCAGAGTTGAACGTGTATGAGCCAAGGGATTTGATGGCCGCTTGGCTATCGCTGAAAATATGGATATCTTCTCCTCTCCGATAACACGTTTGCTTAACCAGGCCGCGGCGTCCAGGATTGCCGAGACTTCCGCCTGGAAGACGCTACAATGATCAGGTAGTCTGAAGGAGAGCTCAAGGTCCAAATCCCTTGAATAAACCCCTCCTCCAACTCTGCCGTCCAACTTCGAGCCGTCGGTGTATATGGAAGTGCCACCATTTGTTTCGGGACACCAATCCGTCCTCTCCTAGTCTTCTCTGCTGGGAATGTTTATTTTGAAACAGCTATCCCCGACTGTAGTGATCGCACAACGATCTGTACTTAGAGGGAGAAAGCTGTAAGATTCTAGAATACTGGAGTGTCCAATAGTACCCGCACCGCTTATACAGATCATATTGGATCTATGGACTTTCCGCAACAGATTCAGGTATGTTGCCTTGCTCAGCGCAGGCCACCAGACGACGACTACATAGAGCATGATTGGGCGAATGATGGCCGTGTAGATCCAACTGCATACTCTAGGGCTGAGCCCCCATTTTTTGCCAATGGCTCTTTTGCATGTGTAAACAGCGATGCAAGCTTTCTTCTGGCGCTGAAGAACATTCTCCTTCCAAATCAATTTCCTGTCCAGAACTATGCCTAGAAACTTGGCCTTCCCCGGCAAGTCCAGGCGCGTGCCATCTAGTTCTGGTAGGACAAGTTCAACTTTCCCCGGGTTGATACTAAGTCCGCAGCGAGAGGACCACGTCGAAACTTCTCGTAGTGCTACTTGCATCAGGTCACACAGAGTTTTTGGGAACTTGCCTCTGAATGCAATAGCTAAATCGTCTGCGTATGCCACTATCTTCCTCCCCCCCCCAGCTTGTGTCACGTAGCAACGAGTTGACTGTGAGGTTCCATAAAAGCGGGGAAAGAACACCACCCTGGGGCGTTCCCCTTGCGACATAGCGTGATAACTCAACCGTACCAAGTGAAGAAGCTATTTTCCTTCCCCTTAAAAGTTGTTCAATTAAACCAGTTAGAGGTCTATCTACGCCCAGATTAGTTAGAGCGGAGTTGATAGCCTCCGAGCTATTGACCCACGGTTCTTGGATGAGGACCACATCCACGTCAGAAAGACGACTACTTAAAGCAGCCGAGGCAACTTTAGATTTGTGCAGATTAATCTGAAACACCACCAACATGAGAGCGCACATACTTCCCTGCCGTCCCAATATCGTCGAGGTTTACCCCATCCCGGAGGTTGCCTATCAACGACGAGTTGTTCCGATTAACTGCCCGATATGGCGTTGCGGGAGTCCTGCTGTCTGTAGCGTTAGATGTTAATCGCTCAGCGCTGGCTGCTACCACCGTGACGTCGAGGACTTCCTCGTCCTGTAGGCTGTCCTCCATCTCCGAGTTGATCACAGCACTATCGCCAAGGGACGTGGCGGATAACATGCTTTCCGCATCGGAATCCTCCGCTTCCTCTTCTGGTAATTCGTCTTCCGGTTCCCCCGGAGCAGCCGAGAAGGCAGCGCGCTGAGCATCACCACGATATACGTGGATAACGATCTGGTCTACGCTGTAGTGTACTAGACCATTACACCTTTTGAGGGGCTCGACTGACTCTTTATTCATGGTGAACACCACCTGTCTGTCGGGCCCTACCGCATCCCCGGCCAGATTGACACTCCAGTCATGCGTTGGGAGGGACGGATTCATTAGCCGTAGCATCCTGAGAATTCTCTCGGGGTCATCAGGGATGGCCGGAATCCACGCCCTTGCCCTTGGACGAGCTGGAATGTCCTTCCAGTCGATGACCTCGATCTTTGCGCCCTTGTAGACTTCACCCAGTTTAGCAGCTGCTGCCTTGTACAGTCCTACGGTTTTTGCATCCTCGCATGCGAGTAATTTAATCTGACCCTGGTGCCAACCCGCATCCTTTACTCGCGCCGATCTACCCGGAAACTCCGGAGCAACGTTGAGAAGAATGTTGCCGAGTTCATTTCGCACGTAACGCCACCGGTCCTTGGGGATGGCTAGACGGTCATTGTCTCGGTCAAGGACGCCTATAAGGATCCTGTCCTTGGTTACCTCAGCAAAGCTTAGTTTGCCCGCTCCAGGGGTATTCTGATGCCGCTTGGGAGGGGGATTTAACTCCAGGTCCGATCTCTGGCGCTTGAAAGGGTTAACTTTTAACCTCTTTGGCATGTAAGTATTTTGGAAATCCGGTATCACAGCTTTCCCTAGCTCTACCGATTTACTGGAATTCGGCGACAGCGATTCCTGCGGTACCCCTTCATACCTCTTCAGGATCTTTGCAGCCAATCTTTTCTAGTGGTATGTGAAGCGGCGGGGAGATGTCTCCCGGGAGTGCGGACCCGTACACTGAACCAAAAAAGTTCATGTATCCAATGAAAAAGTACATAGTTTTTAAGAATTGTTCGTTAAAACCTCTCCAAAGAACTTTTTCGTAGAAATTTAAGAACATTTCCTAGAATATAAGTACTTTTTCGTAAAATACGTAAACAAATCCACAGAAAGCATGTATTCATTCATAAATTGTAAGAAAATTTTCTTATATTCTATGAATTTTTTCTTGTATTTTGAGAAAAACCAGCGTGAACCTCTATGAAACTTTGTTCGTAAAAAACATGTACGTTTTTGGTTCAGTGTAGTTGCCATCGCGGTCGCTCCCTTTGCCGAAATCTCAGTTGCAGCTTCCTTCTCCTTCGAAACTCCGAGGCCAGGTCGTGAGACCGCTGCCACAGATGTAAAGATACTGGTTTTCATATCAGCGGTTGGTGGGAGTTTAGCATCCGCCGTTGTCCGCTTAGCTGCGTTGGCAACCGCACTGGTGCTAGCTCCCATCAAGTCAATCTTACTCGATAGAAGTTTGGTTGACCGACTCGTAGTTGCCATCGCTGTCGATCCCCCCCTTGATTGTGGTGCGGAGGTTGTCCTCCGGCGTTGTTGTTGCTTTCTCGCTTGCTCCTCCACAGCTCTCCTCTGCTGAGGAGTGAAATTTGGCGTTGTTTGCTTTTTAGGTTTTTCGTTTTTATTTACGTTATTTGAGTTCATCTTGTTCGTACGACCCATCGCTGGACAAGGCCAGCTTAGGGTCAAGGGAAGAGTAGGGGAAAATGTGTCGTCCGCCGCGGCGGAGCCCCGTACCGCGGTAAGGCCATCTGAGGCGACCCGGTATCAGAGAGGCTCCGTTCAAATACAGCCACGATTTGCCTCCCGGCTGCAAACGTCCAATGGGCACGGTTTCGCATAACACCCTGGATTGGGAGAGGGAAGATCTTTGCCGTCGCGCCAGAGAGGCTAGGCTGCTCTCGTGATGAAGTGCCGTACGGAGCTATGATCACAAGGGCAGCGTAGCCCTGTGGCTATCGACTTAAGCCCTCGTACCGCGGCAAGGTATCCACCCTTCCGTGTTACTTAAGTGGATTTTCTGTCTTCCTCCCCTGGACCATGTTCTTTCTTTAGAAATTTTTGGATGTCTGTATTAGTGTTGGGCAGTATCGATTCCAAAAGTACTCAGTACTCGATGCTGAAAAGTATCGACAGTACCCGATTCTTAAAAGTATCGATACTGACTATTACTACTACTACTACTATTACTACTTAATACCCGAAATGTACTCAGTGTCTAAGTAGTAATTACAACTTAGTAATACGAAGTACTCAATACCGAAAATGTACTCGATACAGAAAATGTACTATACACAAATTCCACGAGTTTTATATGGTGACGAATAATTCTTAATTTTGTATAAAGGGGTTAAAGGAATACAAATACGAAATAATAATAAAAACATATTTTTATTAAAAACGTTTGACGTAACGAGGTGGTATTAAGTTATATAGGTAAATACAATAAAGGTAACAAAAATAATATATTGTTCATACATGTATATTTTCGTAATTCATACACACATTTTGAACATGTATATTAAAAAATAAATTATTTTAAAGCAATTCAGTTTCGATGTGAGATTTATAACTATAAAATTAAATTGGGTAAATGAACATAAATTCAAGAATACTAAAGTCCTGCCAAACCGGCTTGTAGTTGCATACATACTAATTCTCTGGTACATTAGGGTGATTAAAGTAAAAAAATTGTTTTTTTTTTCGGTCTTACCCCTTGAAAAGTAAGGTATTAATGAGAAAATAAGCCTCGCAACAAAATTTGCTTTGTAACTTAATCTTTAGGGGTAGCTGTTTTTTCCACTTTTCCCATACATTTTGTATAGGGAAATGGGATCTTTTTCAAAGAAATTTTTCCTTTTTTTTAATTTATTTCAAAAACCTTTACATATTCTTAAAGTGGAGGCTTTGAAGTTTCCAAAATGGTAAGCCGGGTGCTTGTTGTAAAATATAGACAGACCTACCGCCAGAACTTGACAAAAAGTACCCGATACTTTGAAAGTACCCGATGCTTAAAAGTATCGATACCAAAGTAGTAACTACTCAAAAGTACTCGATACTGCCCAACACTAGTCTGTATGCTATATACAACGAAATTCACAACCAAGCTATAATTAATACTTAAATGCGCGTTTTTATCTAAACGCAAATCGCACGTGTAACCTAACAGTCTTTTTTTGTAACGTAACAGCCCGAGCAGTTATGTGTCTGAAAAGCACACATACATTTTTTTTCAGTGTAATTTTTTTTTTTTTTTTCATTTATTACATACGAGTTTAACCTTTAAAACTGTATAATACATGTTGAAAATAATCTGATAGAAGAGCAGACTTTTTCAATAATGTGAAGCAACTTCCAAAACCTACTTCCAAAATCTGTAACGTAACAGTCCATACAAAGTGGTCCATAACCCTTAAATAAGAACACCTACAAAAATTTTCATATCTATAGAAAATGTTACTTCAGAAGTGCACTTTTACATGCATATGCCAAAACTATTGAAAGTGTCCAAAGACATCTCTTTTTGTAGTAGTTTGTATTGGAAAGTGAGTCTGATTGTAACGTAACAGTCCGCGATTTTGGCCATATGTTGATTTTTTTAGCCAGACTGAGATAAATACCCTGCAAAAATCGAGAGTACTCTATTTCTTATCCAAAGAGTACTCCAATTGGAGCATCAGAGTACTCCAAATGTAATCCTTTTTCATATAATAATTATGCTCCAATAAACATTGCGATGTTCTAGGACTGGACCACATACTCCAACCTTCGCTTGGTTTCTGCTACTCCATGGAGTACCTAATGTCAGAGTTCTTTGCAATGTACTCCAACTTTGTTACTTCTTGGAGTACATGCTGTCAGAGCGATAGTGTCGCGATTTTCGTCGATAAGGCAGGAGCAATGATCGGCTTTCAAAAAGCTGAAGGTGGTCCGATGAGGTATACAAAGGATTACTATTGGCGTACTCAAATATCAAAAAAATTGGAACACATAATCCAACGATTTTTGCAGGGTACCCCAAATTTTCAGCAAGTTAACATTTTTTGTGATTTTTGTTTCGTTAAGTTAAAATAATTTAATGAATTTAGTATTTTTGGTTTTATTATTTCTAGATATAATACTTAGGCAATTCACTATTTCGATAACACAACTCTTGTGAGCACTGTAACGAGTTGAATGGTCGTATGAAAACAAACAATTGAATTTTTGTAAAAACTTTTCAGGAAATTATTAATTTTTTGTTTTCCTGCTTCTTTTACTTTTCAAACTAAACAAATTGAAATCAAAATTGAAATGAAAATATTACATTTCAAAACAAAACAAATTGAAAAACAAAATAGCACACTTGATATACATACATACATAGGTTGCTCAATTTTATTGTGGTATTCAAATTTTTTATGAGAAATGACAGCATGGAAACTATGACAGTTTTAAACTAATAGCAGATAGGCAAATAGGAGATCTTGTGAATTGCGTAATTCATTCATCACTACAGAGTAATTATATATATATCAAGGACTGGAACCGAAACCGAAACCGTAACCGTTATTTGGATCTGAAAAAGAACGAAACCGGAACCGATTCCAAACGGTTTTGAATTTCTTTATGTCTTCCCGGGTAGAAAATAATCTTGGCAAATCATTCTTAATCTAGGCGCTGGCTAGATTTTCCTACAATAGACAATTCTACCTTGGGCCTTCCAGGGCTCTGGAATGGAAAGCGTATGTTTTTATATTTACGGACAATTTAGGGATTATTCTGTAAGGGGACTGCCTACTTTTGCATACCTTGCACCTGCTCAGTTTTTCCAATCCAGGGCCTAAATATTTTGTCTATATTGGGGCGGCCTAGTTTTTCCAATCCAGCGCCAGGATAGTTTTTCCACGATTATAAAATTTAATTAAAGTTGTTCATTTGCTGAACAAATTTCATGCGTTGTGACAGCTGAATGGATAGAGATGATGACTGTAATGTGAAGGTGCCTGGGTTCAATGCTTGCTCAGGGACAATGCATTTTTTTAATTGATAATTCAAGTTGTTCATTCGCAGAAAATATTTCAATGATTGGAATAGCCTAATGGACAGAGAAGACAACTGTGATGTAAAGGTGCCCGGGTTCAATGCTGACTGAAAGGCAATGAATTATATTATTTCTTAGCTGGCATTGCCTTGGAAAAACTAGGCAGGGCCTAGATTTGCAATACCCGACAGGCCCTTTTATTAAAAAGCAATAACAAACAGATAAGGGCCTGTGTAAACTTTCCTTGGCAGGCCCATGATTTTAAAAGTGAAAATCTAGTCAGGCCCTAGGCTAAATTTAACAGATTTTCTACCAGGGTTACTTCATTTAGAGGGCACATAGGAATTTTCTTTGCCAAACAAGATTGCCAAGCAAGGTTACGAAAGACACGTTTTGACCTCAGTATCAAAATACTGGAAGGGGAAGTTTGAAAAAATTATGTTTTTACAATTTACATATTTCATTTATTTTCCTTCTAATATTTTTCTAATGAAAAAGTAGAGTTAATTTTAGGAATTTGTTTTGCAGAAATTTCATCCGTGCATAGCGTTAATAAAATTTATTATTATCATGGCCGCAGGAAAAAAGTTATGAAAACTTAAACCTATTTCGAAGCTACATATGTAGGCACTTGAGTATTTTAGTAGAAAAATTTATTTTGTTCGTGTTTTTATTTGGAAACCGAAACCGTAACCGAAACCAAAATAAATGTTGAAGAACGAAACCGGAACCGAAACCGAAACTCGTTGCAAAACCGAAACCGAAACCGGAACGTTATTTTAATCGGTTTCAGACCTTGATATATGTACATATATTAGACTGGCCGTAAATATTTTTTTTGGAAATCCTTAAATTTTCGCGTCTTAAAATATGTGGTTAGGAGTCCAAACAAACCATGTAAATTTTCAGCACGATCCGATGATGCCTTAACGTGCCGAGTTGAGCTCAAAGTTCCGGTGGCCCTATGGAGACCAAAAAAAATATTTTTTTTTTCTTTTTATCTAATACCTAAAATCGAAAATATTATAGTCGACGATATCACATATAAAATTTGGTTTCCATCGGAGACCGTACACGAGGATCAAAGTGCAGATTGCCCTATGCAGACTCTAAAAATAAAACATATAAGGTAACCTCAACTTTGATCCCTGTGTGACACGCCTTAACGGCCTCCGATCCGAACCACACTTGCCATATTGCCTCCACCGCGAATCGAACTAACCACATATTGAAAGCTGAACACAGGTGCTTACCATCGAGCCATCGGGTACTTTTCCCTTTGAAAACATTAATAAGTCAAATCTTCTTGTTAGGAACCCTAATATCATCTTATTAAAATAAGAAGTTTTTTCTTTCACCATTTTTTTCATATTTTTAAGGAAATCTTGAGAAGGTTTTCTTATAGATAAGAAATATAAAAAGAAATCGCAAAGAAATAAGAAATTGCACTTAATAATATCAATAAGAATTTCCTTATTAAACCAAATAGATTTGTGTATAGTTTTTTTCGTTTCCGTCGTTTCGACTACCCATTATTAAAATGGAGATTTCTCTCCTTCTTAGGGCATAGATCTGTCTAGATCTTTCATTATCTCATTTTGGCCAGGTTTGTTTGGATATCCGGCACCCAGGAGATTGCAGCCACTTTTCGTAAGCTTGGCGGAGTGTGTATGTACTCTTGCATCATTAGATTGCATGTGGCAATAGCATTCCTAAGCGCTCTTTATCCCGAAGAACCTGCTTGGCGTGGCCTGCCTCGCAAGTTCGTCTGCCCTACAATTTCCCTCAATGTCCCTATGTCCCGGGACCCATTTGAGGTTCACGCGGTTCTGTTTGGTCAACTCTTGTAGAGATCGACGACAACTGAGCGTGAGAGTTTAACGAGTAAGAGCCAAGGGATCCCTTGGCCTGGGAATAACAATATCCTGTCCGATAGTGTGTTGGCCTATCCAAGCCGCGGCATACATGATTGCTGAGACTTCAGCCTGGAAGACACTGCAGTGTTCAGGTTGTCTGAAGGAGACCTCAAGGTTCAGATGTTGTTGTTGTAACGAGGTGTAGTTCTGCCCAACGCGTATTTTTCCTTAGCCTAAATTGTCATCAATATCTTCTAACGGGAGTCCAAGGAAACTAGCAGTTTCAATAGGATTGGACCAAAGAAGATGAGTGTTAGAAGAGTGGGCTCAGAAGAGCAAGAAAATAAGTGATTGGTATTGTGGGGGGACGAGCCGCATGCCGGACATACATTCGGCACATCAGGGTTCAGTCTGGATATGTAGGAGTTTAACCTGCTACAATATCCAGAGAGTAATTGAGCCAGAGTGACCCTTGTCTCTCGAGGAAGATGACACTCCTCTTCAGAAATATCTGGTGTTGCGGCATGTACGATATTGTTTAGCGGATAGAGCGCGGCGTGATGGCCAACTGACGTTGTATGGATATGCCCCAAGGCCTGCTTATGCACCTCTAGATCAAACGGCGTTGTTATATAATGCCGGATCTCATCAAAATGTTTACGTAAATGCGACCTTATGGTCCTAGGAGGCTTAATGAGTTCAAGCAGTTGCCTATTGGGATGCTGTGGTTTACAGCAATTCAATAGGTACTGCTTGTTTAGCATTTCATTATGCTCCCTAACTGGAAGCATTTCCACCTCATTGTGTATATGAGATATAGGTGACATAAGGCCGCACCCCGTAGCGGTTCAGAGCGCGGTGTTTTGACAGGCCTGCAGCTGACTCCAATGAACGTCTGCAAGCCCCGGCGACCATATCGGCGACGCATAGTTCAGAATCGGCCGACCAATTGCCTTGTACGTTACCAACAACGTTTCTTTGTCTTTACCCCAAGTACTGCCGGCTAGTGACTTAAGGATTTTGTTGCGGCTCTGTAATTTTGAGACAATTGCAGCTGAATGGCCAGCGAAAGTGTGCATGCCCAGTGGGAAAAGGTAATGTTTGGTAATGTATAAAGTAATGTATATCCCCTATACAATTTTTTAGGTATAATGGAATTCATGCATTACTTTTTCTACAGCAATGTCATAGGAATAGTAATGTTTTTGAAAAATAAAACCTTACGAAATACATTACATGGGAAGATTTTTCAAATATTTGTTCATGCGTTACTGTGCTCATGCTTCATTTCATGGATGAAAAAGGTAATGCATTACCTTCTTTCCCACTGGGTGGTGTCGAAAGTCACTCCTAAAATTTTTGGGTGAGCGACAGGTATTTTTTGATCACCTACATAAATTTCTAATTCCATGCCAACCTGCGCTGTCCACGCCGCCGAGGACTTTGTTAGCGACAATGTCAAGCTTCGGGCGGTGAAAAACTCGACTAGAGAAGGGAGATAGCCATTTATTTTAGAGCACAGCTCATCAACGGTAGTACCAGTTGCCAATATCGTGCAATCGTCTGCGTAAAAACAATCGTAACTTCTTCTGGTGGAGGAGGAAGCTTCGAAATATAGAAGTTAAACAGTAACGGGGAAAGGACGCCACCCTGTGGTACCCCTTGTTTGATCTTCCTGGCTTTAGATTTTTTGTTTCTGAACACAACAGACGACCGACGACCACTGAGATAATTGGCGGCCCAACGCTTAAGACAGGGGGGGAGGGACGAGTCTTCCACATCGGATACAAGCTGCCCATGATTTACAGTGTGAAAAGCTTGACTCAAATCGAGTGCAACTAGAACCGTCCTGTCATTAGGTCTGTTTTGATTTAGACCGTCAGTTATCTGAGTGTTTATGACATTTAGAGCAGATGTTGTGCTCCTACCTTTCCTGAAACCATGTTGGTGCTCGGCTAACGTCAAGTTTGATGTGTAGAGCGGGAGTAAGACCGCCTCAAGTGTCTTTACTATTGGCGAGAGGAGTGATATCGAACGATATGACTCCCCTACGTTGGCTGGCTTGCCAGGCTTTAGTAGTGGGATCACAGTTGCCTGCTTCCATTTATCGGGTATGACAGCTGTGGTCAAGGACAGATTGAAGACGGCAGTGAGTTACTTTCCTCCTACTGCGCCGATGTGTTTAAGGTGCACCATGGCTATGCCATCAGGACCGATGGCTTTGGAATTTTTGGTTATGCGCGCGCCTGAAAATTCCTCGTCTTGTCTTGAGGATGAGGGACATACTGTCGACAGAAAGCCTGCGCACATTTCTTGGGGTCATTTAGTGTCTTGTCACCAAAGGTGATGTCGACATTCTTCAGATCCTTTGAATCGCCGTCACTTAATTTGCAAAATTTTATTTTGTACTCCAATCTATGGAGTAAGCAGCTTTCCATATATTTTTTGGACTTGGCAGATTTTATTTAGTCAGATGCAGAAATCTCCATCGTTTCCAAAAGTATGAAAAAGTCGGTTTGCCAAGTGAAAATATTACTTATCATCTTTTACTGATGTGAGAAGGCGCCAACCTGACAGGGCCACTCAACTGTGTTGTCAACTGATAGGGGATAGCCTTGATTATACAAGTTACTTGTGCTATTTTTTCGGTTGGATGGATGTTTTACGAATCAAGTCATTGGACGAAAAAGCGGTGATAGGATACGTTCAGAACGTAAAACAACAAATCTACCAACTGGGAACTTTTCGAGATATTGCCAGCTGGAAAAATTAGAAAAGCAGATAATATGAGACTGATATGAGCACGCTAAATATATCGACATTAGAGCAGTGAGCTTAAATTTTATTGTAGTTTAAACTTTTACTGAAAACCTGGGCCCTTAAGTAATAAATAGCGGTCATGGTCAATTTACAATTTTATTTTTCGTTTCATTTTTTACTTATGTATATGTTTATTCAGTTTTTCGTTGGCTAGATACCTATGTACCTATGTAAAGCAATAGGATGTAATATTTTTAAAATAAAACTGTTATTACGCACGTATATGTCAAATAATTACAATAGAAGTCTTTTTTTCTTAACATTAAAATCGTTTTGCATGCCAGTTACGTAGTTACTACAAATGTAGTAATCCGACCGGGTACGTTAGTTGTATATCCCGGGCACTTGAAGGTTAAAGCATGCTACTCGCTGACACCTAAGAAAAATAGTATTAGAGACATGTAGGTACATAGAGAAAACACTGAAAGTTTTCGCATCACGCGAACGCTACTTGGAATATTGGAGCAGCCGTCTTACAGCTCATTTTTTTGCGACAGGACACGTGCTTCCTACAACGATCCCATGCAATGCGATGCCGTCTCAACGACGTGATGACGGCCAACAAATGTCAGCGCCGCTGGCGAAATGCTTGTCATGTTGCCAACCAATTTTTCAGCTTCATTATCATGTACGCCACATAAACAAGTTGTTTGTCTTATTTTTATTATTATTCTCATAGTTACGTCTCTAATCAGCGCAGCAGCTAAGAGGGGTCTAAAGGTCAAGAATGAACTTATGGAAGTATCTAATATGTAGAGCTGAAATATGCAAGTGGTATAAATAGGTATGAGGTATACCAATCAAATTCGTTTCAAATTAAAGTTACTTTATATCTATAGATATATCATCAGCTCAATTGATGATCTGCAGATACATAGTTAATGAACCCCTTGTTTCGAAATAATCTTTATTGGCTTTAGATACGGTAACTCCCTTTAACTTTTTTAATACTTTTTTTCACATCACTTGGAGCATTCGATAGATTCTATATCGGGGAAAATGAATGGTCATTCTCGGGAAACCAGCATAGTGAAAATTATTACATACATATGTAGGTATGTATGTTTTATTATGGAAAGTAACTCTATAGTTGAAAACAGAAACGACTTTAGCGTCGCGTTGCGTGAGATTTCATTTTTGACAGCTAAGATAAAATAACATAGTCTAATGCAACACGAAAAAACATATAGAGGCTAGAATACTAGAAAACGGCTAGTCTGAGAAAATTTTGGTCAATGCAAATTTTGTAGGGAATTCGATTTCCTTAAAAAATATGTTCAGGTAAAGGGTGTTTCACAACAATGATTTGTCGTTTTTATACCAAACTAGCTGACCCGGCAGACGTTGTCCTGTGACAAATTTATTTCCCTGCATGTTTCTCTAACCGATCCCTATATCTATTTTAATCCATATCCCTATCTCCTTCGTATAGGAGGAACCACGCCCCCTCTTTCGTTATCCCCAGTTTTTTTTGGAGGTGGCAGGAATTGGTCTTATATAAATCCTCACAAAATTTCAGTGGTCTTACCTAAATACTTCCAGAGATATGGACTATGAAGTATTTCATTCGAGTTTTTTGGGAGGTGTTAGGGATCGATCACATATAAACCCTCACCAAATTTCAATGGTCTAACCTAAATACTTCCAGAGATATGGACTATGAAGTATTTCATTCGTATGGGAGGTGCCACGCCCCCTTTTTCGTTATCCCCAGTTTTTTTGGAGGTGGTGGGAATCGATCTCATAAAACCCCTTACCAAATTTCAGTGGTCTAACCTAAATACTTCCAGAGATATGGGATATTAAGTATTTCATTCGTATGGGTGGTGTCACGCCTCCTTTTTCGTTACACCAGTTTTTTTGGATGTGGTAGGGATCGATCTCATATAACCCCTTAGCAAATTTCAGTGGTCTAAGCTAAACACTTCCAGAGATATGGACTATGAAGTATTTCATTCGTATGGGAGGTGCCACACCCCCTTTTTCGTTATCCCCAGTTTTTTTGGAGGTGGTAGGGATCGATCTCATCTAACCTCTAACCACGTTTGAGTGGTCTAACAAAAGTACTTCCAGGGATATGGACTATGAAGTATTTCATTCGTATGGGAGGTGCCCCGCCCCCTTTTTCGTTATCCCCAGTTTTTTTGGAGGTGGTAGGGATCGATCTCATATAACCCCTTACCAAATTTCAGTGGTCTAACATGAATACTTCCAGAGATATCGACTATGAAGTATTTCATTTGTATGGGAGGTGCCACGCCCCCTTTTTGGTTAACCCCCAATTTTATGAGTGAGAATGGTGTTGTTATCCTTCAGCCCTGTACCTATTTCCAGGTCCCTACCTTAAACCCTTTTAGAGATATTCACCTTGAAGAAAAAAGGTTGTATGGGAGGTGCCACGCCCCCCTAATATTTTGTTCTGATTTTATACATGACCTGCGCATGGTAATAACAAACAAATAATAATTTTTGAAACAAAATCAATTTTATTTTTGGCTTAGTCTAATATATATGTTCTATTATGGAAAGTAACTCTATGAGATTTTCCTTTTAACATTCTGCTTTCCAACACATACAGCAACATATATGGGACATTCCATCGTGACTCCTGGGACATTTGGCTCGAGAGCTTAGTCAACTTTGACTTAATAAACTGACATTGGGATTTCAATTGCTATGAAATATATTTATCGACATGGATAAATATCCAATACAATAAATGCATTAAAAGAATTGGCGAAATAACAACAAATAGCTTTATAACTACTCAGTAAGTGAGTGTGACTCCTGGGATACCGAAAAATCCCTTTGTTGCACCTTTGTGAGCACGAAAACGAGTTTTGGCTTTACAGTTCAACTTTGAACTACAATTTGTATATGATCGAAAGTACATACAACATAGTACCATATTATTTAAAAATAAGATGAGTATTAGCTTTTAGAAACTTTTTACAAAGGTTAAAGGGTGTGACTCCTGGGACATTTCCCTGTTTTTTCGTGATACTATTTTTAAGTTTTTTAAGTATTATCGATGCAGTTCCCAAAAAATTTAGCTATGCAACTAGTTACCCCTAACCCATGATAATAAAAAGACCTTTATTGTAAAGTTCGGTCAAAGCAGTGGGAGTTTATGGCAATTTAAAAATTTGGTACTTTTCCTCTTTTGGGTGGAATGTCCCATATATTAGACTGGGCCAAAAAAAATTTCGTTTTTTTCAAAAATTATATTGATTTTCTTTTTAAGAAAGATGAAAAAAATTACCGTCATTTTTTCAGATTTTTAAATTAAAGTCTAGAGGTCTATCATCGCTAGTTGAAGTTCACTGTCAATTTAATAGCCAGTTATTTGCCTTTTTTTTAACAGGAGGATGAACTGGCCGACAAATCGACATTCGAGAAATCCGCCCTTAACCTTCAATTTGGTATAAAAACGACAAATCATTGTTGAAAAACACCATTTACCAAATTTTCGTAGGAAATTGAATTCCCTATTAAGGCTGCCTAGAATGAAATTTTCTCAGTCTAGCCCTTTTCTAGTATTCTAGCCTCAAACATTGGCAGGTTTTTTGGATTGCCCGATTTTGGTTTGAAAATTTGCGAATCATGAAAAAATCAACATCGAATAAAGCTAAATACATATTCTTGAGGGAAATTGGCTGCTGAATCCGAATTCCATATCAGAATTTAACAACGGGCCCGAGGTTCGGCCCTTACCTTGCCAGAAAGTCCAATATTATTTTGTGATGGTTTTGTTAGGTTAAAGAAGAACTGCGACCTGTTGGGCTAATTCTGATCACGGATTTGGATTTGTTTCCTGCGCCATTTGAAGACTGTAAAACTATACTCTCGCAGAGAAAGCATATATCAAGCAAAAATATGTTTGAACGTATATGAGAAATGTATATTTTTGGTTATAATATTGATCATATAATGACAATTAATCATGTAGAAAATCAATAAACACAATTTAGCATTTTTCGTGCTGCTGCTGTGGCTTCGAGTTTTTTTTTCAAGCAAAAGCAACGGCAAAATGCTGTGCTTTAAAATTTGTTAAGCTTTTTCGAACCCTGTTCAAAAATCATAACTACTCAACTACAAAAAAAAAAAAAGTTGATGATAGTCGGAAGCACCTAAGTTTTCACAGAACCGGTGTTCCAATATCTATAAAATTTTGTATAATGGTATCAAAAAGTTTCTCTCTGGTTGACACATTTCCGGAAACACCCATACCCTGCAGCGAAACCTCAAACTAGTCAGAAAAATACCAGTATACAACAACTATTTTCTGCCTGAATTCATACTAGGCAGGAAATATCCATTTCATACTAGTATACAACTAGATTTTTCTGGATGAAATCATACCAGTTAAAAAATACAAAATTTATTCGTTTCGTTTGCTTATTTTTTCTCTTATAATTCACAGATGCTTTTTCGTGATAGGGTAATTACAAATAGTCGCTGCTTTCTTAAAAATAAACATGAAAATAAAGGCAAATGATAAAATAAAGTCATGAAAATTATGGTTGAAATCATACTAGTCCAGGTTCAATGCTTTTTGGGCTAGGATGGGATTAGTTAATTTCATAATAGGCATTTTTGAACTAGTATGGGGACTAGTTCATTTTATAGAAATCATACCATAACAACCAAATTTTCAGGCAGTGGCTTGATTTTGTGCAGGCAAAAAAGCCGTATGGGCCAAACAAAAATTACCTTTATGCTACGAATATTAAAAAAAATATTTATTGCATTATATATAAAGGAACTAAATAGAGTTACTTACTAAATTTCATGACAGTATATAAACTGGATGCAAAGAATTAAAAAAAAAAAAACGTCTCCTGCACAATTTACTTTTTGGCTCATGACAAGAAAATTGGTGTATCAAGCGGGCTACCCACCTGCCAAGAAATGTCAAACTCCATCAGGTCAGCAAATGCTCAAGAAACGTTTTCACACGTCAAATTTTCTTGAGCCATCGATATCTATGAAAAGCAGAATTTGTGTAGAGGAAGTACAGTGTAACAAAAGTGCTTAAAATTTTGTTGGGAAATTGATGGTAACACTTGAGCCAAGGAAGAATGAAATAGTTTTCAAAATTTGTTTATTCAGAAGAAAAAAGTAGAGAAAAACGCCATCAAGTAAAGGTAAATTTAAAAATAAAATGTTATTTTAAATTTAACAACTTGTTACATACATAAATCTTAAGCTTTTGTATCTTTTAGAGTTCCAAAGTTCTGGTTTATGTTGTTGAAATAAAAGTGGCCGGTGAGGTAGAGCAAGGATCATAGCATCTTTGGTGATATAAAGAATGAAGCTGAATCGAAAGACAAAGTCTAGGGACAGTATACTTTACGACGCGGCGCAGATTAAGTACTGACGTACCTACTTACTTTTGGGCACGGTTTACATCAGGGATAGACAGCGCTACAACAACAACGTCATATTTTCTACAACAACATATTTCCTGCCAAAAAACAAAAGCCGAAACTAGCTTGCAGCGCAATTAAAAAATAAAAACAAATACAACTGAACGTACATATGTACACACAGAATAATTTTCATGTTGAATCAACACTTTTTTAACACTTTTTCAGGTTATTATTTTTCAACACTATCGCTCATGTTGTTCTAACATGAAGCTATTGTTTCACTGTTCCTACATGTTAAATCAACATGAAGGAACAGTGTGAATTTAACATGATCACAAAGGTTTGAATCAACATGATTTCCTGTTGATACAACATTATTTTTCTTGTTAAATCAACACGATCAGACATGTTAAATTAACACTATACTATGTTGAAATAACACTTTCGTCCTGTTAAATTTACACGATCTATCATGTTAATTTAACATGTTTTTATTGTTAAATTAACCCTTAAAATAAAACACCTTGTTTTTGATTTTTTTAATAATTTTTATTTAGTTAATTCATTTATCGAAAACCTTTAACATACATATTTTCAGGTATGAAAGAATATAATGCTTGTATAATTTATTAACACGATCTGTCATGTTAATTCAACATCTTTTTATTGTTAAATCAACACGATCTATCACGTTAAATTAACACGATCATCATGTTAAATTAACACGATCATCATGTTAAATTAACACTATCATCATGTTAAATTAACACGATCTATCATGTTAAATTAACACGATCATCGTGTTAAATTAACACGATCATCATGTTAAATTAACACGATCAGCATGTTAAATAATAAAAGTACACATATGTACATACATATACATATTCTTATTTTAATGCAATCATTGGCAACTTCTGCATCGAAAACAGCAACAACAAGCCCCAATCTGAAAATTAAATAAAAATTGTTTCATTGAAAGCTCTTTAAATTATCCAAGCGATTGTTAAACTGGTAGCACACGTCCAATTAATGTAGGGATAAGTATCAAACGACGCCTTTTCTACCCGGTATCCCTAATCCTAAAGCGTTTCCATGGTATTTATGTATAGTGCGCATTGTTTTTAACCTACCCCGACTTTTATGGACGTGTTTTACCAGGAAACGTTCACAAAATATGAAAAACAACACAAATTACTTACCCAAAACTTTTTGCAAAAGTTCACAACTTATTCGCAAGTTAAGAAACTATAAATTTCACAATATATTAATTATTTAAAATATCTACAACTTTTCATCAAGTCGGTATCTACACACTGACTTAAATTCTGTTCTTTTGAGAACAATTCTGTTCACAAGCTTTGATGGGGAACAGATGATGCTTGAAAACAACACTTGTTCATGTTAAAACAAACCGAATATAGTGTAAGGGATACACACTAATGTAATTCTTATGCAGAAGTACTTCATGTTATTTTAACCATACGCTTCATGTTAAAATGTTCGTGTTGATTTTCCGAAATTGTTTTTGTTTTACGTACAAGAGGTGTTCATGTTGATTTAACATGAATCATGTTAACTAAAAATGTAAGAAATTTTTCTGTGTGTACCTATGTGCGTACATATGTAGTTTATATGCGTATGTACCCATGAACGCGTGTGTGTGCCGTTATACTTTTACAGTGAAGCGCCACCAGCCAGCATTCAATGAACGGTAGACTGCGACACTACGTGGCGTTGGCTGGTTAACATAGATCCTCTCACTATGCGACTAGCTAGCAAGGACTATTTTGTGCTTTCATGCTTGCTGCTAAAATTCAAATGAATGTTTTATTTTATGTTAATACGTGCATTCTTCTTTAGGTATAGGCATTTATGCAAATTGAATAATATTTATACGAGAATCTGTAAAATTTGATTAATGAAATTTTATGCATTTATTCGATATACCAGTATTTAAGTGGGTTTCTCAGCAGTGGCGGATCCAGGATTTTGGGGAAATGGGGAGGGAGGACTCCAATTGTTTTGATGTGTAAACACGCTGGGGGGCCATCCAGAAAAAGTTACTTTCAATGTATTTTGTTCTTGTAAATGTAAGATAGTCGATATAATATAAAGTGACGCTGTGATCTAAGGTAAGGTAATTATTTAAAATTTAAGGCTCAAATTGCAATATTTCGTTACCTTAATTCACAAAGGCCCTAATTGACACATTTTTCGAAAGTGACTTTTTTACATATTTAAGTATAATATGTATAGTAAAATACACACTACAAACCGAGTGCATGAGCAGTGGGAACATATCTCCGGAGCACTTCGTACCGCAGCCGAAGAAGTAACTGGATTCCGGCAAGTGAAAAAAAACAGCTGGTACGATGATAGAGAGTGCAAAGAAGCAGTCAAAAGAAGGGACGATGCCTATAAGGCGACGTTAAAAGCGAATGTAACGAGGAGCGTGTGTGAACACTACCGTGAGATGAAGATGGAAGCGAAACGGCTTTTCCGGGCGAAGAAAAGGGAAGCGGAAAAGCGTGAAATCGAAGAGCTTGAAATGCTAGCCAGCAGCAGCAACGTCCGAAAATTTTATCAAAAAACCCAACGAATGACGCAAGGTTTTAAACCTGGTCCAAACTCCTGTAAAAATGACAACGGCGACCTGGTGGCAGATGTTCAGAGAGTACTAAGGTTATGGAGGGATCACTTCTCTGCCCTTCTAAACGGAGGAACAGAGCAACAATCCAGAGAAGAGGACGAACCCGACCCCACAATCGAAGACGATGGAATCGAAGTTCCACAACCCGACTATAACGAGGTGGGAATAGCTATATCACGGCTAAAAAACAATAAAGCGGCGGGTGCTGATGGCCTGCCCGCTGAGCTATTCAAATGCGGCGGCGAGGAGCTGGTAAGGTGCATGCACCAGCTCTTGTGCAGAATATGGTCGGATGAATGCATGCCTGAAGATTGGAATCTAAGTGTTCTCTGCCCAATCCATAAGAAGGGTGATCCCGCAAACTGCTCCAACTATCGTGGAATCAGCCTTTTGAATATCGCATATAAGGTCCTATCAAGCGTATTGTCCGAAAGACTGAAGCCTGGCGTAAACCGACTGATTGGACCTTATCAGTGTGGCTTCAGAGCTGGTAAATCTACCATCGACCAGATTTTTACAATACGCCAAATCTTGGAAAAAATCCCGTGAGAAAAGGATCGACACACACCATCTCTTTGTTGATTTTCAAGCCGCCTTCGACAGCACGAAAAGGAGTTGCCTATATGCCGCTATGTCTGATTTTGGTTTCCCACCAAAACTTATACGGCTGTGCAAAATGACGCTGAGCAACACCACCAGCTCGGTCAGAATTGGGAAGGACCTCTCCGAGCCGTTCGAAACTGAGCGAGGTTTCAGGCAGGGTGCCCCCTATCGTGCGATTTCTTTAATTTGATGTTGGAGAAAATAGTTCAAGCTGCAGAACTTAATCGCCGACGACAGCGACTTCATTGGCCTCAACAACCGCGCCGTAATTTCTGCGTACTCCAAATTAGAAAAAGAAGCGGAAAAAATGGGTTTGGTGGTGAACGAAGGTAAAACGAAGTTCCTACTGGCATCATGCAAAGAGTCAGCGCATTCGCGTCTTGGCAACCACGCCACTGTTGGCAGCAATAATTTCGAGATAGTAAGGGACTTTGTATACCTGGGAAGCAGCATTAATACCAACAACAATGTAAGCCTGGAAATCCATCGAAGGATAACTCTTGCAAACAAATGCTACTTTGGGCTGAGTAGCCAATTGAGAAGTAAAGTCCTCTCTCGACGAACAAAAACAACACTCTATAAGTCACTCATCGTACCCTTCCTGCTATATGGTGCAGAAGCATGGGCACTGACAGCTTCTGACGAAGTTGGCGACGGCGAGTACCGAAGAAGATATAATGATGAGCTTTACGCAGACGTCGACATAGTTCAGCGAATTAAAACCCAGCGGCTTCGCTGGCTAGGTCACGTGGTGCGAATGAACGAAGACGCTCCGGCCCATAAGGTATTCTTATCGGCACCCGCCGGTGGAAGTAGAGGAAGACGGAGGCCTCCTCTCCGATGGCAGGACCAAGTGGAGGTAGATCTGAGAACACGCAGTGTCTCCAATTGGCTCCAGTTGGCTCAACAAACCCAGACAAAGAAGAGTTCAGGATATTTATCGACTTTTGCAGACGGGGAAAAACTTAAACTTTTAGGTTCCGCTAATAGGCACGTTATTGTTTGCAGATTTTGTAAGCTTTTCCAATCCAAGGGAAACGCTTTATTCGCACTAAATATATTTTTTAAATTTTATAGTGCCTAGCAAATAAAAAAAATTACAGCACCTACCACTATTGAATTCTTTTTTTCTACTTTAAAATATGCGCCAATAATTTTTGAGTAGAGCGCTTTGCACTTTAAAATTGTAGATACATACATAAACAAATTTCATTTTCGTTTTATCGTAAGTTTGGCATTTATAACGTACGGTAACACCAGCCAGAAGCCAGCTTCAAAGTTTCATATAAATTTTATATTATAAAATTACTTCCAAATACAAAAAAACAATTGCTTCAGCACGCAGATTCGTACTGGTTTTGAAAGCCCCGTAAAAGCCAATAAGTAAAAGCGAGATGGCTGTCATTGCCTAGGAGGTTAAAGGCTGTTTTAAGTAAGTACTTAAGTAAGAGATGGCCATCACGCACTGAAATAATTTTATGTAAATGAGCTATCAGCCGGCAGGTGGCAAGAAAAGCTGTAGGTATGTTTCTATGTTATTAACAGCTATTAGGTAGTAGGTGGCAGGCAGGGAAATAAAAACCGGATATCCTTTTAAGAACCCAAATGAACATATTGTAGCTCATAGGGGATTAGCTAGGCAAGCCGGGCTTTTCGGCTTATATGGAAGGCACGCCACTGATACCTCGACAGTTTCACAACTAGTTTTTAAATTTGCAAGACGATGAGAATGTCAAGGTTCCTTTTCCCGAGACAGACCAAGAGAAAGACTGCAATTGAAAGATTTTATTTCCATATGTATGCACATAATTTGCATTTCAAAAGTGGTTTTGAAGAACACATTTATTTTCATACATATTAATTTAGTTGCATCCATTTAAAACCTTTTTTTATGAAAAATATTGAATCTAACTTAAAATATTTAATTTTACATATTCATATTTGGAAATATCAAAAGAAAAGAACAGAAAGCAAACATTTGTTGAAAAAAAAAAATTTGACGTAAAGCCAAATTTTTAGACAGTTGCTTAATTTTGTGCAGGCAAAAAAGACGTATGACCCAAAAGTTGCCCTTATGCTACGAATATTAAAAAAAATATTCATTGCATACCTGTATATAAAAAAGCGTCTCCTGAACAATTTACTTTTGGCTCATACGTCTTTTTTGCGCACACCGCTCGACATATTACCTTTACCTTTTTTTAGTAAATTTCGATATTTGCAGGTAAAGGCTGGGAGTAATGTATCAGGAATGCACGTACGCATCGAAGTAAATTTGTCACAGGTGTGCTTGACGGCATTGCCCGCACTACAAACTTTAAGCACCGTGCAACAAACGCACATTTCCTCATTTCCTGTACATACCCTGCAAATTCCGAACTACTCAGCAAACATACTAGTTCATTGACTAACCATTTTGTGGCATATGCCTACCAGTTCGTTGTTGATTAGTTTTAAAAGCAGTCAATGCCAAACTACTCAGCGAAAATTCTAGTTCAATGACTATACATTTTTTGGTGTATTCATACTAGCTCACTTCTGATCACCTTTAAACCAGTCAATGTCGAACTACTCAGCAAACAATATAGTTCAATGACGATACATTTTGTGGTGTATTCATACTAGTTAATTTCTGATCACCTTTAAACCCGGGTAGAAAATAATCTAGGCAAATCTCTTTTTAATCTAGGCGCTGGCTAGATTTTCCTACAATAGACAACTCTGCCTTGGGCCTGCCAGGGCTTTGGAATGGAAAGCGTATGTTTTTCAATTTACGGGCAATATATGGTATATTCTGTAACGGGGCTGCCTAGTTTTGCATACCTTGCACCTGCTCAGTTTTTCCAATCCAGGGCCTGAATATTTTTTCTATATTGGGCCGGCCTAGTTTTTCCAATCCAGCGCCAGGATAGTTTTTCCACGATTATAAATTTCAATTAAAGTTGTTCATTTGCCGAACAAATTTCATGATTTGTAACAGCTGAATGGATAGATATGATGACTGTAATGTGAAGGTGCCTGGGTTCAATGCTGGCTCTAGGGAAATGCATTTTTTAATTGATTATTTTAAATGTATGTGAAATTTAATTCAAGTTTTTCATTTGCAGAAAATATTTCAATGATTGTAATAGCCCAATGGACAGAGAAGACAACTGTGATGTAAAGGTGCCCGGGTTCAATGCTGACTGAAAGGCAATGAATTATTTTATTTCTCAGCTGACATTACCTTGGAAAAACTAGGCAGGGCCTAGATTAGCATTACCCGGCAGGCCCTTTATTAAAAAGCATTAACAAACAGATAAGGGCCTGTGTAAACTTTCCTTGGCAGGCCCTTGATTTTAAAAGGGAAAATCTAGTCAGGTCCTAGGCTAAATTTAACAGATTTTCTACCCGGGAACCAGTCAATGTCGAACTACTCAGCAAACAATATAGTTCATTGACTATGCATTTTGTGGCATATGGATACCAGTTCATTGTTGATTAGCTTTAAACCATTCAATGCCAAACTACTTAGCGAAAATTCAAGTTCATTGACTACACAGAGCCAACACTGCCTAATAAAATAGAACAAAAGTCATATGATATCTTTATAGATTTTCTTCAAGAAGAAGTTCTTTTTATTTTTGAAGAGAAAATCTTATTAATCTTTACAAAGAGAAATCTTGCAAAAAACGTACTGATTTCTTAGGGTTCCTAACAAGAAGATTCGACTTATTAATGTTTTCAAAGGGAAAACATATTTCCGCGTAATTGTATGTGTTAATAAGACGATCTTAGGGTTCCTAACAAGAAGATTTGACTTATTAATGTTTTCAAAGCGAAAACATATTTCCGCATAATTGTATGTGTTAATAAGACGATCTTAGGGTTCCTAACAAGAAGATTTGACTTATTAACTGATTTCCGCATAATTGTATGTGTTAATAAGATTTGACTTATTAATGTTTTCAAAGGGAAATCTTGCAGAAAACACACTGATTTCTTAGGGTTCCTAACAAGAAGATTCGACTTATTAATGTTTTCAAAATGAAATCACATATTATTGAGAAGAAAATAAAAATTATATTTCAGAGTTCTTATATTGTCTTCGAGAACTTCAGATTATCAGTTACGATTCAGTTTTAGATTTCTCTTGTATTGCCTTTACCTTCTTATGTTGCCTTTTTATATTTCCTTCAAGCCATCTCACCGCACTCTTCCTTACATTGCCTTCCACACTTGCCATATTGCCTTCACCGCGAATCGAACTAACCACATATTGAATGCTGAACACAGGTGCTTACCATCGAGCCATCGGGTATTTCTGCTTCTCAGCGTATAATTGTTCTACATGATGTCTGCTGATGATGATGCAAGATTTCCCTTTGAAAATATTAATAAGTCAAATCTTCTTGTTAGGAACCCTAAGATCGTCTAATTAACACATACAATTATGCGGAAATCTGTTAATAAGTCAAATCTTCTTGTTAGGAACCCTAAGATCGTCTTATTAACACATACAATTATGCGGAAATATGTTTTCCCTTTGAAAACATTAATAAGTCAAATCTTCTTGTTAGGAACCCTAAGATCGTCTTATTAACACATACAATTATGCGGAAATCTGTTAATAAGTCAAATCTTCTTGTTAGGAACCCTAAGATCGTCTTATTAACACATATAATTATGCGGAAATATGTTTTCCCTTTGAAAACATTAATAAGTCAAATCTTCTTGTTAGGAACCCTAAGATCGTCTTATTAACACATAAAATTATGCGGAAATATGTTTTCCCTTTGAAAACATTAATAAGTCAAATCTTCTTGTTAGGAACCCTAAGATCGTCTTATTAACACATACAATTACGCGGAAATATGTTTTCCCTTTGAAAACATTAATAAGTCGAATCTTCTTGTTAGGAACCCTAAGAAATCAGTACGTTTTCTGCAAGATTTTCCTTTGAAAACATTAATAAGTCAAATCTTATTGTTAGGAACCCTAAGATCATCTTATTAAAATAAGAAGTTTTTCTCTTTCAGCTTTTTTTCAATATTTTGACAGAAATTTCGAGAAGATTTTCTTATTAATAACACATATAAAAAGAAATCGCAAAGAAAAAAGAAGAAATTGCACTTGATAATATCAATAAGAATTTCCTCATTAAACCAAATAGATTTGCGTATGGTTTTTTTTCGTTTCCGCCGTCTTGACTACCCCTGAGCCTGAAAACCGTTCATAAAGACAATCTTATTAATTTTATTAGGCATTTTTGGCTCTGTGTATGCATTTTGTGGTGTATTCATACTAGTTCATTTCTGATTAGCTTTAAACCAGTCAATGCCAAACTACTCAGCAACATTATAGTTCTATGCCTAAAAATTGTGTGGTGTATTCATACTAGTTAATTTCTGACCACCTTCAAACTAATCAATTCCAAACTACTCAGCAGACACCTAGCTCGTTTACTATACATTTTATGGATGTTTTTATAATAGTTCTTTGCTGATTACCCTTAAACCAATCAATGCCAATCTAATCAGAAAACATAATAGTATACAACTATAATTTGCTGGGCGAAATAATACTAGTCAGAAAAATCCTGGTTCGTACTAGTACGCAAGTATGTATGAAACTCGGGTTGAAATCATACTACACCTTTTTCAGTTTATATTCAGAAAGTTTTCTGAATATCAATTGTAATTTTCTGAATGTCAATTGTATTTTTCTGAAAATCAAATGGAAATTCTGTAACTGCATTCAGATCTTTTATGATCCCTCTAGATCTTTTATGATCCCATTTTGGCCAGGTTTGTTTGGATGTCCGGCACCCTGGGGATTGTTGCTACTTTTCGTTGGCTTCACGGAGTGTGTACTCCAAGCCAACGAAAGGTGGCTGTTCCTGGTTATAATGGTAACGTAGAGAATTAGACTTTAACGTAGAGAGTGTTCGCACAAGACTGGCGTTCTGGTCGCACAGAACCTTTATTTATAACAAATATCTTACACTACTTACATACCTAATTACATACTAACTATGACATAGCAAGCTATGTACATATATAACTTAATTCTAATGCATCCTTTGTTTCACTATCTGCTTCCAGCAGATGGTGTGATGCCTAAGTAAATAGTTTGACTAACACATGTGTATGTATGTTTGTTTCAGAAAGAACAAACATTCTTAATGGCTATGTCTTATCACCTTAAGTACAATAAGACAATAGCCATTGTTTTTTGTCTTATCCGATAATACATACATACATACGCATGCGTAGTCGCGTCTTAACTACAACCTATCTCATAACACAATATGCGCGTGCATAATCTCGTGTTATTTACTACATACATATGTATTTACTTAGGTCTATATATTGATAACTGCATTGTAGAACTAATTGCCAAGTTATCAATAATAGACATAAACATATTGCCCACGTTGAAAGTACTTATGTACTTTTAATAATTATGCTTGTATGTGTACATATGTATTTATATCTAAGCTACATACATTTTATTTAGTTCCGAAAGGCAATGGCCGCAGGAATAAATTGTGTTGACATTCCACCTAGCTTCTTGGCGACTGTTATTATGCAGATTATGATTGCAGCTATTACGATCCAAGTAGATATGTTGGAGAAGTAATGTACCGTATGATGTAATTCGAGATCATCGGCGAAGCGGAACTTACTGGGTGGCCTAGGTATATTCGGGATGGCGTAATTTGTATTTCTCCCTTTAAGTTAATATGCTTTATTGGAGGCAATTGGGTACTTATGTTGAGAGGCGGCATATTGTATTCTATTTCTGTAGTCGTTGCTGAATGTGCCCATAAGTTAACGGTTTCAGTTGACAGGTGACAACCTGGTTTCAAATATATTATCCCTTGGTCCTTCAAGATATAGTGCATGTTATGGCCTTCGCACTGTACATTTGCTGTAGTATCTTCGGGTATAGAGAACAGCCAGCTGTTTGTTGTTGGTATGATCATCCAATATTCTTTCCTTGGCATTATGTCCACCTTGCATGTCATCGGTACCTTTGTGCTATTGAGGAACAATGCTATTTCGCAAGATGAGTCTTTTCGAACGTTCAATAATGGATGCTCTTGGTGGCAAACTGTCATCCCTTTTAACTTCATACAATGCGCCAGACTTGCTTCTGTTAAGCCAACATAAACCGATTTCTCTTCATTGAGCACTAAGAACTCGTACCTAGAGTTAAGTCGTACGAAGTGATTGTCATGGAGAATTGGATATGTATATAAGCGCCATGTATATAAGGGGACTTTCTGTATAAGGGGGATCTGGATCTTCACTAGACCGAATTCGTTCCTAATTCCAGCAGTAATTATGGCTATCTTGGCCAACTCAAGGGGATCTACATCCGGCAACGCCAAGTCTTGCTTTAAATTTTGATTTATGATTTCAATTTGTGCCATAAATTTTCTGTACGGCAATATCCGTCGCATGAAACTGCCCTTGATATTCCAGATTATGTCCATTATGTCTGCCTGAAGTTGTTCAAACGACCCAAAAGCAATATTGATGCTTTCAGCTGTGCTTGTGAAGGTTTCGACCTCTAACTGCCCATTCAGAGTATTCTTTATTTTATACACTGACTCATTTATCACCTTGAAGTTCTGCGCAATTATGACTCTTTGTTTCTTCATAACTTCATTGGTGACATCTTCAATTGAGGACTGATTATTTAGTAGTTCTAATAAGTATTGTTCATTTTGGAAACTCCTATGTATTTTCTCGACTAGAATTTTAGAGTGCTCTTCGTCCATGAGCCCAAATAAGGCGTGATATATGCTACCAACGAACGGGAGAGCCGATCGCACCTTTCTATTCTTACTTCCTAACCTCGTTTATAATTGTCAGCCGATTTTTAATTTGCTCGAGGAGTCCCTTTGTACTTTCTTCCCCCGTATATCCCAGGCTGGTGATGCTTGATTTTAATTTTTCAAGCAATGCGGGGGCCTTCTGAAGCATTTCTTTCTGGTAATGGTATTCAGTCATATTGATGTGCACTATGATGTCCCAAGTTGTGCGTGTGAATCCCATCCTGCCTGCCTTTCCGACGACTACTCCTGACTTGTCTCTAAACTTACTTATAGCTAGCTGACAGCTGTTCGTGGGCAATATTAACAAGAATGTTAAAATAGTTAAAATAACATTCTTGTTTTTAATTTTATTTCTTGGTTTAAAAGTTTTTGAGGTTTCTTCATTACCTTTAGTTTCAACCTCTTCTCTATCGTTTTGTTCGGCAGGAAAGGGACAAACATTAGCAATTGACCTTTTGGTAATGCCAGTGCTTGTCCTTACGTCTACCATTCTACACTTCCCATCCTTGCCAATGATGAGGTTTTCTACCCTTCCTCTTCTCCAAGTGAGAGTAGCGAGATTTTCTTCTTTTAGTAAGACTAGGCTTCCTTTATGAAGGTTATCTTGTGGTTTTTGCCACTTAACCCTTTTTTGGAGCTCACTTAAGTATTCTAAACTCCATCGCTTCCAAAACTCCTTCGAATTATTTTCCACTGTTTTCCAGTGATCCCGCACCCCGTGATAACACTGGTTATCACTGCTGTCTACTATAGTGTTTAATGGTTCTCCTATTAGGAAATGACTTGGAGTTAAAACTTGGAAGTCATTTGGGTCATCCGATAGAGGGGTAAGAGGCCTTGAATTTAGTATAGCCTCAATTTGGGTCATAAGGGTACACATCTCTTCAAAGGTTAGTGTACCTTCAACAACTCTATGAAAATGTTTTTTAATGGATTTTACTGCAGCTTCCCATAATCCTCCTACGTGTGGCGATCTGGCAGGTATATTTAACCAACGAATGCTGCGGATAGCGCAAAAGGACGATAGCTCGTTGTTTAAATCTTCCCTTTGAAATAGGTGATAAACTTCATTTAATCCATTTGAGGCACCAATAAAGTTTGATCCATTATCCGAAAAGATTTTTGCTGGGCAACCACGTCTACCTACAAACCTTTTTAAGGCTCCTATAAATGCTGCTGAGCTTAAATCAGAAACAACTTCGATGTGAACTGCTTTTGTACTGAAGCATACAAATACACATACATAAGCTTTGTCAATTCGCTTGCCTCTTATTTTGTGGTGTATTTGTATTGGACCCAGGAAATCAATTCCAGTATTAAGAAAGGGCCGAGTGCATCTGACTCTGTCCGCTGGCAAGTTGCCCATAATTTGAAATAGGGGGCGTGGATTTGCCTTAAAACACCTATAGCATTGGTTTACAACTTTTTTCATTAGTTGCCTACCTCGTAATGGCCAAAATTGTTGCCTTACTATTGCAAGGAGTCCTTGAGGTCCAATATGAAGGTGTTTTTTATGAATTCCTTCTACTAATAATTTCACTAAGGCATCTTCATAAGGTAGTAGCACCGGGTGTTTAGCTTCTTCTGCGATCTCACTTTCTGCCAAGCGTCCTCCAACTCTGATTATGCCAGTTGCGTCTATGAATGGTGAAAGAGTACTGAGTTTGGACCTTTTTTCCACGTTTTTATTACCTGAAAGGAGACTTAATTCTTTATTAAAGTATTTATTTTGCAAGTTTTTTATAATAATACTCATTGCTTCTTTTCTATATTCTACATGAGTTTTGAATTCAATATCTTTATTCAAAACCTTTAAAAATATGTATTTAAAATGTATGCACCTAGCCACCACATTGATCAGATAATCAAAATTATTTTTATGGTTTATTTTCTCAATGAATGAATATTTCTGGGCGATAACCCCTGTTATAATAGACGCTTTTTTTATATCAGGAAGAGTTTTAAATGGTTTTATTGGCATTAATTTCATATCCATTGTCGTTTGCAATAAGTGCTTTGGGCCATTAAACCAAAATTGGTTGTCAATTATGTCCTTTGGGTAAACACCTCTTGAAATTAAATCTGCAGGATTTTCTTTTGTGTCCACGTGTTTCCAATCCTTAATGGATGTGTTAACTTGAATATAATTTACCCTATTGGACACAAAGATTTGCAATTTTGCCGGGTCTAAATGTAACCAGCTAAGAACAATAGATGAATCAGTATAATAATTTTGAGCGCAATTTATGTTAAGTGCGCACGATGCTTTTTGCATTAGCTTAACAAGTAGTACCGCGGCACATAACTCCAGTCGAGGAAGTGTTTGAATTTTTATCGGCGCTACCTTAGATTTAGAAGTTAGTAGATTGATTTTAATATTACCTGATTTAATGTAAATAACTGCCCCATAAGCTTTCATTGATGCATCTGAGTATCCATGCAATTCTATTAATTCAGAGAAAGGTAGTATTGCATGCCTTGGGATTTTTATTTTATTTAGCATCTTCATTTGACTTCTAAACTGTATCCAGGAGTGCATTGATTCTCCTGTAATTTCTTGGTCCCAACTGACCTTTTTCTTCCATAACTCTTGTAATAACATCTTAGCTACTATTACTACTGGACTCAACAGCCCCAGTGGGTCAAATAGTCTTGCTATGTCGGAGAGCATATGACGTTTCGTGAACTTGAAATTCGGTTCCCAATTTGATTTAATTGAAATTGTATCTTCTTTCGGGATCCACGATATTCCAAGAGCCTTTATGCCTTCAGAGTTGTCAGATATTATATCTAATTTTATCTCACGATCGTTTTTTGGAATTTTTTCCAATAAACCACGATGATTGGCACACCACTTCCTTAAATGAAATCCGTATGAATTTAAGATGCTCATAATATCCCGTTGGATATTTTGCAGTTCATTTAAGTTGTCGCCGCCAGTCATCATATCGTCCATATAAAAATCGGACTGAATACACAATGAAGCTGCAGGATATTTCAATTTATTCTCTTCTGCAGCTGTTTGCAAACACTTTACTGCTAAGTAAGGAGCACACGATGTTCCATAAGTAACGGTTTTTAGTTTGTACGTATCTAATAATTCAGATGAATTCCATCTCCAATATATTAGTTGAAAATCTTGATGCTGCTCATTTACCCAGATTTGTCTAAACATTTTTTCTATGTCTGCCGACATTACATATCTATGTTTTCTAAATCTGATTAAGATATCAAATAAATCATCTTGCAGTCTAGGTCCTGTATGTAGTAAATTATTTAATGATACATTGGTTGAGGTTTTCGCAGAGGCATCAAAGACAACTCTTAATTTGGTAGAGGAACTTTCTGGTTTTAACACATAATGATGTGGTAGATAGCATTTGAATTTCAGGTTACTCGGATTTTCTATACGTTCCATATGATTAAGTTTTATGTACTCTTTCATAAACTCATGATATTGAGACTTTATAACACTATTCTTTTCTAGCTTTTTCTCAATAGCTATGAATCTACGTTTGGCAGTAATTTCCGAGTCACCTAATTCTTGAATATTTCTTTTAAATGGAAGATTTACACCAAATTTACCATCGAAATTTTGTATTGTGGTATTACAAAAAATATTTTGACATTCTTCTTCTTCCCTTGTAAACTGCCTATGTTTTTCGACATCTTCTATTTCCCAAAATTTTTTCATTTGATTCTCTATCGATGCTTCTGAAAAGGATGCTATTTTACATATATATGAAGGGGTTTGAATCATAGCCGCGCCTGTTATAATCCAGCCCAATTTTGTTCTTTGAGCTTTTAAATTACCTTCGTGAAGATCTATTATTTCTACATTTTGATAAATCTCGAAAAATAGATCTGAACCTATTAGGATATCAATTTTATTTGGATTATCAAATTTTGGGTCTGCTAAATCTAAATTATCTGGTAAATTTTGTACCACTACCTTTTGAGTAGGAAGATTTGAGACGATTTCCTCTCCCACTAAAACATCTAAATTAGTCTCGAATTGACAAAATTTTGATTTTAGTTTAATATTGGCCCTTTTGTCAAAGACGGACTTCGTTTTTGCAACCCCTTCTAATGCAGTAGGATCTGTTTTAATGCCTGGTAAATTTAATTTTTTCCACAGTGATTTTGACATGAGGTTTACTTGAGAACCACTATCTAACAATGCCCTTCCGTTAATCCACTTTCCATTGCTGTCTTGTATATGCACAACAGCAGTAGCTAACAAGGTACATTTATCTGAATGTTTATTTTTATCAGCTAACGTAGTATTTTTTGTAATTTTGGAGTTTTCTGTACTAACTTTATATGTCTATGTCTTATCACCTTAAGTACAATAAGACAATAGCCATTGTTTTTTGTCTTATCCGATAATACATACATACATACGCATGCGTAGTCGCGTCTTAACTACAACCTATCTCATAACACAATATGCGCGTGCATAATCTCGTGTTATTTACTACATACATATGTATTTACTTAGGTCTATATATTGATAACTGCATTGTAGAACTAATTGCCAAGTTATCAATAATAGACATAAACAGTGGCAACAATCCCCAAGTTGCCGGACATCCAAACAAACCTGGCCGAAATGGGAACATAAAAGATCTAGAGGCATTCACGCCCTAAGAAGGAGAGAAATCTCAATATTAATAGGTGTTCTAACTGGGCACTGCCTTATTGGTAGGCACGCAGAAGGGGTGCCCTATCGACGATGCTGTAGGAGCTGCAAAGATGATGAGGAAGAGGAAACGGTGAAGCACCTCATCTGCAACTGCCCGGCCTTAAGCGGCGCGGGAACGTGCTTTTTGGGAGTTCCCTTCCTGGATAGTCTAAACCAGACAGCTGGGATTTTCCACATGGCCGGGTCCCGGGACTGACTTTCCTAGTGCTGGTGGTATCACAACGGGCTTTTCAAAACTGGCCTAAGTGTGCCTCTGCGGCAGCCACTAACGTAACCTAACCTAAAGGCATTCAACTGTTTGAACAGTCACAGATTTTTAAATTAAAAAAAAAACTAGGTCCCGCCAACTCATAGGGAAAAAATCAAAGCAGCACACTATAAGTTGGAAGAGAAGTTCAGCAAAAGTCTCGTTAGAGGTTATGACAACCTGTTGGTATATAACCGCCATTTTTTTTACGTTACGGCATAAACTTGAGTATATTGACAACAACAATATAAATTAACTCTACCAATGCTCCTTTAACTCGAGTGTATGGCCCAGCATGAAAGCAGTCTTACTTTGACTCTTTTTGATGTAAAAATAAGACTTAATTTTATCTATATATCATATGTGGGTCCGGAACTCCGCAGTGGACGACTAACTTAACCTTAATTTACCTTACTTAAAAATACAACCCCAAAGCCGCAATTACATAAAACTTTGACAAATGCGCGCCTCGTTTTTGAGCATTTGCAAAAATTTCGCTTCGCTTTACGTTTAAAAAACTTTGTATGAAAGTGGATCCTACAAAGTTGAATGCAATTGGGCCTTCACTTACCCCACAAAAAAAGCTAGAGCAGAAATTTTTGATCTGGATTAATCTAGTTTTTTTTAGTGTACTCATGAAACAAAAGATAGAGCAACCTAGAGCAAGAAAAGTGTTCATGAAACACAATTTTGTGAAATATCTCAACCTGGAGTAAGCTAGAGGAGCTCAATAAACAAACCTATTATGTGAAAGCTCAGAAAGTCACAGCTACAGGGTGCTTCAAAATAATTCGTCAAAGCCAACAAATTTTAGAAAAATGCAAAAACAAAATGTTTTTAGTAAAAACCAAGAAACAAATAAAATGGGACTTTTCTTATAAAAATGCTTTTAAGCGAAAAATCAGATAAACTGATGTCCGTCTTTCAAGAGGGATATATATGCGTGTTTCCAGCGTTACGGACGTTCCATCCTGTCACACTATTTTAAATATAAAACCTATAGTAGGCTTTGGATCAGAATAGTTTTTTTCGTCATATCGCTTCCCTGGTTCTACAATGACGCAATTGTCAATTTCCAAGTTTCGAGATAACGTGCACAAAAGCTTTAGAAAGTAATGATCTTTGCTGTGTATAAATTAATAATTGTATTACAAATAGTTTCCGCGCTAGACGCTTGCGAAGTTGCTCCAATTGCCCATAACATATACGCATACAAATATTGAAACTTGCTTCACCAAAACTTAATATTTTACAATTGCGTCGTTATAGAACCAGGGAAGCGATATGCAGGCTTTGTACTCATCTATCCAACACTATCAAAGTTTATTTCTAGAGATGGCACATTTCCACTGAAGAAGGGTTCCAGTTCCAGTATTTGGTACACTTAAATTCGGGAATCCTTCTAACTCGGTTTCCTCCATTCATTTTTTGCGGCCGGAAAGAGAATCAGAATCTGTGTTTTGGGGAAAAAAGGGGAGGAAATTAAAAAATGTAGGTAGGTTTTTTTTACTACAAAGTTTATTTATTATCCGAACGCTTGAAAAAAATACTTCTTTTGCATTCACTTTATATATGATTTGGAGTAGCTTTCCAGATGTATCTTTTATAAGCTGCATAGGGCAGACTTATGGCAAGATACTTGTATAATAGTTATATGACACTACGTATTTTCACTTTAATGTTTTTGTATTTTTGGCCAGTATTTTTTGTCTACGAAGGAGTGAGACAAAGACTACACATGGCATGTTTTTGTTTACATATACTTTTTTTAATTTTTCTGCACAGTTTTTTTCACAATAGACAAACAAAAAAGACTGAAAAATATTATTATTTTTTGGAGTAAAGCTATCACTCTCACACCAGTACTCAAACCGTATTATGAGTGAGAGCGACAAAAAATACTGGCCAAAAATACAAAAAAATTAAAGTGAAAATACGTAGTGTCATATAGCTTTAAGTTCGGTGACCATCCGTTCTGTTTTTGGCAGAACTGTTCTTTTTTAAGAGCTTCTTCTGCGTATTTTTTTCTTAAGAAAATAGCATAAATGTTCTGTTTTTAAGCAAAAGTTATGTTTTTGTTCTGCTTTTTTGTACCGGCAACGCTTTAAACAATTGTAATGAGTCTAGAAATCCAACGGATAATCACTCTTGCCAACAAGTGTTACTTTGGCCTAGGTAGGCAATTGAGAAGTAAAGTCCTCTCTCGACAAACAAAGATCACGCTCTATAAGTCTCTCATCATACCAGTCCTGATGTACGGCTCGGAATCGTGGACAGTGTCAAGAGAAGATGAGATGGCCCTTGGAGTATTTGAGAGAAAAGTTCTCCGGAAGATTTATGGTCCTTCCCGTGATGCCAACGGGGAGTATCATAGGAAATTTAACGATGAGCTATACTGGCTTTACGCAGCTTGACCATAGTTCAGCAGATTAAAGCCCAAAGGCTCCGCTGGTAGCGTCATGTTATGCGAATGGACAAAGAAGCTCCAGCACAGAAGGTTTTCCTATCGACACCCGAATTCGGCAGCAGAGGAAGAGGGAGGCCTCGACTGAGATGGAAACAACAAGTGGAGGATGACTTGAACTCCCTTGGGGCTTCCTATTGGCGTCAGTTATCGCCAAAAAAGAGTGACTAGCATGCTTTGATAAGATAATAATTTCAAAATTTTATGAAAAGTTAAGAATCTTTCAAAAAATTTGAAAAATAATCTAATTTTTGTTTACCGCAGGCAAGCGCTTCAGCGAAATCAAAATTTAGCACTCATGTTAAATATATTTTAATATCAAGGTGCAAATATGAACTAAGATGCGTAGAATTTAGATACCAGTCGAGATAGACGGAAAATCATAGCTGAACTTCCTTAGAACATGCATACGAATCAGTTACATAGGTGTTAAAGTTGAGATTATTTTAGATTACAATTTCAACAAACAGGCAACATTTTTTATTGCAAAAACATTATTACGTAATGAAAAAAAAAATAGGAACACTCCAAGCATTGAAAGTGTAACTTCAAATAGTTTATAGGCGGGTAGCGTAAAAAGTAAGTAAGTAAAAAAAAATGTATGGTCTTATTCGGCCAGCAGGCCAAATTACTCTTAATACCTACAACTACAACTGTAGTAAATTTACACAATATATTTTTACAGTGTAAATAGTCGTTTATTCTGCTTTAATCACTTTTTCTTAACTAACTTTTTGATCAAATTTTATGACGTTAAAAACATTTTACAATGTGATTATGATTCTTAAAGGATAGCTATGCTTCTTCTCCACTTTTAGCGGATGTCCAGCAGTGTAATCTTGTTATATCGTTTATTGTCGTCGTAAATGAGCTTAGGCTACGACATGAGAAGCGGGTAGATGCTGTATGCTATGTCCAGAGCATCGACCACATCTAGTCTTCTAATCTCTACTAAAAATTTCACTCATAATTGCGGCTATCACTCCTTGCTCTTCATGTGGCACAGCTGCTACCGGAAATCTGCAAACATGTTTATGAACTTTTCAATAAGATACATAAGTAAGTATTGTGAGAGGATAATGTTTTTATGGTTATGGCGATGTAAATTTTATGATTTCGACTTTATGTGCGACTTTAAGTCCTATATACACATATTTTTGAGCGGTAACAATTTTTTTTTTTGGGTAATTACTCCACTTTTTCAAAAAAAAATCATGTGTAAGTGGATAAATAACTAAACAATTGATTTATTTTGGAACGATTTTCCGTCATCCCGTTTTTTGACAAGGGATGACGGAAAATCGTTCCAAAATAAATCAGTTATTCACCCTGTCGGAAACATTAATCTTAACAAATATAACTAAACAATCTTTGATATTAGTGCATTTAAAATTAAATGAAAGTGTTAACTATGCTTTGAAATGCTTATTTTACCATCTCACAGTGAAATGTGTGCGAACGCAAAGTGACACAAAGCCCTCGCAAGTGAGTGTTGAATTTTGGCAGTTAACACGCCAAATTTGTTTTTTCTTTTACATTTTTTGGAGAATTGAACGCCATTGACAGATGTGAACGCACAAAAGAATTGATTTGGAATTATTTGCCTTTGCGTACGCAATAGAAAGTCTCCACTCATTCACACTCACGTTCACACAGAACTGTATGGGGGTCTTAAAGATAATTCTTGACACGGCTTCTGAGATGAAAACTTTAACGAAACGTAATAAGTGAAAAAGCTAGGCTAAGGAAGTTTCATAATCAACAGCATCAGCTTAGTGATTTTTATTTTTACATAACATATACATAACTCAATCATCATACCTATATTCGTACACACAGTAAAAAGAAAAGTCTAACTTTAATACCATTTTGGTGTTTATATATAACAACGCCGAAAAGTATTAAATTAATACCATATTCGGTATAATTAAGAGAGAGAGGAATTCAGTCGAAGATTCTCTCAGGCAAAAAAAAAATAAAATTTACACAGTTTTATTATATTGCCTTTACCGAGAGTCGAACTCACAATTTATTGAATGCTGAACGGAGATGTCTACTATCAAGCCATCGAGTACTTATGCTTGCCAGCGTCAAATTGCAGCTTTGTTCTAAATGATAGCGACGAACAGCGCGCTCTGAAGAACAAATCACCTGACTTAATTTAATGCTAAAAAGTAATTAATTTAATACTTTTCCGGCTTTGCTTTTAAACAAATAGTACCTAAAACATTATAATTAGAGAGAGCGCTTTAGTATTATTTTGGTATTATTTTAAAACTATTTGGCATTAAAAATTTTTCAGAGTCTTAAATTAATACTATTTAGTATAAAAACTCACATTTAATTCCAAAAAGGCTTAACTTCAATAGCGACTGGTATTAAAAGTAATATTTAATTTTTTACTGTGCATACAATAAAGAGTTCTGAAAAAAACTCTCAAAATCTCAAATTTGCTAATTTTTCGTCGAACAGGAAGCTAAGCCGACTCAACTTTGCAGTTCCGGCCAGGATATCCAGGCACCTAAGTCCCTTTCCCTCTACCTCTTTGTCGTCTAAATTTTGTCAAAAGTGATCATTTGCGGGTTTGGTGCTTGTACTATTATATAAACAATTGAGAAAAGTGGCAACCCTGTAAACAGTCTTAAAATGAAGCATACTATATCTTGTCGATACACTATGGACAACAACAAAAAATGCAAATTCAAATTGTTGGCCAATCAGAAACCAAACAGCTGTTTCGTCTGCAAATTTCTACTGATTCGAAAACGCCGACAAAATATTAGCAAGAATGATAAAATTCCCGAGCTTTGAGGGGTATGGCGGAAGTTTTTCTCATGGGATGAAGTCTAGACACACCTCATACTACTTTTGGGGAGTGTTCTACGACACATGTGTAATGATCCGCCATTTAAAAACAGCCAATCTTGGACAAACCCGCTTAAACAAATTAAAGCGAAGTAAGAGTAAAAGGAAATTGCCCGAACTTTGAGGTGTCTGGCTGAAGTTTTTGTCATGGGACGAAGTCTGAAGATGCCTGATTCTACTTACGGGCAGTGCTTTACAACATATGTGTGAAGATCCGCCTTTTAACAGTCAAAGTTGGAAAAACCCGCTTGAACATGTGAAAGCGCAGTGAGAATTATAAAAATTCCCCAGTTTGGAGGTGTCTGGCAGAAGTTTTAGCCATGGGATGAAATCTAGACACACCTCATGCTACTTTAGGGTATTGTTCTACGACACATGTGTAAAGATCCGCCATTTAAAATCAGCCAATCTTGGACAAACCCGCTTAAACAAATTAAAGCGAAGTAAGAGTAAAAGGAAATTGCCCGAGCTTTGAGGTATCTGGCAGAAATTTTGTCATGGGACAAAGTCTGAAAATGCGTGATACTACTTAGGGGTAGTGTTTTACGACAGATATGTAAAGATCTGCCATTTAAAACAGCCAAAGTTGGCCAAACCCGCTTAAACATGCACTGAACCAAAAAAGTTCATGTATCCAATGAAAAAGTACATAGATTTTAAGAATTGTTCGTTAAAACCTCTCCAAAGAACTTTTTCGTAGAAATTTACGAACATTTCCTAGAATATAAGTACTTTTTCGTATAATATGTAAACAAATCCACAGAAAGCATGTATTAATTCATAAATTGTAAGAAAATTTTCTTGGATTCTATGAATTTTTTCTTTTATGTATTTAAAGAAAAACCAGCGCGAACTTTTATGAAACTTTGTTCGTAAAAAACATGTACGTTTTTGGTTCTGTGTGTGAAAGCGCAGTAGGAATTATGAAAATTCCCCAGTTCTGACTGAAGTTTTTATCATGGGACGAAGTCCAAAAATGCCTGATACTACTTAGGGATGGTGCTCTTCAAAAAATGGTAAAAAATTGTGTATTTAAAAGTAGCAACTAAATCCGTTAAATTGTTAAAACGGAACTAATTTCCGTCCGCGAGCTCGCGGTGTCTAAAATGATAGATACTAACTCAGGGTGGTATTCTACGTCAAATATGTGAAAATTATCCATTATAAAATGAGTGTAATCGATGTAATTTTTTGGTGATTTTGGCCCCTGATTCCTAGGCCCCTGTCGTAGATACAGCTTTGAAATTGTCACAGTCGTTCTAGATTCGGGGAGGACTATCCAAGAGTAATGGTTTCATCTATTATAAAATGAGTGTTGTTTGGCGGCTCTGGGCTCTTGCTCTATAAGGTTCGCTATTTTAATTCATTTCCTTTGTTTAAAGATTATAGGAATTCGGATTCCTTTTATCCTTCAAGAATGTGGATGACAATTGCTAACACCGAAGAACAATGCAAGGTCCTTTCCATTTTCAATTTACACAAGGAGTTAGTGGTATTCCTTGTTTTAGGTATGTACATTAGGGCGCCTCGCCAAAAAAAGTTGCAGTGTTTCCACCGGAATTTCAAAATTCACTCTCCCAAAATATTTCGAAAAAATATTAAAAATTACTTGAGCTAAACCGCGTTAAAAAACGCTAAAAATATCGTTTTTTGTGTATAATATATTATATATATATAAAATATTTAAAAAAAAAAAAAGCATCTGAGATGATGAAGAAGCTGGAGTACAATAGGGAAGCATAAAAAAGTTTGAAATTTTTATAACTGTGTGCTAATATTCGCAATGTGAAAAAATTGGGCCACCAGGGTTAAATTTTGCAGAAATGACGTCTCAAAAATACATGTCAAATGATACTCTAATCGTCCCAATCCGTCTATAACTGGCTGAGTTATTAAAGTTTTCCACAAACCTGCCCCTCGAAATATGGCCAAAATCTGCATCATACATCTCATTATTTGGATTGCGTTGATAAAATTTTCAAACTTTTTTTATGCTTACCTTTTGTACCTACTCCAGCTGTTTCATCATCTCAGTGCTTTTCATTAAAAAATATTTTTTCATACTCCTTTTATACATTAAAAAGGGATATTTTTAGCGTTTTTTTAACGCGGCTTAGCTCCAGTAAATCTTAATATTTTTTCGAAATATTTTCACCAAGAAGGTCTTAGAATACATTGAAGTTTATAATTCCGGAAAAAGGGTGTCCATTTTTTTTTTTTTTTTTGTATGGAGCGTGAGGCGCCCTAATAGTGGTGTTCATGCTATAAATAAAGCCCTATATTTCTGCGTTTCATATGAGGTAGTTATGTAGATAGCCTGCAAAAATCATTGGATCATCATTATAGCCTGAACATAACCTTGTCATCACATGATCCGACCATGTGTTCCAATTTTCTGATATTGGAGTACTCCAATTGTAATCCTTTGTAAAGCCGATCATTGCTTGTGCTTTATCGACAAAAATCATGAACGATCGCTCTGGTAGCAGATACTCCAAGGAGTAACAACATTGAAGTACATTGTAAAGTTCTCTGACTGTCCGCACTCTTTGTAGTACCAGAAACAAAGCGAAGGTTGGAGTAGGTGGTCCAGTCCTAGGACATCGCAATGTTAATTGGAGCACAATTTTTATATGAAAAATGATTACATTTGGAGTATTCTGATACTCCAATTGGAGTACTATTTAGTTATCGAACTGAGTTCTCTCGATTTTTGCAGGGTAGATGATTCGGGTACCATACTCGGAAATTTATTTATATTTATTTATTCAAGTCATGTGGGTTGAATCACACCGACCTCTTTACACGACAATAAGTTTTCCATAAGGCTTCCTCGGACGAGCGAACTTTCTAATGAAAATATGTAGGCATAAAGCATGGGTCGGCAGATTTGTAAATGCAGGTGTATAAGTGAGAACGCTTATACACGCGCTGTGATCGTCCGAACTATATTTTTAACATTCGCTGACCAAACAAGCGACACCCCCACGCGATGTGGTTTCGCCCCTTGCCCAGCGACGACTAAATCATTTGGTAAACAAAGAGCGCAACGTGTCCTTGTGATGAATCCAACTTATTTGACTGATCTTAAGATCTATGGGGCGCGATGGTTGGCATAAAGTATCTTCCTGTGTTCTCTCTTAAGTCAAAAGTAATGGTTCAATAACTTATGCGAATTGAGGTAATGGAATTTGATGCAGTTTTGTTTTTCCAAATACCTACAATTAAAGTTTAAATTTTATTGCATTCAAAAATCTTTTTTGTCCTACACCTTTGCACTTCGGTTTCCATTCAACACTGAATGCACTTCATTTCATATTATTATTTTCTTTAAATATTAAAATAGAACAAGACGGTATGCTGCACTTTTGCACCGTTTTCCAATGAAAATGATTTATTCGAGCTTTGCAATCATGTTGCAAATTGTGCGATTCCTCTTCGTCTCAACCGTCCAGCCGACATAGCAACAATCATTGGCAACGTCAGTAATCTCCTTTTGCTTAAGAACACACTTAAGGATCTGCGTTTGACTTCGTTGCAATGTTGATGTCGTCGCGTTCTCATTTTGTGATAAGAAACAGTGTGGCCGTAATTGGTGCTGTCGTACCAAATTATGTACTGTGGAAATGCTGTGGTATGTTGGGACCTTGTTCTTGATTTTCGTACTTTTTCCTCTAAAAGACACAAAATATCACTTTTTTCTTGACTGAACCCACAAACTTCATGTTGGCACAAAGGTGAAAAAATTAAGTAGATGAAGTAGAAGTTTTTAAATATATTCATTAAAATTATACTTTCTCACTTCGAGCACGGATGGAAACTACTGTAACCTTCGATGGCTTACAAATAGTATACCATGGCCCTGACTCAAATTTTGCCTAATGTTGTGAATACTTTCAACGAAAAGTTTCCAAGAAAATAAAGAAACCAGTATGAGTTGTTAACGAAATAAACGCGTTGCGTTCTACAAATAACAAATCGACGTGCCATACGAAAACTAAAACTTTTCTCCAGACACCAAATTTTAGTGTTAGTTTTCGTATGGTACGTCGAAATAATGGTTGAATTTTCGATGTTTGGACATTTTTTTAAGAAGCATAAGAAAAACAAAAAATTGTGGCAAAATGGTACTCCTATTTGATTTGTATGCATGTATCTTTATTTTCTAAAAATATTTTTTATAGCTTCTAAGTAGTAAGCTAAATTCCTGATTAAAGCAAAACAGCTTGTCTTCCCTTACTACAAAAAAAATTCGTACTTTCTAGAACGGTCAGGTACCCTTTTTGTGGCAAAAAAAAATGTCAGTGGCAGCACTAATAAGAAATGTGCGGGGCAAGAGTTGGTGGAATAGGTACTTACGTAGGTACCTATATGAAAACAACTTTTGGGTTTTCACTGTTTTCTGCAGCGCTAGAACAGTCATTTTCATGAAATTTGTTGAAAATATCAACTTCGCAATCAGTCTCCTAAATATGTATCATTTTTTGAAAGCGTCGAGAGGATCTCAGTCAGGTTTGGAAAGAATCTACTCCAGAAATTGAAAACCTAATGAAGCTTCAGACAGTACGACTTCATATACCCTGCCAACATGGTAAAGCACTTTAATCAAATGTAATCCTTTTTTATATAAAAATTGTGCTCCAATTAACATCAACGAGCAATGATCGGCTTTCAAAAAGCTGAAGGTGGTCCGATGAGGTATACAAAGGATTACCATTGGAGTACTCAAAAAATCGGAACACATAATCCAACGATTTTTGCAGGGTAGTAGTCCAATTTCATACAAAAAAGGTGGTGCCTATAACATTGCGATGTCCTAGCATTGGACCTCCTGTATACAATTAGTACTCCATAGAGCACTCCAATGTTAAGCGAGAGTTGGAGTAGGCGTTCCCGTCTTGCTACGATTTCTACTCCAACTGGAGTAATCTAGTTGGCCCTTTTTTTGGAAAATAATCTTGCGTGGGTACTCCATGGAGTACGGGGATAAATTAATCCTAGTTGGATTAGGTGGTCCAATCCTAGGACATCGCCATGTTGATTGGAGCACCTTTTTATATGGAATTGGATTTTTCTTGGAGTAGTATGGGTACTCCAACGTCTTTACAGGGTAGTGCAATTTTCTTTACAAGCTTTTGAATAAGATAGTACCTACCTACCAGGAGGAGTCACTTAAAATTTTGAGTATTGAGCTAAAAAGCAAATGCATTAAGGCAACGCAGCGCAGCATTATCGAGCACTGTAAGTGGTTCGTTGGTATTCTGTTGCACTTGCAATTGGTGTTGCTAAATCAAGTGCGCGTCGAATAAGAGACACACAAAACTAATAATAAATGCATGTAAGCGCAGAAATGTAGAATATAAAAATACCTTCAGGGTGGAGACAATGAGATGAAGGCGAACAAATCGCGGCTATGGCATAAAGAATTTCAATAAATGCTATTCATACCACCACCACCGTGCCTTAACCTTAACTGCTTTTAAGTTGAGTATGTAAGCAGCCGATAAGAAATAAATGCAAAAAATAGCACCGCTGGCACTTTACGCAAACCTACGCAATGCAACCAAACGAAAAGCAAACTGGCAAATTTTAATAACGAAGATAATTGAAATTCTTCACTTTGTTTTGATCCATATAGATTTTCGTTTTATCGGCATAGTGAGTTTTTGAAGATTTAAAAATAATTCTTTCTATTTTTGTATATCCACTTAGGTAGGGTAAAAGGGGCACAATCGTCGTTGGGGCGCATGCTCCAACCCATGTTATTTCTAATTTCCATTCGAATTTATCCTAGGAGGGTGGGGCCGTGTGTAAAAGTCCATGCAAGTGGGAAAAGTTTCTGACTGGGAATGGCCAGAGCGATTTTTCTATGTGCGGTCCAAGCAGCTCACTACGTCCGCGACATATCCTCTGGCCCTGCTAACGATCTTGCAAAAATTTCCTGGGAAATTACCAGGTGGATAATTTTGTTCAGCTAGTTCATCATCATTTATTGGCGCTTAACCGCCTAAGCGATTTTGGCCGTTTCGTATCAAAGCACGCCAGTCATTCCTTTTTAGCGATAACCGACGCCAATTGGAAACCCCAAGGGAGTTCAAGTCATCCTCCACCTGTTGTTTCCATCTCAGTCGAGGCCTCCCCCTTCCTCTGCTGCCGAATTCAGGCGACGATAGGAAAACCTTCTGTGCTGGAGCTTCTTTGTCCATTCGCATAACATGGCCCAGCCAGCGGAGTCTTTGGGCTTTAATTCGCTGGACTATGGTCAGATCTGCGTAGAGCTCGTACAGCTCATCGTTAAATTTCCTTCTATACTCGCCGTTGGCATCACGGGAAGGACCATAAATCTTCCGGAGAACTTTTCTCTCAAATACTCCAAGGGCCATCTCATCTTCTCTTGACATTGTCCATGAATCTGAGCCATACATCAGGACAGGTATGATGAGAGACTTATAGAGCGTGATCTTTGTTCTTCGAGAGAGGACTTTACTTCTCAATTGCCTACTCAGTCCAAAGTAGCACTTGTTGGCAAGAGTGATTCTCCGCTGGATTTCTAGACTGATATTATTTTCGGTGTTGATACTGGTTCCCAAATAGACGAAGTCCCTCACAGTTTCAAATTTGTAACTATCAACAGTGACATGGCTGCCAAGGCGCAGGTGCGCCGATTCTTTCTTTGATGACAGCAAATACTTCGTCTTGTCCTCGTTCACGGCAAGACCCACTTTTTTCGCTTCCTTATCCAGTCCAGAGAAGGCAGCGCTTACGGCGCGGTTGTTAAGGCCAATGATATCAATATCATCGGCATACGCCAGCAATTGCACGCTCTTGTAAAAGATTGTACCATTGCGGCTTAGCTCTGCTGCTCGAATTATCTTCTCCAGCATCAGATTGAAGAAATCGCACGAAAGGGAGTCGCCCTGTCTGAAGCCTCGTTTGGTTTCAAATGGCTCAGAGAGGTCCTTCCCGATTCTGACGGAGCTGTTGGTATTGCTCAACGTCATTTGACAAAGCCGTATAAGCTTTGCAGGGAAGTCAAATTCAGACATGGCGGCATACAGGCAACTCCTTTTTACGCTGTCAAAAGCGGCTTTAAAATCGACAAAGAGATGGTGAGTGTCGATTCTCTTATCATGGGTCTTCTCCAGGATTTGGCGTATCGTGAAAATCTGGTCGATGGTAGACTTACCAGGTCTAAAGCCACACTGATAAGGTCCAATCAGTTTGTCTACGATGGGCTTCAGCCTTTCACACAACACGCTAGAAAGAACCTTATATGCGATATTAAGAAGACTAATTCCGCGGTAGTTGGTGCGGTTAGCGGGATCGCCTTTCTTGTGGATTGGGCAAAGCACACTTAAATTCCAATCCGGAGGCATGCATTCGTCTGACCATATTCTGCATAAGAGCTGATGCATGCTTTTTACCAGCTCTTCGCCTCCGCGTTTGAACAGCTCGGCGGGTAGTCCGTCTTTTCCAGGCGCTTTGTTGTTTTTGAGCCGGGATATAGCTATCCTCACTTCATCATAGTCAGGCGGTGGGACGACTTTTCCATCGTCAGGGATTGGGGTATAGGGTTCGACGTCTCCCTCGCAATTTAGCAGTGAGGAGAAGTGCTCCCTCCATAATTTAAGTACACTTTGTACGTCGGTTACCAGGTCGCCATTATTGTCCTTACAGGAGCTTGCCCCGGTCTTAAAACCTTCCGTCATCCGCCGGATCTTTTCATAGAATTTTCGGGCATCATTCCTGTCAGCCAGCATCTCAAGCTCCTCACACTCACGCCTTTCGGCCTCACTTTTCTTTTTTCTGAAAAGGCGTCTCTCTTCCTTCTTTGCCTCACGATATTGTTGCCATACACTGCGGGTTGCGCCCGTTCGCAACGTCTCCTTGTAGGCAGCGTCCTTTTTTTTCGAGGCAGTTTTGCATTCCTCATCGTACCAGTTGTTCTTGCGGGCTCGCTGGAACCCTATAGTGGCCTCAGCGGCGGTACGCAATGAGTGAGAGATATGCTTCCATTGCTCGGTTACATCGTTAGGTCGAGGATTGCCCTCTGCTAGCAGGTGTGAGAGTCGAGTTGTGAAATTATCAGCTGTCTGTGTCATGCGCAGCTTCTCGACGTCAAACTTTCCTTCCGTTACTGTGCGCACTTTCTTCGTTGCACAGAGGCGTGTGCGTATCTTGGCTGCAACAAGATAATGGTCAGAGTCAATATTGGGACCACGCAGTGTACGCACGTCCAGAACGGTGGAGCTATGTCTGCCGTCAATCAAGACATGATCAATCTGCTTTCTAGTTCTTTGATCAGGGGACAGCCATGTGGCTTGGTGTATTCGCTTATGCTGGAACCTGGTACTACTGATGACCATATTGCGAGCAGCGGCGAAGTCAATCAACCTAGTGCCGTTGGGGGATGTTATATCGTGGAGACTGAATTTTCCAACAGTGGGACCAAAGACTCCTTCCTTGCCCACCTTGGCATTAAAGTCGCCGAGCACGATTTTGATATCATGCTGTGGGCAGCGATCATAAGTCTGTTCAAGTTTATCGTAGAAGGAGTCCTTCTCTGCGTCGTCCGTCTCCTCAGTCGGCGCATAGGCGCAGATAAATGTTATGTTGAAAAACCTCGCCTTGATGCGGATCGCAGCGAGACGCTCGTTCACAGGAGTGAACGCTAATACTTGGCGGCGAAGTCTCTTTCCCACCACGAATCCTACACCACGCGCTTTGCCGCGTGTCTGGCCACTGTAGTATGCGTCACAAGCACCGATGGTCGTCTTTCCTTGCCCCGTCCATCGCATTTCCTGCAGGGCGGTGATGTCGGCCTTTGCGCCTACGAGGACATCAACCAGTCGGGCAGCGGTACCGTCCCTTGAAAGGGTCCGGACATTCCCGGTACATGCCCTAATATCCAAATCGTTATGCCTTATTCGTTTTGCCGGGTCGTCAACATTAAAGGGGGTTCTCATCCGAGGCTTTGCATTTTTTTTCATTGGAATTAAGTTTTTTACGTGGCGGGTCCCAAACCCAGCGCACAACCCGTTTCGGGGTTTTGGAGAATATGTACACATTTATATAGCGAGCCGCTTGCTTCAAGACAGACGCCCGCTTGCAGCCGCACCTCATGGTGAACAGACGCTACGCAAAAAAACCTCGGTGAGCCCTTAAACCAAGTATGTCAGAGTGGCCCCACCGGGGCTCCCTCTCTTTCTGCCGCGAGCCTTGGTAGCTCCCGTTGCCTAGAGTGCACGAACGAGGACGCAAGAGTCGGGATTGAGCAAGGTCACTTAGCAACCACACTCCATTACACTCCAACTAGTTAGGGTTGTAAATTATGGAACTATCGAGTTTATCGAATTATGCGTTGGTATTTGGATGCCTACTTTTCCCCACAGTGATTTTTGGATTCGAGTGTAATGGGGTTTGGTTGCTGTATGACCTTGCCCAATCCCGAATCTTGCGTCCTCGTTCGTACACTCTGGGCAGCGTGAGCTATCTAAGCTTGCGACAGAAAGAGAGGGAGCCCCGGTGGGGCCACTCTGACATACTTGGTTTAAGGGATCACCGAGGTCTTTTCGCAGCGTCTGTTCACCATGATGTGCGGTTGTAAGTGGGCGTCTGTCTTGGAGCAAGCGTTTCGCTATATAAATGTGTAAATCTTTGCCAAACCCCCCAAACGGATTGTGCGCTGGGTTTGGGACCCGCCACGTAAAAACCAACTCCAAAGAATATTGGTATTAGGAATAAATATTTGGATATTAGGGCATGTAGGTACCTGAATTGTCCGGACCCTTTCAAGGGATGGTAGCGTTGCCCGACTGGTTGATGTCGTAAACTCAAAGGCTGACATCACCGCCCTGCAGGAAATGTGATGGACGGGACAAGGAAAGATAACCATCGGACCTTGTGACGTATACTACAGTGGCCAGGATTCGTGGCAAGACACGCGTCTCGCTGCGATCCGCATCAAGGCGAGGTTTTTCTACATAACATTTATCTGTGCCTACGTTCCGACTGAGCAGACGGACGACGCAGAGAAGGACTCCTTCCACGATAAACTTGAACAGACTTATGATCGCTGCCCCAACATGATATCAAAATCGTGCTCGGCGACTTTAATGCCAAGGTGGGCAAGGAAGGAGTCTTTGGTCCTACAGTTGGAAAGTTTAGTCTCCACGATATAACATCACCCAACGGCACTAGGTTGATTGACTTCGCCGCTGCTCGCAATATGGTCATCAGTAGTATTAGGTTCCAGCATAAACGAATACACCAAGCCACCTGGCTGTCCCCTGATCAAAGAACAAGAAACCAGATTGATCATGTCATGATCGACGGCAAACATAGCTCCACCGTTCTGGACGTGCGTACCCTGCGTGGTCCCAATATCGACTCGGACCATTATTTTGTCGCAGCCAAGATACGTAGACGCCTCTGTGCGGCGAAGAAAGTGCGCACAGTAACGAAAGGAAAGTTTGACGTCGAGAAGCTGCGCATGACACAGACAGCTGATAATTTCTCCCCTCAACTCTCACACCTGCTATCGGAGAGCTATTATCGAGCTAACGATGTAACCGAGCAACGGAAGCATATCTCTCACAAATTACGTACCGCCGCTGAGGCCACTATAGGGTTTCCCGCAAGAAAAACTGGTACGATGAGGAATGCAGCACTGCCTCGGACAAAAAGGACGCTGCATACAGGTAGACGTTGCGAACGGGCCAACCGCAGTGTATGGCAACGCTATCGTGAGGCAAAGAAGGAAGAGAGACGCCTTTTCAGAAAAAAAAAACGTGAGGCCGAAAGACGTAAGTGTGTGGAGCTTGAGATGTTGGCTGACAGGAATGATGCCCGAAAATTTTATGAAAAGATCCGGGGGATGACGGAAGGTTTTAAGACCCGGGCAAGTTCCTGTAAGGACAATAATGGCGATCTGGTAACGGACGTACAGAGTGTACTTAAATTATGGAGAGAGCACTTCTCCTCACTGCTAAGTTGCGAGGGAGACGTCGAATCCGATACCTGACTATGATGAAGTGAGGATAGCTATATTCAGGTTCAAAAACAACAAAGCGGCTGGAAAAGACGAACTACCCGCCGAGCTGTTCAAACACGGAGGCGAAGAGCTGGTAAAAAGCATGCATCAGCTCCTATGCAGAATATGGTCAGACGAGTGCATGCCTCCGGATTGGAATTTAAGTGTGCTCTGCCCAATCCACAAGAAAGGCGATGCCGCAGTCCACACCAACTACCGCGGAATCAGTCTTCTTAATATCGCATGTAAGGTTCTTTCTAGCGTATTGTGTGAAAGACTGAAGCCCATCGTAGACACACTGATTGAACTTTATCAGTGTGTCTTTAGACCAAGCCCTGGCAGCTAGTGGGACAATTGTCCGAAAATCTGAAAATCTAATTCTCACAGATTATTACCTGGCCACTCAAATAATGAAATTGTTGCTGCGCTTCGAAGACTGCTGTGATCACCTTGGCCAATCAATGCATGCCATTTTTTTGTTTTGCTCAGTCGCTCACTTGGAAGCAACGAGGCAACAACATACGCTCTTTCACTAACATAACCTGAGTAACAATTTTGCTGGGGCCTGCTTTAGACCTGGTAAGTCTACCATCGACCAGATTTTCACGATACGCCAAATCCTGGAGAAGACCCATGATAAGAGAATCGACACTCACCATCTCTTTGTCGATTTCAAAGCCGCTTTTGACAGCGCAAAAAGGAGTTGCCTGTATGCCGCCATGTCTGAATTTGACTTCCCTGCAAAGCTTATACGGCTTTGCCAAATGACGTTGAGCAATATCAACAGCTCCGTCAGAATCGGGAAGGACCTCTCTGAGCCATTTGAAACCAAACGAGGCTTCAGACAGGGCGACTCCCTTTCGTGCGATTTCTTCAACCTGATGCTGGAGAAGATAATTCGAGCAGCAGAGCTAAACCGCAACGGTACGATCTATTACAAGAGCGTGCAATTGCTGGCGTATGTCAGAAGTATCTGCTGTCATCAAAGAAAGAATCGGCGCACCTGCGCCTTGGCAGCCAAGTCACCGTTGATAGCTACAAATTTGAAACGGTGAGGGACTTCGTCTGTTTGGGAACCAGCATTAAAAGAGAAAGGTATAGGGGGGTAGAAATCGAAATCGCTTTATGTTTGCATTAAGTAATAAGTTGAAAACCCATATGTTGTGTTTTTGATATTTGCAAATTTTTTAAATAACCAATTTTTTTATAATAGTAAAAATTTACATATTCATCCATTCTTCATTTATGCACATAGATACATACACATATGTATTCATATTCTAAACAATATTTGTTTAACCGTTGTGTGTTCACAGAAAAAAACTTACACTAGTGTACACCCGTGGTACCCGGGTACCTCGGTACATATCGACTTGAATTAAACAACATACATATATAGTGTATAAGCGGTGCGTTATGAACAACGCCCAATGAAGCACTCCAGGCCATTCTTGGCATTGTGCCACTTGATCTGGAAGGGCACCGGGTAGCAGCAGCATCGGCTCTGCGTCTAAGGGAAACGTCCGGCTGGGGCGCAAGCACTACTGGACACGCCAGTATTTTGGGATTCTATAGCTTTCTTCCGCTGAGCACAGACCGTTGTGGGCCGAAATGGGATCATAAAAGATCAAGACAAATTTATGCCCTAAGGAGAAGAGAAATCTCCATATTAATAGGCGTATTAACTGGGCACTGCCTCATTGGTAGGCACGCAGAAAGACTAGGTGTGCCCTACCGACGATGCTGTAGGAGTTGTAAGCATGATGAGGAGGAGGAAACGGTGGAGCACCTCATCTGGAACTGCCCGGCTTAAGTGGCGCGAGAATGCGCTTTTTGGGAGTTCCTTTCCTGGTTAGCCTACGCCAGGTCACGGAGCTGGACATAAAGGACCTGATGGCCTTCATTCCGGAGTAACGGTGTCGGTATAGGAAGGTCAGTCCCGGGATTCTGCTATGTGGAGAATTCCAATAATATCGGGATTTTCCATATGGCAGGGTCCCGGAACTCACTTTCCTAGTGTTGGTGGTATCACAACGGGCCTTTTAATTCTGGCCTAGGTGTGCCTCTGCGGCAGCCACTTGAACCAAACCTAACCTAACCCGGGTAAAAACTGGGAACCCGATTTAATCGTTAGTATTCGATTATTGACAGCTAGTCGCCTAGCTGAAATCGAATATCTGCTATTCGATTTTCAAACAGCACAAAAGTTGGACTATTCGACTAGTCGAGTAATCGATTCGAATCAAGAGCCCTACTTATTTCCCCAAATAAAAAACGCTGTAAGACTAGAAAGCAATGTTCTGAATGCAACCGCCCGATTTGCAATGTCCATACTGTAACCGTTTCAAATTGTAACAATTGTGCCAATTAACAATCAAAATGTATTTAAAACTTAATAAATAAATAGACACATAATATTTACTAAATATTCTTACTTAAAATAAGCATTCTTTAATTACTTTTCACAAAAACAACCCACATTTTACTTTAAGTTGTCATAATATATATAGAGGTACCCGGGTACCACGGGTGTACACTTAGCGGTGAAAAATCAAAAGTGTAGAAAAAAGCTAGGAAGGAAAAAAAAATAATTTCTTTTTCTTGTTGTTTTCTATCCAAAAAACCCAGCTTAAGGCATATTATGAATATAAAGTTTGTCTTCCAGTGTTTTATATCTGAAAAACGTAAAATAAACCCATTTGGTTACCCGGGTACCACGGGTGTACACATAAAGGTTAAAAAAAAATGCTTTTGTAATGTTATGAGATCCAATTGTAATACATTAGCAGCAAATTATGTATATAGGTACATTTAGCGTGTCCGCACACGGAGCGAATCGTCATAGACGCGTATTAGATGCTACATGCGATTTTTGTACGCTTTGTTGCTAAACACATATATTTGCATGAAGAGCTGCACACGAATCGGCAGCTGCACGAAACTGGCAAAGCATGAAAGCTACATGCTGCTCAGCGTATGACAATGCTGGTCGCCAGGCGTTGTACGCTTAGAAAAGAGGAAGAAGAAGCATTTGTTTAGATTTTTCATTTTCGATTTTTGTGTGCTGTGGCTTTGCTTTCTTTATTCTCTGGCTTCTTTTTTGGAGTATTCACTTGAGTGACTTATTTTAAGCGGATTGCTTCGTTTGTGTGCGAGTGGATATGCTAGATCCGCCATTTCTACAACCGCTTTCAACGCATTACTATTTTTTTTGCTAATTATTACATTTTTAATTATAAGCATTTCGGTTACTTAATCTGGATATTTATTTAGTCCTGAAAGAAATAACGTAACATGTATTAAGGAGTGAAGCGCATGTACAATTTGTTCGAGTATTCAAGTAAGGGCGGTTTTCTCGGCTGCCTGTTAACGTCAAAGTTCACTGTCAGTTTAACAGCCAGTTCATTTGCCCTTTATTTAACAGGAGGATGAACTGCCCGATAAAGTTGAGAGTGAGCGCTAAGTTGACGGCTAGTTGAGAAATCCGCCCTAAACCTGTTTATTACAAATCTTAAAATTATTTGAACAGAGCGAATATTCGAAGCTTCGATTGTCGGTTTTTTATTCGATGAGCTACTAATTTCATAAGTTAAAGAGCAAGGTGCTATAGTGTTATTATTATTAACCTTTAGTTTAATGTCTGTATTTTATTTTTTTTGTATGATGATATAGCTCACGTTGTGCCACGATTAGAGATGATCGGTTTCATTGTTGATTTGCATTACTATTACAAAAAGATGCACAGCATTAAATACATATGATGTTGAATTGTGTTGTTTAGTATTGCATTTTGTTTTACCTTTGATAGCGCTTGGTTTGGTTTTTGCGTTTGCGTTGGTTTTTGCGTGTTTGTTGGTTTTCACGTTTGCGTTTGCGTTCGATTCTTATCAATTTGCTGAGGTACTTCCCTGCAGCGAAAGCAACTAGTTGAAAACTACTTTACAACTAGTTGGTGGCCCGGGCCCAACTAGTCAGTGTTCTGTCTTTTTTCCATATAAGCAACTGGTATTTTTTACGTGTTGATGTCCTACGAGATGTCAATTGTCAGATTTCGACCAGAATATACCAGTTATCTACTAGTCAGGAAATACCAGTTTCATACTAGTTGTAAAATACTAGTTCCATACTAGTTCAACCTGGACTAGTATAATTTTCATAAAATGAACTAGTCCACATACTAGTCTAAAAATGACTAGTATAAAATATACTAGTCACATACCAGTCCAAAAAGCATTCAACCTGGACTAGTATGATTTCAACCAGAATTTTCCTGGCTTACCCTTTATTTTATCCCTCGACTTTATTTTCATGTTTATTCTTAAGAAAGCAGCGGCTATTTGTATTTACCCTATAACGAAAAAGCATCTATGAATTATAAGAGAAAACGAAACGAATGAAATTTGTATTTTTCAACTGGTATAATTTCATCCAGAAAAATCTAGTTATATACTAGTATGGAATGTATATTTCCTGACTAGTATGGGTTCAGCCAGAAAATTCTAGTTGTATACTGGTATGAAATGGATATTTCCTGACTAGTATGAGTTCTACCAGATAATACTAGTTGTATACTAGTATGAAATGGATATTTCCTGACTAGTATGAGTTCTACCAGAAAATTCTAGTTGTATACTGGTATGAAATGGATATTTCCTGACTAGTATGAGTTCTACCAGATAATACTAGTTGTATACTAGTATGAAGTGGACATTTCCTGACTAGTATGAGTTCTGCCAGAAAATTATAGTTGTATACTAGTATTTTTCTCACTAGTTTGAGGTTTCGCTGCAGGGTTGATGCGCTGGTACATACATATGTACGTGTTTTGAAAAAAAGTTTCTTAACTTCAGTTACATGTTGTGAACAATTAATCATCTGTTGCATATAATTTACACAGCGCCGTATTTTATCGCTATTGAACGAAGTAAATATAGTTTTTTAAGCCTTTTTATTGTTATCATGAAATCAGTGGACGGCTTTATCAAAGCCCCCTTTGACACTTCGTTAATGTACGTGAACGTCTCCTCTTTCGCAACGTCTTCGGTAAGACCCAGCTTTCTTATAACAAAGCCTGCAATATATGCGATGGCATCTTCATGCAACTCGCTTATCTCGCAGTTGCCCACGCCTATTTCGCAGTGTTGCAGCATCTCCTCTCGAAATGCTAACTAGTTCGAAAGTTCGACTTCCTTCGAAACCACCTCTTCATCAGTTAGAATTCCTTCGAGGTTTTCTATTGATGTGTCGCTGAGCCGAATCCACTCGGTCGGACTCCACGTTTCCACGATCAGCTAAATATTCCGTGCTGCGAGCTAAAATTAGGTATATATTAGCCTTGAATAAAATACACATATTTGTAAAGTTTTACCAAGCAAATACTTTCGCAATCTGTAGGTACTTGAAAGTTATAGGGCTAGGGTTGTCAAAAAGACCACCGTTAGCCCGCATCGCCCCAAAGAAGTGTTCAACTATGTCTTGATTTAATCTATACGTGATAATATATTGCATACCGTACCGTTCGCTGACATACTCATACAGTAGAGTGGTTCACAAATATGGACTTTTTGGAAATTCTAAAACGCTACCCCCAATTATTGTTCCTTATGACAAAAAAAAAGAGGCTTGTAACATGATCAATCGTGGCGCATCTAAACTATTGTGTACTTATGATGTTTTGCCTGTTATTGCATGTAACTAATTATATTTGTACATATATCAATTATTGACCACTGTAAGTTTAGTACAATACTCTCTGTTTAAAGAGTATTGCTTTCCGTTATTTTATTAATTTACTTTGACTATGGTCTGACAACTTGTATTAGTGTTAAGTTCATTTCGTTAAGTTTACTCAGCTGGAGCGCCTATAAAAGAAGTGACTTCTGAGCGACCGCAATTATTTGCATTTGGCGGCCGCTCAGGAGGTAAGTGATAATTAATGCTTGTAAGATTGTGGGTGCCATTAGCGAGGCAGACAGCGGAAGCCGGCTACTCGCATGGTACCTGCACTCAATAAATATATATGGCTGTATACTGCGATACATATTAGATTATTGTCGAAGTACATATAAATGTACATATGTAACCAATCATTTTATGCCTATCTGCATGTGAAGTTATGATGTCACAGATGAACAGGTCGGTCTCTTGAGATTATAACTACAACTACACATATGTATATATGTATAAAAGTGTATCGCGCAATATGATATTCTCTCGTTATTTCATGTAGTATACCCGTTAGCGTTTACATCAACAAGTGTATGCATTGTTAATAATCATGTTTATGCATTTTTGTGCAATCGTTTAAGGTTTTCTTCTTACCTACAATTTTCATATCAACCAATATCTACACCGATTCGTAATAAAATCGTTTTACCTAACTAACGTGTTTTCTTACCAACCCTGACCATCCCCTCTATATCTATATATTATAGGCTGCTATTTTTTTTTTTTTTTTTTAAAGGTGGTTTAGAGGTCGCGCTACTCGTTTTTATAAAAAAAATGAGATACTTGCAATTTTAATTTCATTTTAATATGTTTAAGTGCAGTACAAATTTGGGTTTTTGTGTGTTGTTATTCTGTTTTCATTGGCGAATATTACTGCAATTCAATAGCCTTCTTGGATGAGTAGAAAGGGTTTAACTCCTGAAAATATGTTTCGAAATAGAAAACGGTGCAACTAAAACGCCTACACTGATCTCATTGTGCATTGGTTTTTTGGATATATTTCGCATCTAGAAGGTTTATGACATCGCTGATTATGAATCCGATGTCAGTTTTTTAAATTCAAAATGGCGGGTCCAATATGGCGGTAATTTTTTTGAAAACTAATTGGATTTTATTGAAACTTGGTACTGTTGTTGTTGTTGTTAACAATGCATTGCCCTGTCTAGAGTGTATGATCATTCCGAAGATCTTCATCAAGCTCTTCTAAGGGGAGTCCAAGGAAACGTGCAGTTTCAACAGGGTTTGTCCAGAGGGGTTAGAAGAGTAGGTTCAAATGAACAATTGAAGAGATGTAGAGTATCATGGGGGGTCCTACCACATGCAGGGCATGTGTTTGAGATTGTGTCATTAAGTCTGGACAAGTAGGAGTTTAACCTTACACTATATCCAGACCTAAGCTGTGACAAGGTAACTCTTGTCTCCCTTGGTAAGGTGCGTTCTTCTTCAGCAATATCCGGTGGAGGACTGTTCAGAACGGGGTTCACAGGTAGAGATCCGACAAAAGTATCTACCGACTCGGTGTGGATGTCGGTTAGAGCCCGCTTATGATTCTGCAGATCAAACGGCAAGGTAATATGATGCCGGATCTCATCATAATGTTTACGGAGATGTTTCCTTATGTCTCTCGGGGCGGATCTATGCCCAAAAGATGACGGTTTGGATGTGCTGGCTTGTGGCAGTTCAGAAGGAATTGCTTGCTCAGCATTTCCGCATGCTCTTTTACATTGAGCAGTTTTGCCTCCTGATGGAGGTGAGACTCGGAAGACATGAGGAGACATCCCGTTGCAGTTCTGATGGCAGTATTTTGGCAGACTTGTAACTTCGTCCAGTTGGTGTTATGTACATTAGGCGACCATATGGGTGCAGCATAGTCAAAGACTGGTCGGCCAATGGCCTTATATGTAGTCAGCAACGTTTCTTTGTCTTTTCCCCAAGTACTGCCGGCAAGTGACTTGAGGATCTTGTTGCGACCACGTACCTTTGAGACCATTGCAGACACGTGACCAGCAAATGAGAAAGTATTATCCAATGTCAGCCCTAATAACTTTGGGTGGCTGACAGTTGGTAGCTTAGTGCCGTCAACGAAAATGTCTAATTCATTTCTCACCTGGTGCGTCCACGTCGTAAAAAGCGTCGCCGTTGATTTAGTCGGAGATATCGTCAGATCTCGCTCTGTGAAAAACCTGGAAACGTCGCAGAGGTAACCGTTGATTTTATTACAGAGTTCATCAGTATAGGGGCCCTTCCCCGTCGCCATTATTGTACAGTCGTCGGCATAAGAAACGACGGAGACACCCTCTGGTGGTGGGGGCATCTTCGATAGATAGAAATTAAACAGTGTCGGGGATAGGACACCACCCTGTGGCACCCCCTGTCTAATTCGTCTTGGTTTTGATGTTGCGTTTCTAAAGTTAACCGACGCCTGCCGCCCATTCAAGTAATTAGCGGTCCATCTCTTTAACCCATCAGGTATTTGTGTTTCTAATAGATCTTGTATGAGAGTGGCATGGTTGACTGTGTCAAAAGCTTTCGACAAGTCAAGTGCCACTAACACAGTCCTGTGATTTGGTTGGTTTTGATTTAGACCGCTATTTATTTGCGTTGTAATGGCATTGATTGCGGTGGTGGTGCTGTGCAGCTTACGGAAGCCATGTTGATGATTAGCCAGGTGCAGATTTGCGGTGTAATACGGGAGCAAAATGGACTCTAGCGTCTTCACTACCGGCGACAAAAGTGATATAGGGCGATATGAATCGCCTATGTTTGCCGGCTTTCTAGGTTTTAATAATGGAACCACTCTCGCCTTTTTCCATATTTCAGGAATGACGAAAGTGTTCAGTGAAAGATTGAATAGAGCCGCGAAATATTTGTGTCCCTCCTGGCCTAGATGTTTCAGCATCTTCATGGCAATGCCGTCGGGGCCGATGGATTTTGAAGGCTTAGGCTGATGGCTTCCTTGACCTCTGAGGCAGTGATGACAATGGGCGTGTTTTGGTTTTTGTATTTACGCGCCTGTCGCATGGTTCTACGTTTAGCTCTATCAGGGGGGGAATGTAGTACAAATTGTCTACAGAAGGAGTTCGCACATCCCCTAGGGTCCTTCTTCATCCTATCACCGAAAGTAATATCTACTTTATCCTTGTGTTGTGTTGGATTAGATAGAGCTTTGACCGTAGTCCATAATTTGCCAACACCGTCAGAGAAGTTGCATTGCTCTAGGTGTTGTTTCCATTTGGCCAGTTTGTGTTTATCGACCAACCTACGAATTTCCGCGTTGAGATCCCTTATACGGGGGTCTGCGGGATTGAGACTTCGCACTTCATCTCTTTCTCTAGCCATGGCCGCTGCCTCCGCGGGGAAATTTGGTCTTATTCGGGATATTCGACCCGCAGGAATGAAGCGTCCAGAGGCCAAGTCAATGATCCGCCTTGGTAAAGTTGATGTATGTACCATGCTCAGGTGTTATAAAGTCCGTCGGTCGTTCGATGGTAATGACTATTGGGAGATGGTCAGACGCCAACGTGAGTATGGGTCGCCAATTGGTGTTGTTCAATAGTCCTGCACTTACGATAGAAATATCTGGCGAACTATAGCAGTTACCCGATACTCTCGTTGGGGCGTCTCCGTTCAATGTACAGAAAGCCGTATCATCTATTTGTTCTGCGAGTACATGCGCCCTATTGTCTGCTGGCAAGTTTGAGTGCCACATGTCGTGGTGCGCATTGAAGTCGCCCAGGATCACGCGGTTATCTCCTCGTAGTAGCAAGCTAATATCGGGGTGATAACCGGTGGGGCAACTTGAGACAGGGGTATGTAGATGTTAATGATTTGCAGATCGAGATCTCCTGTGCGGATGGTAATACCTTGGCTTTCTAAGATATCATCCGTTCTTTCGATGTCGGTATCAAATAGATGATACTGTACAGAGTTGTGCGTAATGAACGCTAGACCACCTCCCAGACCTCCTGTTACTCTATGACGGTCTTTCCGGTGAATGTTATATCCGCCATAGGTAATGAGGTCCGACCTTGGACTGAGCTTGGTTTCTTGGATTGCGGCAAGTTTTATGTCATATTGCGTCATCAAATTAGTTATCTCTGCGATCTTACCAGTTAATCCGTTACAGTTGTGCTGTAAGATTTGGAAGTGCGCCGGTGGGGTCGATGTCGAGTTAACCATAGGCGTGAGAGACGGATGTGTTCGCCCAGGTGTTGGTAGGCGAAGACCAAGGCTGTGCCTCAGCCTAGTTAGCTGTGGACCTAGTGTAACCGGGTTTGCTGGCGTCGTAGGTTGAGGCGTGTTACAGCATGGTGCGATGAACGCATCCGTCCAAAGATTCCTGTTAGCGAGCCCAGAGCATAGATGTACGTGGCATTGGCCTAAGCAGTTATTGCATTTGACCGATGACGCGAGCGTGTATAATCTTTGCCGACAAACAGTACACGTCGAGACAGGTGCGAGAAGATGTTGATCCTGACTCACGTGAGAAATTAAACGGGAGGGGGGGGGGGGGGGGGGGGGGGGGGGGTGTTGCGACACAGAAACAGAAAGAGACTGGTGCTCGGAGTTGCTCATGTCTAAACTGCTCCGGTGGGAGCAAGAGTGTTGAGCTGCTGCGCGTGATGTTGACGCCATAAGGCACGAGCAACAGTCTGGAATTTGTGTGACGGGTATAGCAGAAATGCTGCTAGTCGTTAAGACATTATTATTATTATTATTAGTATTGCTACTAGAAGGTGGCGGTAGGGGTGCGCTTGAACGGTGCTTACCGCGGGACGCCCGACGGCGCAAACAACAAGAGGCCACGAAAGTAATAAAGAAAGTACGGGGTCTATGGATGTTAAGGTTAAGCCCTGAACATCCAGATTTATGGAGCTATCTCTTACACGAGAAGCATTGCACAGAATGCGACCGTTTAATATATATCTTCTTGCAACGGACACTGCATATCCATTCTTTTGGTCCGGGGTTCGGCTCAACGCCCGCCCGTAACTAAAGAATATCTTGCAGCCCTTGCAGCTTTGGTGGGAGGATGATAGTTTCGGAATGGGACAAAACATACTAAACAGGGTTACATTGAAAGTGACAGTCCTTGGCCGAGGTAAAACCCCGGGTGGTTCCACTGCGCAGAGATCCATGGCGATGTCCTGGGTTTTCTGCTCTGAGAAGTGACGGTACATAGGGAACCAAACTTGGTACTCGGGGGTTTATGCGTTGTCTGATTACGAATCCGATATCGGTTTTCTTAAATTCAAAATGGTGGATCCAATATGGCGGTGCATTTTTGAAAACTAATTCGACTGTGTGAAACTCGTCACTGATGGATTTATGACATCGATTTATATGAACTAGTATCGCTTGTGATCGAAAATTCGACCAATAAAAAGAGGGTCGAGGGGTCGCTAGCCCCGTACCCCCATCCTTAAATTTCGGAGACGCCCCTGAAAATATACCGCGTATACCTCAGTTTTTTCAATTTTCTTTAGCGTTAATCAGAATCAGTCCGTCAATACGTCATGTACGTGACGTGGGTCGTGACAAAACGTACGTGCCGCACAGGGATGGCAATTTGCACAAAACGAAAATTATTAAAAAAAAACATAACAAATGCAAAATTTTCGGTTAAAAACATGGAAAATATACAAGTAATACTTGTTAAAGTGATACTAATAGAAGCATGGAGCTTTTCAGGCGGCTTTACAACCGCATATGGTGGGTACGTCTATCTTTACAGGAGAGGAACATCCACGGCTTTTTTGATGTGAATTTTGCATTCCTGACGAGTTCAGAATTAATATTAGAATGGAGAAGCCCATATTTGATCTACTGCTGAACCTGCTTAGGGAAAAACTAACCAAGCTTTCAAACCGCAAATCTATAAATAAAAATATAAATCGGCCATTACTTTGGTTAAATTTGCTTTTTCACAATTTTCACAAACGCTTTGTCAAATTGGCGGTAAAATTGATTTTGACATTTGTCACGCAGCTGCCGTTCCGTCAAAATAGAAAATTGGCAAAGGATGACGGATCCGTTGACTGATACTTTGTCAATCTAGCGTCTTACATGCAAAATACATACATCCTACTCAGTTGTCAGTTTCTTCCTTTTCCGGCAAGTACGTGACGGACTGATTCTGCCGAAAGCTTTTCCATCGTTGCATATTTCATTCCAATCGGTCAAATGGTGGAGGTTCCTAAAGGTTTTCATGTGGCGTATTTATTGACATCGGATTCCTATGCAAGTTCGGCAAAACTGGCATCTTATATATTATAGGAAAGGAAATTAAAAAAACTGACGGTCTATTTTCAGGGGCGTCCCGAAATTTAAGGATGGAGGTACGGGGCTAGCAACCCCTCGACAGAACATTTCTGTTATTTTCCTTAGAAAAAAAAAATACGCAGAACAAGCTCCTTAAAAGCAGAACTGTTGCCAAAAACAGAACGGATGGTCACCGTAACTATAGTGTATCCCACTTCTAGAATTCTTATAATTATATCTTGCAAAGTCGATTTTGTCATAAGAACAAAAAATGATTTGCTTCCAAGAAGATTTTAGTCCACGCACAATTCCCAACTGAACGTTGTTGCATGGCCCTGCAAAAATCGTTGGATTATGTGTTCCAATTTTTTGATATTGGAGTACTCCAATAGTAATCCTTTATATACCTCATCGGACCACGTTCAGCTTTTTGAAAGTCGATCATTGCTCGTGCCTTATCGACGAAAATTACAACACTTTCGCTCCGGCAGTATATACTCCAAGGAGTAACAACATTGGAGTACATTGCAAAGTACTCTGACGGTAGGTACTCCATGGAGTAGCAGAAACAAAGCGAAGGTTGGAGTAGGTGGTCCAGTCCTAGGACATCCCAATGTTAATTGGAGCATAATTTTTATATGAAAAAGGATTACATTTGGAGTACTCTGATGCTCCAATTGGAGTACTCTTTTGATAGGAAATATAGTATCTACTCTCGATTTTTGCAGGTTGTTGCCGAACTGTGTCTTGAACCACATCAAAACTCAGTATACAAAGTCGATCTTCTGCAGGTAGTTCGCCTGCATTTTTCAGCACTCCTAAAGAGAAGCTCAAAATACCTTCTTCTATGGTTACTGGACCGGAAGCGTGAAGGGCAATGGCAGAAGAAATATCTTCCCACTCCCAGTAAGCTCTTTGGTTTGGATTTCGCAGTTTTTGCATTTGGCCTTTACTAAAAATTGAGGAAACTGCTCTCTCAAGCTTCTCTAGCTCCTCAACGCGCTCTTCTAAGTATATTAATTTTGATGCATCTGTTGTCCAATTCATCCAGGCTCTTAAAAACAAAGTAAAGTAGTACCGACGAATTTTATGACCCTAGTTGTAAATACAATTTTTTTGTTGAGATTTTTCCCATTTTCATAATATATATATTAACCTCATATTATTAATATTTTAGAATCGTCGGAAGAAAAAACTCCGCACAATTTTATTTAGAACTAGGATGTATATTTAATAAATATTTACTCGGTCTGGGTTCCTATGTCAATAGACTAGGGGGAATCTTCGACAACGCATGGGTAAGACGTCCTACGCAAACTTTACTCGTTTAGTATCAGATCCTTATACAAAATCAGCAGCACTAAAATGCAGCGATCAAATTTTCGAAGTCTCACTCAAGTGAACTCCATACGATTCTGACCAATTTTTTCTTTTCATTTCATTTTTTGGCACATGGAACATTTTAAAACCTTCATGGGTCCAGGATTTCCTACACAAGGCACAGCTTGCCTTCGGCATTTTAAATTAGCGTAGTCCTTTGAATGAAGCTAAGCATAGTAAAAATAATAACGCGTTGAGCAAAAAATATTTGAAAGAATAAATTTAAGACGAAAAGTCAATATACTATCAGTGTTGCTGAAAAAAAATTGTATCTTAGCATTTTGTTTTTAAGTACTAATTTTATATAAATTTGCCAAGAAGAGACATTGGTAGTTGCCAATTTGTGAATGACAACTTTTCAGGGAGCAAGATGGCCGCAACTGACAGAATCTGTTATCGAAAAGCTAACCTGGTATAATTGAACCATGGCTTTAAACATGAATTTACATCACTATTTGTAATACAAATGTATATCTAAAAAAACGAATGGCGGCGATATACCAACAGGTTATCATAACCTCTAACGAGATTTTTAGCCGAGCTTTTCTTTCCAACTTGTGGTGTGTTGCTTTTTAGTTTTCCTACAAGTTGGCGGGACCTACAGTTTTTTGCCGACTCCGAACGGCACTTGCAAAGCAAATGAATTGTTTGCTAAGAAGCTTCTCATGGCAGAAATACACTCGGAGAGTTTGCCAAACTACTGCCGAGGGGCGACCCCGTTTAGAAAAATTGTTTTTCTAAATAATTTTTGATGTTACTTTTGCCGGGCATCGAACCGCCACGACTTGGTGTAGAAGGCCGAACACTTAACCGCTACACCACGGCGGTCGCCAAATGTATATCTATGTATGTAAATTTTTGAGAAACAAATTTACAACTTAAAACTTAAAGACACTTGGTCGTTTGTATACTCGAGATCAAGTAGGTACTTATGGTGATTTCGTTCCAACGACCTTGCACGGTGCACATCATTGTGAATAACAATAAGTTCGATTTGTTTACATTTTGTGACATTTTATTTACATGCGGCACACATCAACATGGCGGTATCTCCTACGCTCAGAGAAAAAATCACAGTTATATCAACAGTCCTCTACTGTTAATACCAAAAACTGTTGGATTGACGGAAATCTGATCAAGTAATGTAGATTTAAGGCTTGGTTTCCTCGAAAGAGGTGACGCTATATAGCGCTCGTTATATAGCGGGGAAGTACGTTGTCAAAAATACTGCCATGTAAAAGTAATTGGGTGTAAACTAAGAAGTCGGTGAAGTTCACCGTAATGTAATATAGCGGCAAGCATTCAAGCATAGCGGCCGGCAAGACGGTGGCAATTTTTCGTCAACGTTTTTCCCACCGTCATTGTCATAACGGTGAGAAATCTATCAAATATTTCAATTTAATTTACGAAACGCCAGTTTATTTCTTGTTTATGTTTTAAAAAATTCATAAAATCGTAAAATAAAACAAAAAAACATCAATCAACAAGCTAAATCAACGGTTTAATATCAACAGAGTCCACCGCTTCAGTTCTTAGAGTTTACATAAAAGCGGTGTTGCTGGTGACGTTGATTGAAGCGGTCAGCATGTAGCGGTAGCTAGATAGCGGGACCGTTATTCGAGGAAACCAGCCCTTTACAGAGAATCCAACAGATTTAACAATCATTTAACAGCGAAGAAACTCTCACAACAGATTTCTGCAGTTAATCCGACAGATTTAAGTTAATCCAGCAGATTTAACACTCTCACAACAGACTTCTGCAGTTAATCCAACAGACTTCTGCAGTTAATCCAACAAATTTAAGTTAATCCAACAGATTTAACACTCACAACAGACTTCTGCAGTTAATCCAACAGACTTCTGCAGTTAATCCAACAGATTTAAGTTAATCCAACAGATTTAACACTCTCACAACAGACTTCTGCAGTTAATCCAACAGACTTTAGCAGTTATTCCAACAGATTTAACACTCTCACAACAGACTTCTGCAGTTAATCCAACAGATTTAACAGTAATTCAACAGCGAAGATACTCCCATTACTGTCATAGAACAAAGCTGCAATTCGACGCCATCAAATATAAGTACGCGATGGCCTGATGGTTAGCATCTCCGTTCAGCAGTCAAAGCAGCGTGAGCTCGATTCTCGGCGGAGGCAACAAAGCAACGTGGGAAAGTGTCATTTAGAACAAAGCTGTAATTAGACACTGGGAAGAATAAGTAAGCGATGGCATAATGGTTATACAGTAGACACCTGGGTTGAGTGTTCAAGAGCCCTGAGTTCCGATTCTCGGTGATTCCAAAAAATAAGAACTCTGAAAAAAAAAGTTTGTTTTTGTTTAAAAAAAAATATATATTGACTTCACCGAGAATCGAACTCGGAATACCTAAAACAACAAAATTTTCTGTTAAAACAACAGCTAAAACTGTTCACGAACGAACAGCATCTGTTGTTTCAACAGATATATCGTTTGGGTGGTTTTTGAATGGGAAATCTGTTGTTTTAACCTGTAATCCAGTTCGTTCTACTGTATTTTTTCTCTGGGTGTATCTTCTAGCGAATGATAGAAATAGATAAGAAGATGGAAAGAGATGAGACAAAATAGGAAATCAAAAACAAAGTGCCAAATTTATTTACAATGAAGCTATGATTTTCACCGTGCAAGGGCACATTTTGAAACGAAATCAGCATTAGATTTACCTACACTCAAAACAGAGTTCCCTTATTTCAAGGAAAATTTCACTATTTGGCTCCAAAGATATGGCTTCCTTAACATAAGTAGCATTTTCCTTAATTTAAAGACTTTTTTCCTAAATTTAATTGAAATAAGGAAATTAAGTCAAATTTACAGCTATCTTTGTCAGACAACACTTCCACAGGTGTCATAATTTTTAGCAACTCGAGATCTTTTCTACTAAAATAGAACCGCATTTTGATTTGATCTACCTTTTATTGCAATTCTTTGCGAAGGTGTAAGAATAGTTTTCGATAAAAATATCAAGCCCAACCGCAATTTTGGTGTAACCAACAAAATTTGGAAAATCCGTTTTTTTTGGCGAATATCGGTAGTTTTGCTTATTTAAACTATCTCACAAAATATTATAACTGTATTAAGTACCATTTCAAAAATAAAGCCAAAGCAATATTGATGTTACCAACATTTTTCCTTAAAATTTTAAAACTAAAAAACCTTTTCCTGTAAAATTTTATTTTTGTTGGTTACACCAAAATGGCTGTTAAGGCTCGATATTTCGGCTTTTAATCCTATGAAAATGTTTTCTTTTTTCACGTGCTTGGAAACAGTTGAAGTAAAATTCTTTAACGATTCAAAATAATATTTTGGAAAAATCCACAAAAGTTGATTTTAAGGGAAAAAGTACCAAAATCAAGTACCAACGTACCAAATCATATTTACAGTACCAGTATTGGTACGAAAGTAGGGTAAAGGCACTAGTGGTAAACACTTAACTTTTTTTTCGTACTTCAAAAATTCATACCTCTCTTAATGGGAGTGCCACTAAATCCCCAAAAACAAAATCCCCAAACACGAAATACCCAGCTTTTAAAAAATCCCCAAAAAAATTATCCCCAAATCCAAAATCCCCAAAACAAAAATCCCCAAACATAAAATCCCCATGTTTTGAATATACAAGATTAGCGTGTAAAAAAGTTATTTAGGGTCAAAACTAGAGAAAAATAAAAAAACCTCAAATTTGGATTTTTCTTGACTTCTGTCCCGAATAATTTTTTCGCACAAATCGGATCGATGGGAACATTTGCAGTTTTGTTCCAGGGGGCGAACCTAAGCTCCTGATAAACATTTGGCTATGTGGGATTTTTTGTTTTACAAGATAAACTAAATTTATTTTTATTTATTTTTAATTATGCAGGGAGAAAAGGTGGCTCCAGAAAACCTAAAATTTTGACCTCTGACTCCGAATAACTTTTTTAGCACATACGGGATGGATGGGGATTGAAGATTCCTGTTTGCCGGCGAACCAAAGCTTTCTACAAAAATGTAGCTCTGTGGGAATTATTGTTATTTCAAATGTTTATTTTGACGTATTTTTCTTGTTTTTTTTTTATTTTTTGTAAACTGTTGTTATGAAAAATATAGGAAAATAGGGAAAACTACAAAGAAAAAACGTGTCATACGGGCATAAGGAAATATCTCAAATTAAGTGGTTTGAGATGGGACTGAATTACAGAATACAGCTATAAAACAAAAAGCTTATTAATTAAAAAAAAAAATTTAAACAAATTATATAAAATTAAAAAAAAACATTGAGCATTGGACTCACGCCCTACGTGGTAAACGAAACTCAATCGACTAAGCTAATGCTGCATATTAGTTTCAATGGCAAAATAGCCAACTCATTACCTGCAGAACCAATAGTTCAACACCCATTTTCTGTGTGAAATAAACTCAAATTAGGTTGAAAATCGCTCTGGCAGTATATACTCCAAGGAGTAACAACATTGGAGTACATTGCAAAGTACTCTGACGGTAGGTACTCCATGGAGTAGCAGAAACAAAGCGAAAGTTGGAGTAGGTGGTCCAATCCTAGGAAATCGCAATGTTAATTGGAGCACAATTTTTATATGAAAAAGGATTACATTTGGAGTACTCTTTGGATAGGAAATAGAGTACTCTCGATTTTTGCAGGGATACTCTTTAGAGTATTCCAATACCGAAGCATATACTCCAATAATAGTCCAATTTCATACAACAAAGGCGATCCAATTAACATGGCGATGTCCAAGGATTGGACCACCTACATAATACAATTAATACTCCATAGAGTACTTCAATGTTAGGCGAGAGTTGGAGTAGGTGTTCCTAACTCGCTTTGCTTTCACTCCAGCTGGAGTAGTCTAGTTGGATTTTTTTTTTTGTAAAATACTCTTGTGTGGGTGTTCCATTGAGTGCAGGATGGAGTACTCCTAGTGGAATTAGATTAGGACATCGCCATGTTGACAAGAAAAAAAACAGCGTCACCCTAATGACAGATGTTGCTTTGTGGTCACCGTCTTCAATGTGGGTAGGCTAAATGTATTGAAAAAAATCTGTAAATATTTTAGGTGATCCTCTGCACACCATATAAGGCAGAGACGTTCAAAAATATTGAAGGTTAAATATAATAGATTTTAAAGGAGAAATAGAGGACAATTTGCTATTTTAGAGGACAAATCCTCTAAAAAGGTGACGTATGGCAGCCCTAACCTAGTGGGACAATTGTTCGAAAATTTGAGAACTAAATTCACAGCAATCGATGGACGTCTTTTGTTATGCTCAGTCGCTCACTTGCAAATAACGCACACTCAAGTTCCGCGCTGCTAACTTTAGAACGCTCTGGTCAAAAACCACGCTGCTACTGTTCTGAAAGAGATTCCTTTAATTGTGTGTCTCTTTGCTTTTTGTTGGCGAAACTTTTTGTATGGCTGCCCTGCACTGTAGATACTAAAAAGATATAATGATGCCACATTGTTGGTTTAAGTAACCGCACAAGCAAATCTCTTCTTTGGTCTGGTCTGTCAGAACCGTCCGCTCCACCAAATACTTTTGTGTGTGTGCAAGTACAGTGCTTGCGGTTCGTTAGCTTTGTGTGCATTCAATTTAAACCGCAATGTCAAAGTGTCGCAAAGTTGTCAACATTATAGGATTGTTGCAATTGTTGCTTCGCATATGGCAATTGAACAAATTCTCTTCTCAATTCCGGAACTTAGAAATTCCACAGTCTCTTGCAATTTGTTTATCAACTTTTAAAACATTTCATAGTTTTTCTTTCGCACATACTTATTTAAAAGCCATCAATTAAATTGCACTTGTTGCACCAGTTCGTCGGTGTTGCCAGCTACATTTGTTTGTATGCATGTACCTACTCATGCATAAAGCCACTGACAACAGGCAACAAAATTAAAAGTCTTGTCCTGGTATGAGTTGACTGTAAAATAATTTATTTGCCACAGTAACAGACCAAAATGTCACTTTTCGACTATTAACCACATACCGCTGAGGGAGCGTGAACCGGGGCAATGGCGGCGGATACAAATGTTGGGTTGGGCGAGTGGCCAAGCAATCTGTTGACTCTTTGTATCACTGTTGCATGCCCGGAAATTATTTTACTATTACAGAAACAAACAATAAATATATATATTTTTATTATTTCTGGCACATTGCCAAGGTGCGAACAATTGAGCGGAAAACACATGCAATTTGCAACGGGTTCTGGTTGTAGCGACAACGGGTCATTGCAATAAGTTGCACGTTGTACCAGCACCAAATGTTGTAATGAAGCCTAATGATACTTTAAACGTTAAGAAATGAACAAGCTATAAAACTTTTTTAGAAATGTATGTAGGTATGTACGTTTGTGGGAAAACTTTTGGCAATATCAAAGTTTTTATTTGACCAAAATTACTTAATGTCGCGAAAGAAAAACAACTCTAGAAACTATTATTATTATTAATGGAGTTGTTAGTGCAGTATTGTAAAGAGTTTTAAAATGAGGATGTCATTTTTGTCCTGTGCAGAAATTGCTTCGCCCTACTGTCTGTGAAAAAACGACACATGCTCTCTTGATTATAAATTACCCAGCAGTTCGACGGTGGCAAGATATCCGCTTGAACCTTCAATTTCTCATGCCCCTGCTACCCTATCCTTTATCAAGCCCTAAATGTATAGAAAATGGGCAAATTATTTTCTTTTTATGGGTGTGAGAAATTAAAAAAGTGGCAAGATTTAAAATAATAAATTGTATATTATAATATAAATTAATAAATAATTGTGTAGTACAATAATAAAAATAAACAAGTAAGGAAAGCTGTTTTCGGCTGTGCCGAAGGCTAAATACCTTTCATGAATAAGCATTACGATTTTCACTTTTTGATCCCAGTACAGCCTGTGTGAATTTAACTTAAGCTCATACCGAAATTATCGGAACTATCGATTATATGGGGGCGACATTGGTCCAATCTCATTGATTTTCAACATCGATATTTCAGATATAAAAATAGTAATACGTCCAAAATTTCACGTTCCTACGTGTTTAATTACAGGAGTTATAGCCCAAAATCCGTTTATCGGAATAATCGATTGTATGGGAGCTATGTAAAATATTATCCCATCTCGATGATCTTCAACATCGATACTTCACCTATAAAAATAGCAATACGTCCAAAATTTCACGTTCCTACGTGTTTAATTACAGGGGTTATAGCCCAAAATCCGTTTATCGGAACAATCGATTGTATGGGAGCTATGTGAAATATTTATCCCATCTCGATGATTTTCAACATCGCTATTTCACATATAAAAATAGCAATACTTACAAAATTTCACGTTCCTAGGTGTTTAATTACAGGAGTTATAACCCAAAATCCGTTTATCGGAACAATCGATTGTATGGGAGCTATATGTAATATCGGTCCGATCTTGCTGGTTCCGACAAATGATTCCTATATTGGAAAATGGCGGCCGCATACAAAATTTCAGCCAAATATCTCAAAAACTGAGGGACTAGTTTGCGTTCAAACAGACAGACAGGCAGACAGACGGACAGACGACATGGCTAAATCAACTCATCTCGTCATCCTGATCATTTCGGTATACTTATTGATGGGTCTATCTCTTCTTCTTCTCATACTTACAAACATCGGACCAAAGTTATGAAAGGTATAATTATTACTAATTGTGTTGAATACCTAAGGTAAAAGGGAATATGGTAGGCAAACGACATTTAAAGCGTTTGATTAAGAAAGAGCAGTACATGAATTCCAGTTTTCGCTAATGCTTAATTTCCATCTCCTAAAATCTCTAAATTCATTTTGCCAAATTTTAGCGACTTTTGCGATTCCAGTAAAAGAAAATCTCTATAAATCTCCATCTTTGCTTAATTTTTTGGCATATTTAAGCGATGAACGTAAAATGAATCAGATAACGGGGCTCAATTGTTTTTGACAGCTACTAAGCTAAATTTGCGATTCTGCAATTTTAGCCATCTCGTAAAATCTCCAATTTTCTCCAAAAGGTGGCAAATTTTGGCGACGAAAAAAAGTTGTTGCTAAAACGCAAAAAATAGGAAAAGGGAGAACTATGCGGTTTCAGGCCCTAAAATTACTCAAAAACAATAAATATGTGTAATTTATAAGAAAAATTTATATTTAATTATGTATTTGCCTATAATTTTGGAAATTGTATTGTACGCAGAGCCGATGCTGCTGCTACTCGGTGCCCTTCCAGATCGAGTGGCAAAATGCCAAGAATGGCCTGGAGTGCTTCATGGGGCGTGAAAGGACCAGTTCCACTTTTCCCGGGTTGATGCTCAGTCCGCAGCGCGAGCACCATGAGGAAACCTCTCTCAGTGGTACTTGCATCAAGTCGCACAGGGTTTGTGGGAATTTGCCCCTGTATACTATAGCTAAGTCATCTGCATATGCCACTACTTTCCCGCCCCCCCCCCCCCCCCCAGCTTGTGTCTCGCAGCATCGAGTTGACAGTGAGGTTCCATAGAAGCGGGGAGAGAACACCACCCTGAGGCGTTCCCCTTGTGACATAGCGTGATAGGTCAACCGAGCCCAGTGATGAAACTATTCGTCTACCCTTTAGTAGTTGATCAATAAGTCCAATAAGTTAGTTTCCTATCCAGGCTGTGAAGCGCAGTTTCTGTAGATTTCCCTTTGGTGTATGCATGCTGATAGCTACAGATCAGGTTGCTATCAATAGTAGAGGAGTCATTTATTATCCTCTCGAAGGTCTTGAGCACAAAGGATGATAGACTGATCGGCCTATAGTCCTTGGGCTCGTAATGAGACGCCTTCCCCGCCTTAGGAATAAACACTACCGTGGCACTTCTCCAGGAGCACGGAATGTAGCTAAGAGCCAGGCAGGCTGTATAGAGAAATACCAGCCATTTGGCTGATGTCTCCAGCGTGTTTATGAGTTGTGCGGGAATAATCCCGTCTGGCCCGGCAGCCTTGAACGGTTCGAAGCTTTTAACCGCCCACCTAACCTTTTCCTCCGTGATGGGTATGTGTACAGCCAGGTTTGTGGTAGGTTCTAGGGGTTCCTCATGCAAAGGAGATGAAGGAGACGAGGGGTGTTTTAGGAAAGATGAGGACAGAGGAGAGGGAGGTAGACTCTTGCACTTCCAGATTTTATTGTTCGAATTTTCGATCACAAGCGATACTAGTATGTATTAAATCGGTTTTTATTAACGGAGGTAAGTACGGCATAAATATAAGATTCGTAACATTTCACAAGTGCATACGCATTATAATTAAATCATAGGTGGTGGATTCGACGATTCAGAATGCATTAGATTATATAACTACATAAAAACTACTGAAATATAATGGAGCTGGTACCACAGGCGGCCGCCGTGCGATTCTGCAATTTTAGCCATCTCGTAAAATCTCCAATTTTCTCCAAAAGGTGGCAAATTTTGGCGACGAAAAAAAGTTGTTGCTAAAACGCAAAAAATAGGAAAAGGGAGAACTATGCGGTTTTAGGCCCTAAAATTACTCAAAAACAATAAATATGTGTAATTTATAAGAAAAATTTATATTTAATTATGTATTTGCCTATAATTTTGGAAATTGTATTTTTTTCTATCCTACTAAAACTGCAAAAAACACGTCGCAAAAAGTCGGGAGAGGAATCAAAAGTCGAGTTTCAGTCCCAGAAATCATAATCCGGAGTCACAAAAGTAATATTATTTATCATTTAAAAGTTATAACTAAAAAACATTTTTTGTTTCCGTATAACAATTTTATAGAGAAAAACTCAATAAATAATTAAATTAAGGCGTATATATCAATTTAAAATCTGTTCTTAACCGACTTTAATAAACAAACACAAATCTTTTTACCGAAAATGGAATTTATTTTGTATTAAAAAAATAGAGTAACGCTGAAAAGTAAGGAATTAGTAGCTAGTAACTTCGGGCGTTTCGATTTACTTCTGGCTTTTCTGAGTTGTAAAGGATCACAACTAAATTGACATCTTGCAGTGATGCCTGCGCGCCATCTATAGTGCAGATAACGCACTATTATCATAGCTAGGCGGATTGTGGATCAGAATCGCAAATAAGCGTCATCTCCTAAAATTCTGAGAGTTCATTTGCTTAAGCATTTTAGCATATTTTAGCATTTACGAGATGGAGATGGATGGTGATTTCTGGAATTCGCCTGCAGGAGCTAATAATTAGTGAACTATAAAATGTAGACCCAGAGGAGTTAGAAGTAGATGGGGGAGGGGAAATAATTCCATACATTTTTTATAGCTTGAAATAATGTGCGTATATTCTTCTTTTTCAGAATCTATTTCGTTGGAGATGCTGGAACTTCGAAAGAACAACTACGGAAGGCATTGCAGTTGCAAAAGAACGTGCTGCTAAAAAACAAAAAGCAGCAAACGCAAATCAAATGTAAATCTTGCACCTAAAATGTGGTACCAGCTCCATTATATTTCAGTAGTTTTTATTTAGTTATATAATCTAATGCATTCTGAATCGTCGAATCCACCACCTATGATTTAATTATAATGCGTATGCACTTGTGAAATGTTACGAATCTTATATTTATGCCGTACTTACCTCCGTTAATAAAAACCGATTTAATACATACTAGTATCGCTTGTGATCGAAAATTCGAACAATAAAATCTGGAAGTGGTCGTGGGGTCGCTAGCCCCGTACCCCCATCCTTAAATTTCGGGGACACCCCTGAAAATATACCGCCTATACCTCATTTTTTCCAATTTCCTTTCCATCGGTGCATATTTCATTCAAATCGGTCAAACGGTTCGCCCATAGGTGGTTCCTAAAGTTTTTCATGTGGCGTATTTATATAATAAGAAAGAACAAATCAATCTACATATATATTATTTCACCTATGAAACTAATATTAGCTAAAGCTGTAATACTAATATGCACGGACTCGTAGTATACATATGTATGTATATTAAATACATATATCGCGATTTCCCATTACGTTCTTAAAGGCAACATTACAAACATTATCATTGTCTATCGGGGAACTTTTTTATTGATAATTCGTCAAGATTGACGATTTATCAAGAACACAGAATCGGGTTAGTGTTGATAAATAAACAAAAATAAAATATTCAATAAATAAAAATAAAATTAATTCAACTATTCAGTTGTTAATTAGTTCAAAACGTACGAAAATCGATCCTGTAAAAAATTAAAGTTTATAAAATAATTTGTAAAGAGGTTTTGGGTATTGTTATTCTCAACCTACCTTCCATTGCTTTTATTTTTTATTTAGAGTTTCTAGAAGGCGCTCCTGAAATGTTCGTGAGGAAGTAATGAAGCCGTTCAGCAAATCGTTTCTTCGCTCCTCTATAGAAAGAATGCAAGAGTCTACCTCCCTCTCCTCTGTCCTCATCTTTCCTAAAACACCCCTCGTCTCCTTCATCTCCTTTGCTAGGTCAAATATCTTTCGTTTTCTACTTTTAGAGAATATAAAGTTAAACTCAGGGCCTACAAAAAAGCTCTGAGGCAGGCGAAGAGAGTATCGTGGAGAAATTTCTGCACTGGGGTCGAAAATGTCGACGATACAGCGAGACTTAGACGAGTGCTCTCAAAAACTCAAACAGCCACAAGCTATTTGCGCAAACCTGACGGATCCTGGACCAGCACGGAGAGGGAAACCCTAGAGCTGCTCTTGAATACGCACTTCCCAGGGAACTTGCATGAGGAACCCCTAGCACCCACAACAAACCTGGCTGTACACATACCCATCACGGAGGAAAAAGTTAGGTGGGCGGTTAAAAGCTTCGAACCGTTCAAGGCTGCCGGGCCAGACGGGATTATTCCCGCACAACTCATAAACACGCTGGAGACATCAGCCAAATGGCTGGTATTTCTCTATACAGCCTGCCTGGCTCTTAGCTACATTCCGTGCTCCTGGAGAAGTGCCACGGTAGTGTTTATTCCTAAGGCGGGGAAGGCGTCTCATTACGAGCCCAAGGACTATAGGCCGATCAGTCTCTCATCCTTTGTGCTCAAGACCTTCGAGAGGATAATAAATGACTACCTCTCCTCTACTATTGATCTGTAGCTATCAGCATACATACACCAAAGGGAAATCTACAGAAACTGCGCATCACAGCCTAGTTATGTAGTGGCACATGCAGATGACTTAGCTATAGTGTACAGGGGCAAATTCCCACAAACCCTGTGCGACTTGATGCAAGTAGCACTGAGAGAGGTTTCCTCATGGTGCTCGCGCTGCGGACTGAGCATCAACCCGGGAAAAGTGGAACTGGTCCTTTTCACCAACCGCTATAAGATACCACCGCTAATACTACCAAAACTGAATAACGTGCACCTGAACTTGGCTGACAAAACCAAGTTCTTGGGCACAGTTCTGGATAGGAAACTGACCTGGAAGGAGAATGTTCTTCAGCGCCAGAAGAAAGCGTGTATTGCACTCTACACGTGCAAAAGAGCCATTGGAAAGAAATGGGGGCTTAGCCCCAAAATATGCAAATGGATCTACACTGCAATCATTCGACCATTCATGCTCTATTGAGTTGTGGTATGGTGGCCTGCGCTGAGCGAGGCAACAAACCATAATCTGCTAGGTAAAGTACACAGATCTTGCATGATCTGTATAACCGGTGCGTTAAGAACAACGCAAAATGAAGCACTCTAGGCCATTCTTGGCATTTTGCCACTCGATCTGGAAGGGCACCGAGTAGCAGCAGCATCGGCTCTGCGTCTAAGGGAAACGTCCGGCTGGGGCGCAAGCACTACTGGACACGCCTGTATTTTGGGATCCTATAGCTTTCTTCCGCTGAGCACAGATCGCTGTGCGACCACAACAGTCGGAGATAGCGGTTTTAAAATCAACATTCCCAGCAGGGAAGAATGGGAGAGCACGGATCGGAGTCCCGTCACTCATGGCGGCACTTCCATTTATGCTGATGGCTCGAAGTTAGACAGCAGAGTTGGGGGAGGGGTTTATTCAAAGGATCTGAACCTTGAGCTCTCCTTCAGACTACCTGATCACTGCAGTGTCTTCCAGGCTGAAGTATCAGCAATCATGGACGCCGCGGCTTGGATAGGCCAACACACTATCAGACAGGACATTTTTATATTCAGCGACAGCCAGGCGGCCATAAAATCCCTTGGCTCTTACTCGTTCAACTCTGAACTGACGCTCAGCTGTCGTCGATCTCTACAAGAGATGGCCCAACAGAATCGCGTTAACCTCACATGGGTCCCGGGGCATAGGGACATTGAGGGAAATTGTAGGGCAGACGAACTTGCGAGGCAGGGCACGACCAAGCAGGTTCTTCGCGATAAAGAGCGCTTAGGTCTGCCGTTTGCCACATGCAAGCTTATGCTGAAGGAATACACACTCCGCCAAGCCAACGAAAGATGGCTGCAATCTCCAGGATGCCGGATATCCAAAAAAACCTGGCCGAAATGGGATCATAAAAGATCAAGACAAATTTATGCCCTAAGGAGAAGAGAAATCTCCATATTAATAGGCGTATTAACTGGGCACTGCCTCATTGGTAGGCACGCAGAAAGACTTGGTGTGCCCTACCGACGATGCTGTAGGAGTTGTAAGGATGATGAGGAGGAGGAAACGGTGGAGCACCTCATCTGCAGCTGCCCGGCTTTAAGTGGCGCGAGAATGCGCTTTTTGGGAGTTCCCTTCCTGGTCAGCCTACGCCAGGACACGGAGCTGGACATAAAGGACCTGATGGCCTTCATCAAGTCATCTAAATGGTTCGAGGAGGAGTAACGTTGTCGGTATAGGAGGGTCAGTCCCGGGATTCTGCTATGTGGAGAATTCCGTTAATACCGGGATTTTCCATATGGCAGGGTCCCGGAACTGACTTTCCTAGTGTTGGTGGTATCACAACGGGCCTTTTAATACTGGCCTAGGTGTGCCTCTGCGGCAGCCTCTTGAACCTAACCTAACCTACTTTTAGAGCAGCCGGCACCGTCGTCTTGAGGGGTTGCCTCTGCCCCCGGCGTTTTCTTTGCTTGGTCAAACGTCTTTCGCGTCCTACTTTTAGAGACGCCAGAGCCATCATGTTGAGGGGTTGCCGCTGATTGATTGATTGAGCTGTTTTCCAACGGAGAGCGTGGTTCACTGAAATTTCCCGAGGCCGGTCTGCCTGAAAAAAATATTAAAAGTTTGTTATGCTTATGACAGACAGTATGGTGTTTCGAGGGCCGTACAGCAAATTCGTTGTTCCGGGTTTGAGTTTCGGTCTCCTCTCGAAAGGCATGTACATTAGAGCTAATATATCTAACGACCTGCTACACCAATATTCCGGGTTCTCATCTAATCAAAATAAAAAATCCTGCAACCTCTCTACGGGCGTTTGAAAATTATGGCCCACGGTTAAAGTCTTGTCAAAAACGACTTAGTGGATGCGAAGAAATGAGCGAAGGGAAGGTGCGCCACCTGTTGCCCCTTTCTATCCTAAAATTTACAAGTAAGAATTTAATTTATTATTTTCATTTTAGCTTTAAAATAATGTTTTACCGATATTTAGCAGTTAGGTTGTTAATTTTCGTCCTCACTTCGTCACTTGCTACAACGCAGTCATAAACTACCAAGCTGTCCGCCATCTCTTTGTATATATGGTTATTTTTTCTCAACCCACGAATTTCGCCGGCTTTTTCTGCCCATATTTCGCACAACAACTCCTCGTTGCATGCTGCCCATACCAATTTTTCTTTCCTGCTTTTGTCCATGCTACTTTTTTTTTAGGGATTAGGTTGAATGGTCCAGGTCGTTATACCAAAAGCCAGGTTGATTGTCGGATTGTATATCTTCGGATCGGTACAATTTTTGGGCTCCACCAGTGCAAAAGGTAATACCAGGATGGCCAGAAACTTGCCTAGCAGCTAGCTGATTGCAGTTTTATATCGTTACCTTAATTCACAAAGGCCCTAATTGACACATTTTTCGAAAATGACTTTTTTACATATAAGTATAATATAGTTAAATACACACTCACATCAAATTTCAAGGAGTTACTAACAGTAATAACGGAGATATTCCAAATTTACAAAGCTATATTTACATGCGTTCAATGTAAAAAAAATTTTGTTTTTTGCTTCTCCTGTAAAATTTTTTTTATGTCAGTTAGGACCTTTGTGAATTAAGGTGACGATATGTATTTACGTATTATATTTATTAATTCTCAGCGTAATATATAATTTATGTATGTCGTTTTAGTTTTTTGGTATTTTTAATAAATAAAAATGATAATGCTCCAATGAAACATTTATTTTATTTTTCACTTTTTATTTCGATTCTTGTCAAAAATTTTGACTCAAAATTCAAAATGTCTGGCATTTGTCCGCTTTTATCCGAAACTTCAAACGTGATGCGTTCGAAAAAAAAATGTCGTGCTTTAGCAAGCTTTCTGGTCCAAATGAGCACAAATAAGGCGAAACTCCCAATTTGGAAAATGAGATTTGTATAGAAAAAACGCCAAATTTGGTGCAGTGTAAATGTACTACGTAACCGTGAAAAAAAGCACGTGTTTTGTAAATTGTTTTTTGGCCGAAAATAGTAGAAATTTTGTACGCATACTAGTTAACGACAAGTAATAAACAGTATTAGCACTTGTTTGCACGAAATTTCGTTTGCATTTTCATTTTATTCACTTTTGCGCATTTATAATTTTTGACAACGTTTCCATGCACGATAGAATCGCGGTTACATCAACTACATTACCGACGGTTACGATATTCGGTTAGATAATCTTCTAGGTACAAAATGTCCGGTTACTCTTAGAATCGACCCGTTTATTGCAAATTACTATTGGCTCATTTCATTTCAAGACAACCGGTCCGCGCGAGACATAATTTTTGATTTCCATGAAATTTTAATATGTTGTTCTTTGGTCAAAATAAAGAAACAGGTGCCTTTTTTTCGGATTTATCGGCAGTTGAAATCGTTAAAATGCAATGAAAATGTTTTTTCGACCATTTTTTCAAATGCCAATAACTTTGTCAAAAATTAAACGATTCTCCTAATTCTTTTTTTAAATGTTCGTT